>OZ030007.1:14420950-14720950 GCA_964023405.1 Apodemus agrarius
AAGCTCAAGTATGTGTGATGCCCGGGTGAGAAGAAAACCAGCCTAATTAAGTAAAATGACAGTTTATGAAGCCTATAAAATTCTACCTTGGATCGAATTCAGACTCACAAACTTTCCAAGTCTTAGAGTTTGCCTAGAGCTACAGAAAATAAATAAATAAACAAATAAATAAATAAATAAATAAAACAGCGCCCCCCCCCCCGCCTCAAAACCTACATGAAAAGTATGTTAAGAACTTAAAACCTTTATTCACTGTTGTCCTAAGGGAGGGGAGGGGGCACGCTGACTCTTGGAGTGGAGAAAAAAAAAAATCCGAAAAGGGAAAGAAGGAAAAAGCAGGAAGCGGGAGGAGGGAAAGGGAGGGGGCACTAAGAACACGATTTAATGCATGACAGGGGCAGCGTCACGCGACCACTTGGTAAACAGCACACCAGTGGTTCTCAACCTGTGTGTCTCGACCCCTGTGTGACTGAACTACTTTTTCACTGGGCTCGCCTAAGGCCATTGGAAAACACAGATATTTACATTACGGCTCATAATAGTGGTGAAATTACAGTTATGAAGTAGCAACAAAAACATTATAGTTGGGAGTCACCATAATATGAGGAACTGGATTAAAGGGTCCCAACATCAGGAAGGCTGAGAACCACCAACCACACTAGGGGCTCATGGCGTTGCTTAGCATATTGACTGCAAAGTGTCCTACCGGTCAGTGTGATTCTCTGGTCCGTGGTCACCGAGAGGACATGGTTTTCATGCACTTTCCAACTGCCCAAATTTGGAGAGGTTGCCTGCGCTCCGGGAACTTTGGGTGCTGTCCCACGAGCGCGACCCTTCATCCCCAGGGACAGCAGGCGTCCTTTGTACATCCACTTCTGTAGTTTCTTGACCGTCACTGCAGGTGGCTTGAGAAGGGGCAGATCCTCCGGATGATCCTCTTGGCTGCTGGATGTCACAGAGGTCCCCGCAGGATCCTTAAAGGGACGTCCTGAGGACCGGCTTGGGTCACGGCGGATGGGAGGCAGGAGAGCGGCGGACGTAGCAGCCCGGTGGCTGCCCGGGCTCCAGCCGTCCATCCCACCTCCACGTGGCTGGGGCTCGTCCCTGTCCCCGTGCGCACCGCACCTGATCCAGCTGTCGCTCGCCCACCGCTGGAGCAGAGGCGGCAGCGGGCTCACGCGGAGGCTCTCGAGACTTCTGCAACTGGACAGTTGCATCCGAGGACTGGGAGGCCGTCCCACTCTCGACTTCGTCGGAGGCGACCGGGGCGGGGACACCTGCTGCGGAGGGCGGTCGCCGCCTCGGGGGCAGCAGGCTGGGCGCACGGCTGCGCCGCGGGGGAGAGGCGGCTGCTGGCCCTGAGCCCGGGCTCCCGCGGGTCCGCCCCGCCGCGCCCCCGAGTCAGGGGGCAGGTCGTGCATGGCCTGGATCAGCAGATAATAGGCCTCTCGCAACTGGGTCTGCAGCCTGCCCGTCTCCAGGCGGCCGCCCTCCATCCCCGGGGAGGAGCCCGCCGCTCGGGAAGGCGAGGCCCGCAACGCCTCCGCCCCCTCGGGCGCGCAGCCCGCGGGCAGGTTCTCGTAGTAGTCGGCGCCCTCGTCCTCCCCGTCGTCGCCGCTGCCTTCGGTGGCTGGGGAGGCGCGAGCAGGCGCGAAGCCCAGAGCGGCGGCCTCCTGAGCCCCGCGAGACCATGGGACCCGCGCGCCCGGCTGCTCGATCCCCCACGCGGGCCGCTCCATGCCGGGGCCCGCGAGCTCGTGGGGCGGCGAGCGTCCCTCGGAGAGCGAGGCCGCCGCGGAGTCCGCGTGCAGCTCGAGCGCCCCGGGACCGTGCTGCCCTCGGAGCCGGCCGAGCGTCCTCCGCTGGGGCTCCGCCATGCGCGCCGCCTCAGCAGCCCGGCTCGCCCGGGGCGCGGGGCGGGCTCCGAGTCCCGCGCGGGCGGAGGCGGCGGCTCTCCATGACCGCGGCCGGTCCTCGCCAGCTCCTCACATACTTGGCATAACTCTGCCGCGGCGGGTCGGCGGAGGGGGGGGGGGGGTGCGGGCGCCGCAGCGCGCATGCCCCGGAACTAGAGCCGCGACGGGGCGCGCGGGCCAACGCGCGGCGTTCCCGAGGTGGGCGCTCCTGGGGCGGGGCCAGCGGGGCGGCAGATTGGGAAAGGTGGAGCGGGTCGGGCTGCCACCCCGCCATCGTCCCCGGCCCCTCCTCGCTGCCCCCTGCGCGAGGCGTGGCTCCGGTGCAGCAAGTCCTAGCTTGAGAGTAACAAAGACTGTTTGGACGGACCAAGTGTGAGTGCAGGTGTATCTCACTGGAGCGATGTTCCAGAGAGGTTCAGATCAGTTCCCTGATCGTTGGAGCTGTTGGAAAGGAATTTGCTGGGCTGGAGAGGTCGCTCGACTGTTAGGATCGCTGGCTGCTCTTGTGTAGGACACGGATTCGACCCTCAGCCCCGGTAGCTCACGGCCGTCAGGAACTCCACTGTCAGGGGTTGCGATGCCCTCTTCTGGCCTTCTCTGGCACCCAGCATGCATGTTGTAAACGCACATAGGTGCAGGTAAAACAACCATGCACCTACCATGCATAATAACCAATATACAATACAAACCAAAATAAACAATAAAAAAGGAATTTGCATGAAATCTTTTTCGATAAGGACTTTTTTAAAAAGTCCTTTATGTCCTAAATCGCTTCGGTTCCCTCTTCTTTAAATCTGTCTTCTGTAAAATTGATGCCTACTCTTTCAACGTTAATCCCTAGATCAAACAAAACTTTAAATGGTTAAGTGGAACCACAGATAAGAGCCCTGGGCACAACAACCACACTAAAAACGCTTGTTTGCAGTTTTTAAATGTGAAAATGCTAACTGAAATTCAGTGTTGAGAAACAGCTGGGTGGAAATAGAGAAAAGGTGGAATTTGGAAATACTCTCACAAAATAGGAAGGCCCGTGCTGGGTATAGCAATACCAAACCCTGCCTGACCTGTCAGTGATCGATAAGAATCCATGTTGCCACCATCTCTGATTTCAGCCATACTTTTTAGTTTCTATGCATCAGGAATGACCTTTGGAGCTCCTGATACCACACACATATCTAGCACATACTTGCACTTAGTAGGTACTCAAATCCTCAAACAGTGGTAGCTGAGAGTCCTTACTAATTCCAGCGGTCCTCCGTGTAAGCCCTGCTGTTTTCTGTACCTCAAGGCTCCATCCTCGAAGTTCTCTCCGGTCTGTGCTCCATTGTAGTGCCTGGCTCTCTGCCTTCTGGAGGAATGTCCCCTCTGTCTGGATGTGTGTAATCTTAGCCGTCCTAGGCTCGGTGTGGTGTTATACTTGCTTGTAATCTCAGGACTGTGGAAGGAGCCAGGCATAAGATGGAGGCAGTTGGGGACAGCCTGAGACCCTCTCTCAGAAAACTAAACAAAGGAACAAAGGAGCTGACAGGAGTGCTGGGCGGATGAAGGTGAAGCCAGCCAGCTAAAGATTTGGGTCAGTTGTATAGAGACCCACACCCTGGAGGGGGGGCACCACTTTGTGACCTGACACACCCCAAACCCAGGAATGCAGAGGGGAGGAGGCTGAAGGCCCCACCTGTCTTTGTCTTCACCATGGAGTCAGCTCCCACATGGACTTGGTCTCAAGTTCTACCAAACTCCAAGAGTCCTTATTACTATCCAGCACACATTCAAAACACATATCACACACGCACACACACCCCACAAACACACATATACACCACATACATCACACACACACATAAACACATACACACATACACACACCACATACACCACACACACAACACACATGCATGCAGATACATACAAATACATATATACCACATATACACACACCACATACACAACACACATGCATGCAGATACACACAAATACATATATATCACACATACACATATATACCATACATACCCCACATAAACACAACACATACCACATATGCATGCAGATACAAATACACACATACCACACATACACACAAATACATACATATACCATACACATACAACATATACACCACACACACAACATATATGCATGCAGATGCACACAAATACACATACACCACACACACAAACACATATAACACACCACACATACACCACACAGACACACACACAAGCACATACATATACCACACATATACACATACACCATATATACCACACACACAACATATATGCATGCAGATATACATAAATATACATATACCACACACACAAACAAATATACATATATACCACACAAATCACACAAACACATACACATATATACCACACACACCACACACACTGCACATATGCATATATACCACACACCACACATACACACATACACACACCATATACACCACACACACAACATATATGCATGCAGATACACACAAATACACATACACATACACCACACACACACATACATACACACATATACCACACACACTACACATACAAATACACACTACCCACACACCTCATACACTACATACACAACACACATGCATGCAGATACACACAAAGCACACATATCACATATATACCACAAATACCATACACAACACACGTACACCACACATGCATGATCACACAAACACACTCACACAAAGAAGTACATACATATACCACACACACACCATATGCCACACACACATACACCACACAAACACACCACACATATACTCATACTACACTTATACTATGTATACAACACACACACACACACACACACACACACACCACAAATGTGAACAGATTTCCAAATTTGTTGGAACAGAATGTTTCGGGGGTTTTTGTTTTTCATAATTTGTATGCACGTTCTGACTCTCTTATAAGAAAATTCAAAATTCTCCCACTTCCCAAGGACAGAAACTATAATCTCCTGTTGTGTCGTGCTAATCCCAGTATCTGAAACACTGTGCATGATGAACCTTTTTTAACTGACAGCAACATTATAGAAAACAAGGGCTTCAGTTTCCAGTCTGCTGCTCAACTCTCCACTAGACCATGGTGGACTGGTGTTGTTTTAAAATTCTTTTGTAACACATAGAAAAATTCTAAACATAATCTCAACGCTTAATCTGAAATGTTACACTACGAATGTTCAGACCATAATACCAACGGTGCTAGGATATTTTTATTACAGGAACCCAAGGCTATTTCGCGAATAGTCAAGGCATAAAAATATTCCCCAGTGAAATATTCCCACAGGAAGTGACTGATAGCAAAGCTGCCAATAGGGGTTCCGTAAACACAATCTGATCTCTATCTCAGAAGCTGCTTGCCTTCCAACACAGCTGCACAACCTTTTTATTCTTTGTAGTTAACAAAGTTTAAAATGCCATAAAGTGCGTGCACGTGCACGCACACAGGCACACACACACACACAGAAACACACAGACACACACACAAGCACACACAGACACACAGGCACACACACACTGGCACACACAGAGAGACACATACACATACACACAGAGATACACACACAGGCATAGGCACACACAGAGAGACACAGAGACACAGACACACACACACACACACACACACACACACATAAAGGCACACACAGACATACACACACACACACACACACACACATACAGGTACACACAGACATAGGCACACACAAACACACGCACAGATACACACACTCATCTATATATTGGACTCTGTCCTTAATCCAACTTGCTAACTTGTTCAAGAGTCATGAAATTTACTGGTCAAAGTAATATGCTGTACATTGCTTTAAGCACCACTGAGAACCAAGCTCGACATAGCCCCTCCCAGTGAAACTTAACCCTGCTTAAAATTGAGGATGGGAAGAGGGCTGGGGCTATGGCTCAGTTCATAGAGTGCTTTAAGTGGGCTCAAAACTTGGGATTCTATCCCAAAAGCCACACAGACTGGGTGTGGTGACTCAACACCTCTAATCTCGGCATGTGGGAGGTACAGGCAGGAAGATGGGTGAGGTTCTAGAACTCGAAGTCACAATTTTAACTCTATTTGGGCGCACAGAAATTAATAATACAACTGTGATCGTGTAATACTGTTTAATTTAATAGTAACTGTGCAAACCCTAGTTTTCTATGAGTCAGTAAAAGGTTTGCAGACATGTCATCCTAAGACATATCCACAGAACTATCATGGTCTCCAGTAACAGTCACCCAGTCACTGTAGTAAGGTTTTTTTCTTTCTTTCTTTGTTTTGTTTTGTTTTTCGAGACAGGGTTTCAGTCTTAGACTTATCATTTTAAAGCTCTTTAAAGGCACCCAGTGATAGTGACATGTGTGCACCTTTATTTTATCTATCTATCTATCTATCTATCTATCTATCTATCTTGGTTTTTCAAGACAGGGTTTCTCTGAGTAACCCTGGCTGCCCTGGAACTCACTCTGTAGACCAGGCTGGCCTCGAACTCAGAAATTCGCCTGCCTCTGCCTCCCAAGTGCTGGGATTAAAGGCGTGCGCCACCACCGTCTGGCCGTAGCAAGGTTTTGATCCTCGGCTCTTCAACTATCTCCATTTCCTTTTCTGTCTAATCTTGCAGATTCCCACGGACATTAGGGGGTGGCAACGACATCTCCCAGTGTGTACCCTTGTTTCCCAGAGCTTAGCAGTCACCTTGGTGCCTCGTGAATCGACAACGACCACACTGACCCCATCACCAGAGATGAAAAACGCTGGGATTGCATGGCTCCAAGCAGGCAGGGGCGGCCGGGGTGGCAGGGGTGGCAGGGACTCCATCCAGGAGGCAGCAGACAGGCTGAGCACGGGGCTCATTTAACAGTCGTGGAAGGGACTGTAGCTAAGAGAGTTTGGGTCGTTTTGTAGACACTCTGGCCTGTCTGTGTCTTCCTGGTTCTCAGTCTTTCATCATCGGCTCTTCGGGGAACTGAAGGCAGGTTTAACTCTGGAACATCTGCAGTTCTCTCCTAAACCACCTGTGATGCCTTAAATATGATTGGCCCAGGAATGGCACTATTAGGAGGTGTGGCCTTGTTGGAGTAGGTGTGTCACTGTGGGTGTGGGCTTAAGACCCTCGCCCTAGTTGCCTGGAAGTCAGTCTTCCCCTAGCAGCCTTCAGATGAAGATGTAGAACACTCATCTCCTCCTGCACTATATCTGCCTGGATGCTGCCATGTTTCTGCCCTGATGACAATAGACTGAACCTCTGAGCCTGTAAGCCAACCCCAATTAAATGTTGTCTTTTATAAAACTTGCATTGGTCATGGTGTCTGTTCACAGCAGTGAAACCCTAACTAAGACACCCCCTCACTGGAATGCCTGGGGTGCAGACCTGTCTGGTCTGCCATCAGCTCCTTCAGGACTGAGTTAAACTAACTTGAGCCTACAGCTGACCCACTGACCTGACCCAGATGGCATGTTCTCCATACAGAGGTTCTTGATTAATATCTCGCCTTCTGCAACCTTCCTCAAGTTTCCCCCCCCCACCTTCCTGTAAAGTAATGCAAGGAAGGCTACAGCTGCCCGTGTTTTCTAACAGCCAGAAACATTTAATGTTTCAGAATACACCAACACTTCTTACTCCCTAATCTTATATGATCTGTATTTTCACTCACTCAAGTTCACCACAATGAGATGGAAAAACCTCCCCCGTCCCTGCTCCCAGCATCCGAGAGCAAAGGCGCTACACCCCTGTGGCATTTCCTAGAACAGAAATAGATGCTAGACACTCTTCCTAAGATAGCATTTTCACTTACGTGAACATTCCTTGCTATAACTGATCACCTTTCAGAAAAGAGTTTAATGTTTTATGAGTTTGCGGGAAATGCAACTGAATCTTTGAATCACTCTTAAAGCAGTCTTCATCAGGGCCGTTAGCCCGAGTTCTCATTCATCTGTGGATTTATCTGCCAAGAAACCAAAACACACACGACAAAACAAACAAACAAACAAACAAGCAAAACATAGAATAGAATTTCATCCTGAAAAACAGAGTCTGCTTTTAAAAGTAGGACAGTGCAGTTCAGCATGTTGTAGTAGTCACTGTTGTGGTTGGTTTTGTAGTCCAGATACCCCAAAAGAAGAGACCTGGGGGGTGAAGGGTTTTATTGGCTCACAGTCTGAGGGTACCAGTCGGGGGGGGTGCGGGGGGAGCGGGGAATAAGGCACAGGTCAGCAGCACAAGGCTCCTTGATCCATTTAAAACAAAGCAGAAATGAGACGGGTACTCAGCTCCTCTCTTCCTTTCTCCTCTCTTATCCCATCCAATCCCAGAGCACGTGGGATGCTGCCCCCAAACGCAGGTCAAGTCTTCCCGCCTAAACTGATCTTATAAATGCCCTCACCAATGCAACCAGAATGTGCCTCGGGAGCTCCTAGGTGATTCTAAATCCAATCCAGCTGACAAAGAATATCAACGGTCACAGGTTCTTTTGTTTTGTTTTAGTTCTATTTATTTAGTTTTGAAATAGAGTCTCCTGTATATTTAAGGCCAGCGCTTCCAGCTTCTTACAGAGTCAAAGACGGCCATGAACCTTGATCCTTCTGCCTCTGAGGGTTAGGGTTAAGTCCAAGTGCTAAGATCATGAGTATATACGTCATGAACCACTTCACCTGGGTTAGCACACGGATGTTGGGTTTGTTTTGTTTTGTTTTGTTTTATGGTGTTTTCCTGTTGTTGCTGTTCATTTATTTATTTCTATTTGTTTGTTTGGTCAGTTGGTTGATTTGTTTGTTTGAGACAGAGTCTCATTATAGAGTTCTGGCTGTCCTGGGGTTGAAGGCATGAACCACCAAACCTGGCCACATGCTCTTTTTTTTCCCCCCCCTTTGGTTTTTTTTTTTTTTTTTTTTTTTTTTTTAGACAGCATTTCTCTGTATAGCCCTGGCTGTCCTGGAACTCACTCTGTAGACCAGGCTGGCCTTGAACTCAGAAATCTGCCTGCCTCTGCCTCCTAGAGTGCTGGGATTACAGGCGTGTGCCACCACCGTCCGGCCCACATGCTCTTTTAAAGACTTCTTTTCCGTTATGTGCATGTAATGTGTGCATGATTGTCACCTGTGTGGACTGGCAACTGTACCCATGGAGGACAGAAGACAGAGTGGGCGTGTTGGAGCAGGAGCTACAGGCGGCTGTGAGAGACCTGATGTGGGGGCTGAGAACCAAGCCTCGGAAGAGCGGCAGGCACGCTGGGCTGTTCGCTCATCTCTCCAGCCTCTAGCTCGGTATTTCAGATGCAAAATATGTGTGACCCCACGATCTCAGGATTTCAGGCAAGTCCCAGTCTCCATTTTGTTTGAAGAGTATCTCACTCTGCAGCTCAGGCTGGACTAGAACTCACCGTGCAGCCCAGGCTGTCATCAGACTTGTGACAGTCCTGCCCCAGCCTCTGGAGTCTGAGAGCGAGCAGTTGTGAGCCGCCATGCCCAAGTGAGATGAGAGTGTTTTAAACTATCCCTTCATCATTTAGCAGAAGACACTGGAATACTGGAAAGGTCATACGACGTCAAAGATTTACTTCGAAATGATTAAAAAGGGGCTGGAGAGATGGCTCAGTGGCTAAAAGCACCGACTGCTCTTCCAGAGGTCCTGAGTTCAATTCCCAGCAACCACATGGTGGTTCATAATCATCTGGAATGGGATCTGATGGCCTCTTCTGGTGTGTGTCTGAAGACAGCTACTGTGTACCTGTATAAATAATAATAAATAAATAATATTTAAATATGGTCAGTAAATCTATGGCACAAATTTAAAAAAGATGAAAAAGAGGATTAGAGGAATGAATATAGGCTTTGAGTTCAATCTAGGTAAAAGGTACATGGGGGCTTCATTGATACAGAATTTTCACTTCTGGATGTTTGAAACTTGAATATATATCATGGGAGATATTGGCAGGGGGGGGGAGCTCATTCCAATCCTGCTGGGATCGGTTGCAGGTTCCCAAGCCTCCGATCACGGAACTGAACCCTGATGCACTGGTGTTGATTCCACACCAGTATTCTGCCTTTCTCAAAACCTACATCACTTCTGAATGCATGCCTCCCGGGCACAGCCTGTCTTTTCAGACTGACATACAGTGTGCTCAGCTACAAAATTTCAGGGTAGAGAGCTGCACGGTCAAGTTACCAGAAATAGTTGAAAAACAATCTCAGTGTTTTCAAAAATTAGAAAAGAAAAATGAAGAAGAAGAAGAAGAAGGAAAAGAAGAAGAAGAAGAAGAAGAAGAAGAAGAAGAAGAAGAAGAAGAAGAAGAAGAAGAAGGGAAGGAAGGAAGGAAGGAAGGAAGGAAGGAAGGAAGGAAGGAAGAAAGAAAGAAAGAAAGGAGAAAGAAAGAGGAGGAAGAGGAAGAGGAGGAAGAGGAAGAGGAAGAGGAGGAAGAGGAAGAGGAGGAACAAGAGGAAGAAAGAAAAATGCTAAACAGGGTGTCCCTGTGTAGCCCAAGCTGGCTTTAAACTCATGGAGCCCCGCCCCCTGCATACTGGAACTGAAGACTAGAGTCACCTCCCAGGCTGAAATCCTGAGTAGGTTTAGGGCTTCCTGTTGCCCTGAATTTACAGCAGTCCTGGTCACATGCTGCCCCGCTGCTTGCTTTTGGGGAAAAGTCCCAGGGTGCCTTGCTTTCTGTAGTTACAGGACAGCTTTCTCTTCCAGCTTCACTCAAACATCTGCCTCACCATTTTGTCTTCTGCATTTCTAGCTATCTCAGGCTTCCGTTATTTACAGAGATACAGCTAATACCTGGACCTACCTTTCTTTTCTTTTCTTTTCTTTTCTTTTCTTTTCTTTTCTTTTCTTTTCTTTTCTTTTCTTTTCTTTCCTTTTCTTTTCTTTTCTTTTCTTTTCTCTTCTTTCTTCTTTTCTTTTTTTTCCCCCGAGACAGGGTTTCTCTGTATAGCCTTGGCTGTCCTGGAACTCACTCTGTAGACCAGGCTGACCTCGAACTCAGAAATCTGCCTGCCTCTGCCTCCCAAATGCTGGGATTAAAGGCGTGCAGCACTACTACCTGGCTCTTTCTCTTTTTTTTTCTTCCTTTCTTTTTTCTTTTTTTTTTTCTTTCTTTTTAATACAAGATCTCACTTTGTAGCTCTGGCTGTCACAGAGATCCTCCTGCCTCTGCATTTCAACCAAGTGCTGAGATTAAAGGTATGCACCACCACTCCTGGCCCCCAAGTTCCTGAATTCAGTGTCAGAGTCACCTTAGCCCTTGTTACAAGCAGCTAGCCAAGCATACCTCCATACACCACTTCCTGACCCTCTGACGGGTAGTCACCCTTGATCCACACCTAGCCCCGCTCCTTTCTTCCTGCTTCCCCAGGGCAAAGGGCACATCCCCTGTGCATATCCAGACTCTCTCCTTTCCCATGCCCTGGTCACTTGGTGAAACCGCAACCCTGGTTCATACGACTGGTTTTTCATTCCGTGAGTTCACTGTGCCAGAGGTCCACCAACACTGCAGCACCAAATACCCAAATCCTTCTGCTCGCTGGTATACCTCGGCTCCCTGATAGATGTCCCTATCTCCACCAGCCTTTCAGTCAGCTGTGACTTTTCTCCTTGTTACCTGTGTGTTAGTCAGTGTTCTATTGCTGTGAAGAGACACTATGACTATAGCCGCTCTTATATAGGAAAGGGCATTTTAACAGGCCCAGCTTACAGTTCAGAGGTTTAATCCATTGTCATCCAATCCATTGGTAGGTAGAAAGCATAGCAGCACACGGGCAGCCGCAGTGCTGGAGAAGGAACTGAGAGTTGTACATCTGGATCTGCAGGCAGCAGGAGGAGAAAGAACTGGTTTGAGCATTAGAAGCCTGGAAACCTACCCTGGGGACATCTCTCCTTCAATAAGGCCAAGCTTCCTCCAACAAGGCCACACTCCCTAATCCTTTCAAGTACTGCCCCTCCCTAATGACTTAACATTCAAATATCTAAGCCTTGGGGGGGGGCATTTTTATTCAGACCACCATGCCTTGGGAAAATAGAACTCAGGAGAAAACTTGCCAGTTTTCCCTTTTTAATCTACCTGCTCGTTTCTATATTCCTAAAGCCACTGAGTTCTCTGTCCCCACTACCATAGAAGAGGGAGCCCCGCCCTCAAGCGTCCTAAATGCTGGTCTTCTTACTGGACTTTCACTTCTGTATATGTAAGTGCAAGAGGCTGCTCAAAATGGAATTCATCAATTACCAAAGAATTTAAATCTAGATTTACAAATTAAACCAGCCTTCCCCACAGAACTTCCTACGCCACAGTCTCTCACATCCACCAGCAGAACACACTCAGCAGTTAGAGACAGCCTCTTTCATGCCTTGCTAGAATTCGGAAAAACAAAACAAAACAAAGAAACAACTGAAGAACTTCACCTAGGCTCATGAGCAAAAAGATCTTTGCTGAAAGAATCTTTATCTTTTCACATTCTTTCCCTGTAGGACTGTTACATGGGAAGGTGCTATATATTTCATATTTTTAGAAAAAATAAAGTCTCCATCTGGGGGAAAAATATTTCCTTTAAATTTTTTCCTGGTTATAATTATTATTGTGTGTGACCGTGCACATGAGCATGAAACAGTACATACAGCTTGGTCAGAGGACAGGACAGCTTGCACACATATTGATCAGAGGACAGCTTGCACACATATTGATCAGAGGACAGCTTGCACATGTTGATCAGAGGACAGCTTGCACACATATTGATCAGAGGACAGCTTGCACATGTTGATCAGAGGACAGCTTGCACACATATTGATCAGAGGACAGCTTGCACATGTTGATCAGAGGATAGCTTGAACACATATTGATCAGAGGACAGCTTGCACACATATTGATCAGAGGACAGCTTACAGGAGTTGGTTCTCTTTTTCCACCATGTGGGTGGGTATTGGCGATTGAACTCAAGTCACCAGACTTGGTGTCTAAGTTATTTTCTATCGATGTAAAGAGACACCGTGACCACAGCAACTCTTATAAAAGGAAAGCATTTAACTGGGGCTGGCTTACAGGTTCGGAGGTTTGATCCATTGTCATCCCACAGGCAGACTTGGTGCTGGAGAAGGAGCTGAGAGGTCTACATCCAGATCAGCCGGCAACAGGAGAGACAGGGATCCAGTAGGACTGGTTTAAGCTTCTAAAACCTCAAGTGACACACCTCCTCCAGCAAGGCCACACCTTGTCCAGCAAGGCCACACCTTGTCCAGCAAGGCCACACCCATTGCAACAAGACCACATCTCGTGCTACCTCCTCAGCATTCAAATATGAGTCTCTGAGGGCCAGTCGTATCCAAACTGCCACACTTGGTATCCAGGACTTCTACCAGCTAGCCGTCTCACCAGCTCAGATTAAGTTTTTAAAGTGACTTGTTTATGAGCTTGGGAGATGGCTTAGCAGGTCCCCACAAACCTAAAAAACATAAAAAGCTGGACACAGGGCTGGAGAGTCATCATGGTCACTGACAGCCACTATAAAGGTCAAAGCCTTTAGGAAAAGTTGGTAATTCATATAAAAAAGGGGGGTGGGGTTGAATTTGTTCAAAGGTTACTTGATCTTACATTTCTGTCATAGGGTTCCAAACTCAGTTCCATCTGGGACCAGACATGCTCTACCAATACAGGCACAGACCCAATACTGTCTAGGAAAGGGAACAGTAACTTCCTAAGCCCAAGGAGTGGAAACCTACCAAGAGCCTGGCAGTGGTGGCACACGCCTTTAATCCCAGTACTTGGGAGGCAAAGGGAGGTGGATTTCTGAGTTCGAGGCCAGCCTGGGCTACAGAGTGAGTTCCAGGACAGCCAGGACTATACAGAGAAACCCTGCCTCGAAAAACAAAATCAAAAACCTAAAAACAAAAAAAAAAAAAAAGAAAAGAAAAAAAAAAGAAGAAACCTACCAAGAGACCACCCATAATTCTTGTCTTGGGTCCTTTGGCTGAGGAAGTGAGCTTTATGTCCTTAAAAAAAAAAAAAAAGATTTCATTTATTTCTTTATTTTTAAACTTTATGAGAATGAGTGTTTGGTCCGTAGGTAGGTATTGAAGATGTCAGCTCAGGAACTTTGGAAAGGTCATGGAACACTGGCCTCTCTGGAAGGGAGAGGCTAATTAACATTCCTCAGACCACAGGTGGGCCTACAGGTCAGGACACATTCCAACGAACAGACCATTGGCCACCTATCTCATTCCCTAGGGACCAATTAGTTTAAAAGTCACACTTTTCTGCCAATCACACTGTGCCTAATGGCGGCTACCCTGAGGACTGTATAAAGGCCCACTGGACAGGCTATGCGTGGTTGTTCTCTCCCCATGCACAGAGCGACCCCAGCATGCTGGATTAAATAAAATTCCTCTTCTTTTACATTAACTCCCGTCTCCACATTGTTCACTCAGGGGTCTCCGGTAAGTTAAGGCTCACCAGAATCTTATAGCATGTGTACCACAATGCATTGCAGTGCCTTCAGAGTCCAGAAGAAGGTTTTGAATCTCCCGAAACTGGAGTTATATATAATCATGAGCTGCCATGTGGGTGCTGGGAATTGAACCCATGTCCTTTGGAAGATCAGTCAAGTGCTTTCAACAACTGAGCCCTCCAACCCCAAAGATAATATTGTTAATTACATGTATATTTGTGTTTGTCTATGGTTATAGGTACAGGTGTACAGTGCCCATGGAGACCAGAAAGGGTGTCGGATCCTCTGGAGCTATAGTTACAGGAAGCTGTGAGCTGTTGATATGGGTGCTGAGAACCCAGCTCAGGCTCTATCAAGAGCAGCACACACTCTTTAACTCTGATCCGTCTTTCCAGTCACTGAATTCTAAAGGCTGCTGTGGGGAAGGTCAACCAGATATTGAAAGGATGAGAATTACAGCCTAAAAATCCCCTGTGCCTAACTCTTAAATGACCCCCAAAAGTCAGAAATTGAGCCTGCTCTTTGTTAGAAACTAGGTGAAAGGTCACATTCCTTGAGCCCACTCTCTGTATGGAACTAGGTGAAAGGGCCTGAGTACATGATCCTGGCCCCGTAACAGGAAATGCATACTTGACCCTGGCCCCGTAAGGGAAAATGAGCTAACTAGTTGCTATCTGGTTTCTATAGGAAACTGATTGGTCCTCAGAGTGCAGGCTTGGATAATTTAAACTGATTGGCTTAGAAGCTATGGAGTGGTACAAATCAATTGGCTCACACTGCACGGGCTCTCAATGCTAAGGAATGATTGGTTTGCGATATGAGGGTTTTGTTGTGAACCTATAAAAGCTGTCCCGATTCTGCACTTGAGGTCCACAGTCCTCTACCCCTGCATGGTGTACAACTGTGAACCCCAGAGCCTCTGGAATAAAAATCCTCTTGTTGTTGCATCAAGACCATTTCTCTCGAGTGATTTGGGTGTCGTCTTCCAAGGCGTAGGGTGCTGGGGCCCCCTCGTTTTTTTTTTTTCCGGGTCTTACAATATACATGCTAATTGATACTTTTATTTTTTACGTCTAATTTCCAGGAAGTAATGGATAGGCATTGTTTTAAGAATTAAAAAAAAAAAAACTAAATAACTAAATGTTATAATTTTAAATAAGTCTGTCAGCATTATGACCCTAGGTTAATATGTATGATAATGACCAAAATGTTCTTTCCTTGTCTTGATTTTCAGTCATGACAATCTTGGTCTCAGCATGAAGCCATGTAGGCATGGAATGCTATGAACAGTGAAGCGTCTTAACTTTAACCTCCGAGCCCCACCCCAAAGCTTCGGAGGAAAATTAGCGGAATGCATGGGACTGTCTCCACGTCACATGAGGAAGCCGAGAGTCACAGAACAAAGCTTATGGATTATGGTTACATGGGCCTGAGGAAGAGCATGCCTCAGTTTCCCAACCTGGGCATGGAGGTGCACACCAGTTATCACACTTGAGAGACTGAGGCAGGAGGCTCCTCAGCCTGGACTACAAAGAGACCTTATCTCAAGAAGGGACCAACAGCATAGATTCCCTTCCACACCCCACCTCCCACCCCCTCACTTCTAAAATTCCATCCCATTTACAAGGAGTTGTCTTCTCTGAGGGTAAAAATGAGGTCTTAAGGCATAGAGAGATGACTTAGACAGGTAGGAAAGCAAAGGAGACAAAACACCTCTTGCAACCCCCGCCCCACCCCCAACACCCATGCAAACTTAATTACTGAAGTGCATTCTTCCCAAGAGCAGTTGCAGCTGGGAAGACATGTTCTTAAATGCTTCAACAATATCATTAGCAGCATTAAAATAATAGTCTGGTAATGAAGAATAATTACCTCAGAACATAGTGTTTTATTGTTAGTACATTTTATCTAATATGTATCTTTTTAAAAAAATTATAATTTAGTGATCCAGCAGGAACGCCATTTCTATCAGGAACTCTGAGGAAAGGGGGAAGGGGGATGTTTTACTTTCAATGGAGAAGACATTCACTCATCTGGAAACTGCTTTTTTATTTTTACTATGCACACCAGTTGGCAACCTCATAATTACATGCCCAGAGATTGTTCAAATAGAGGGAACACGGCTCCTAACAAAAGTTCAGTGCTGAAGTCAAGACTGCCTAAAGGCATGAGAAGTTTTATGTCTCTGTTTACCCCAGGAGTAAGTTAAATGGATGCGTGTTTGATACATGAATCACAGTTATATTTAGTCTACATGCTACACAGACGGGGAGAAAAACAGGAGAAATCTTTACGATAAAATGTAGTAATGAAAACCGAAGGCACACCCACAGGTCTGGATCCAGGCCCCAGAATGTAGTCACGACAAGTTCAGTATGAAATAATAAACGGGGGTTTGGAGTGTTCTGGCTATCTCTCAGTTATGAAGCCTCGCTGGTATGCAGGCAAACCCCGTGTGAGTACTCTACAAAGAACAACAGCTGGATTGCAGGAGTCTGGAGCCTTTCAGTATCTCTTGACCTGACTATAATGCAGCCTCAAACCTGCAACTGGGCATTGCCACCCCCAAGGGGAGAGCTTCTATGCTAGCTACTTTACTTGTTACTGTGACAAGATACTCAACAGAATCAGTTTGAGGAAGAGAGGGATTATTTTGGGCTCATGGTTTGAGAGTGCAGTCCATCAGGGCAGGGAAATCATGGCAGCAGGAGGAAGAGGAGGTGACTGGTCACATGGCATCTGCAGCCAGAAGAGAGCAAAGAAGGTTGGTGTTGGGGCTCACTGTCCCTGGTCCCTAGACTATGGAATGGCGCCTCCCACGTTCAGGATGGGTCTTTTTACTCTGGTAACACAATTTAACTCTTCCACAGATCTGTTCTGAGAGACTGGGTTTGTCTTCTCCTACTCTGTACTTCTAGTCATTGCTAAAAGGGTGATCAATACTAACCATGGTGGCTCCCGAGGAAGCCCTTGAGGACTCTCTTACAGAGCCTGGCTCAGAAAAAGTGCAGAAATCCCCCAGGGTGCCTCTC
This sequence comes from Apodemus agrarius, assembly GCA_964023405.1. Classification (NCBI taxonomy): domain Eukaryota; kingdom Metazoa; phylum Chordata; class Mammalia; order Rodentia; family Muridae; genus Apodemus; species Apodemus agrarius. Next base: position 14,438,358 of record OZ030007.1, read on the forward strand.
AGGTACCTTGTTCTCCACATTCCAAACCATCTAGTGATGATAGTGACAGAAACCACCATAGGAGTCAACGGGAAGAAATATGGAGAGGATGGGGTAAGCACGCACTATTTAATTTCTCCTTATTCTTCTGCTGCTTGGTTCTGAATGCAAGCAGTTACAGACACGTTCAGCACAGCGCCGTAATTAATGGCTTTTCCTGATAGGGAGGGGAAAGTAGGGACCTGAAAGGTACTGGAGAGGCTGGGGTTCCCCACTGGGCTTTGCACAACTAGATCTGAATCTGATCAGCAAGTGTTCTATCACACATATCTCACACTGAACACCAGGCCACCCATACACAGACAGATGGAATAACGGCTTACACTACTGAACAACTGTTAGAACTGCAGCCCGCAGTTGATGGGTTGAAACTTTTGAACATAACAAAACTAGGTCAGATGCTAAGGGTGGTATCTTACTTAGGGTTCTCCTGTTGTGAACAGATACCATGACCAAGGCAACTCTTATAAAGACAACATTTAATTGGGACTGGCTTACAGGTTCAGAGGTTCAGTCCATTTATCATCAAGGTGGGAACATGGCAGCATCCAGGCAGGCATGGTGCAGGAGGAACTGAGAGTTCTACATCTTCATCTGAAGGCCACTAGCAGAATCCTGACTTCCAGGCAGCTAGGACAAGGGTCTTAAAGCCCACACCCACAGTGGCACACCTACTCCTGGGCCACACCTCCAAATAGTGCCACTCCCTGGGCCAAACTTATTTAAACCAAACTAATTTACAGGTGGAGAGATAAATGGGTCAATAGTTAATAGCACTTCTTCTTGCAAAGGACCTGAGTTCAGTCCCCGGCAACCACATGATGGCTTAGAATCTTCTGTAACTCCAGATCCCTGGTTCTAGAGGATTTGATGGCCTCTTCTGACCTCCACAGAAATCACATGACAATTACAGAACCTTGGAGGGATTCAAAGAGGAATCTGCATACACCTTTAATCCTAGCACTTGGGAGGCAGAAGCAGTCAGATCTCTGTGAGTTAGAGGCCATGCCTGGTCTAAAGACCTAGTTCCAAGACAGTAAGGCTACACAAAGAAACCTTGTCTCAAAAACAAAAACACACAAAGAAAAAGGAATTCTTTCTGTAAGTGGATCTCCAGATCCAGGAGGGTCACTTTCAGGCAGTGTCTGCTCCCTGGCAGACAGTGAAGTGGTTGCCTGCAGCATGCCTGGTGAGGCTTATGTTATTTCTGGCCACATTCCAGTGGGCTAAGGAAACCATAAGATCTTGGCTGAGCAAACACACTCAACTTTTTCTAGTTCTTTGTTTTGGATTCACACCCGGTTCCTTCGGGCCACGCTGTGACGACAAGATCCTCAGACCCAGCTCTTCACAGTTGTTAGCCCCAGAAGTCCAGCCCCTTAGACTGGGGCAGGTCGACTTCCCTCCAGGATCCGCAGCTCGGAAGTGTCCTCACCCTCTCCTACCCGAGGGTCTACTTGACTCCAACTGAATACACGGACCTCGCCAGAGTTTCTCTGTACCAGCAGGCAGTGTAGACCAGTCACTTGGTTCTCTTCCAACACTGCGAAGGAAGAACTAACATCTTTGGAAATCAACTCTGCAACAAGCACTAAATCCTTTATCCTCTCGCTTATCCTCACAGCTCTGAGAAACAGGGTAAACCCGCCCCTCTTTACAGAGAAGCCTGCAGAGCAGGAAGGGGCAGCAACTCACCCAGGATCTCAAAGTTGGTAAGTGACTTTAGAGTTCAGAGCAAAAACTACAACTGGTTTCTTTTCTTTTTCCTTTTTTTTCATGCTCTCCTCTTTTTTTCTTTCTTTCTTTCTTTCTTTCTTTCTTTCTTTCCTTCCTTCCTTCCTTCCTTCCCTCCCTCCCTCCTTCCTTCCTTCCTTCCTTCCCTCCTTCCTTCCTTCCTTCCTTTTTTATTTTGTTTTTCTGTTTGTTGTTTTTCTTTTTTAAGACAGAGTTTCTCTATGTAGCTCTGGCTGTCCTGAAACTCACTCTATCGACCAGACTAGCCTTGAACTCAGACATCCAACTACCTCTGCCTTGCAAACACTGGGACCAAAGGTGTGCACCACTGTACCCAACCACAACTGGTCTCTAGGCTGAGATTTCACTCTCTCTCTCTATCCTGTTCCTTCTCTAAACAGCTGACTCCTTTTCTCCCCATGCTAGCCACAGGCTTTCTCTCTGTTGGATCTTGGCTTCTGTCTGCTGTCTCTGGGAGATCTGAACAGGTTAGTTCATCCTCTTAGGGGAAATGACCATTGAGATGTCAGATTCAGATGAAAGGGACGTGGGATAGGAAGCAGCAGCAAAATGTTGGCTGGGGAGGGAGGAGGGAAGGGGGGGAAAGAGGGGAGGAGATAGGGGAGAGGGGAGGGGAAGGAGAGAGGAAAGAGAGGGGACTCCATACTGTCAGAACAGCACGCACAAAGGCACAGAGGAATAGCTCGGGAACAGCAAGCTATCTGCTTCAACTACAACATGAAGTCCACGGCTGGGTCAGAGGATGACAGAGAAGAGGACGATCTGAGGCAAGGCTGTGGGAGACAAGCAGAGCGAGTGCTCTCCCCGCAGTGGAAATCACAATGAAGTAAGTAGCAATTACTGCCAAGACCTGTCAAGGCTGAAGAGAAGCAAGGACTGCATTCCCTCGGATTGTGTTAACAAAAGAATGAGCCAAGCTATAAACTAATTCTCCACGCAAACATTCCAACACCGCTCTTAGAGAGACAGAGAAGTCGAGAACATGTGTGAATAAGGTCAGCGATAGACCAAGACAGACAGACAAGAGGAATTAGGAGGATGACTTAGCCAGAGAGCTGACTAAAGCAGCCCAGACAGAACCTCCCCTCTGGAAAATGTGGGGCAGATATTGAGCCATATACTAGTGAGGTGATTAAGTCAGGATCAAATGAAGTTCAGCTTGCTTAAATAGAGAAGGCTTCAAGAAATACACAATGAATACAGTCCTCTCGCGTGGGCGGTGGTGGCGCACGCCTTTGATCCCAGCAGAGGCAGGCAGATTTCTGAGTTCGAGGCCAGCCTGGTCTACAAAGTGAGTTCTAGGACAGCCAGGGCTACACAGAGAAACCCTTTCTCGAAAACAAAAAACAAAAAACATACAAACAAACAACAAGAATACAGTCCTCTCTAATTTCTTCAAAATCCTAGACACAACAACAATGTATCGTCTAAGTCTAATATGGGCGCACAGGAGGGACGGTTGCCCCTGATGAGTGCTCCCACCATGAGTAATTACCCTAAGGAAAGGCAGTTGATTCCGTATCAATAAAATCAATGGGCACATGTGGCTTTTGATTTTCCATTTCCACTGGTGGGTTTCAGGAGTCATCTTACGAACCCACGAACACGATCTCAGTTAGACGGGGATGGTTTATTGAGCATTCACCATAGGACTGACCCGTCAGGGCCCCAGAGCAGACTCAGGAGCTGGCTGCAACCCCGAGTCAAGATTATATAGGGCTTTTAAGCCTTAAAATCCATAAAACAGCTGTGCCAAGTTAGTCCACCAATCAGGACTTAGGGAACGTGTCTTTGTTGTACATTTATCCTGATCCCATTGGTGTTCAACTACCGCAGGGGACTTGCCTTGACTAACATTCATGTTTCAACTTGCCAACCAGGAAGTCAGTTACTCACTTATGGGTCTTCTTTCTGCCAAGTAGGATGTCAATTTCCAGGGAGGTGTTAGGAAATTAAATGCAAGTCTTATTCTAAATAGGTGCAGGTGTCTCTCTTTTGTCGGGGCCCATCCCAGGGGCAGCTTATAAAAGCAAACATCATAAAAGCTCATACACAGGTACAGGAAGTGCCGCTACCTGGTGATTGGTTCAGGCCCCGGTTCATTGTGACTGACTATACAAAGCATTTCTAATCAACTTCTGCTGTGATCGGGTTTTCAAAAACACCAAAGCACAGAGCAGGACTGGCCATCAACTAGATCATGAGGGAGTTTCCTAGTAACAGCACAAGAGAAAGTTTCCTTATGCCATTAGTAAGAGCTCAGAATGGCTGGTGACACAGGCAACAGTTACCTAGGCCTTAACATCCAGAGAACAGAAAGGAGACGGCATCCTTTGTGGTCCTTGAAGACACTGCACCCTTGGTTTCTTGGCTCTCGTAATCAACCTTTGGGGCACAGTCAGTTCATTCTGCTCACCCTCACCGGCACACACAGAGTTCCAAAGCTTTGAATGTTGGGGTTGTCACTTGATTTCTGACTAGTGACATACTTTTGGCTCGAAAGGCTGCTTGATTTGGTTATGGGGTTCAATACAATCATCAGGCTCTCTCCTGAATGCCAACAAATTCACCACAGTTAAATGAATGTCTTTGTCTTTTTTTGGGGGGTGGGGGGGAAATCAAGACAGAGTTCTCTGTGTGGCCCTGGCCATCCTGGAACTCTCTCTGTAGACCAGGTTGTCTTCAAACTCAGAGATCTGCCTGCCACTGCCTCCTGAGGGCTGGGAGCACAGGCGTGCAAGCAGCTGTCCTGATCTTAAGAATTGGCAACTGGAGAAGATGCACTACCACTGGTTAAGCCATGGTGTGTTAAGCCACGGGAGGAGGATGTGAGGATGGGGAGGGGAAATGGGAGGGAGGGAGGGACTGGGAGGAGAGGAGGGAGGGAGGGAGGGAGGGAGGGAGGGAAAGATATGATGGAATGTAAAATAAATCTAATTTTTTTTTTAATTAACGCAGAAAAAAACAGCAGCAGTTCTCCACAGTGAATGTCTCCACCCTCCACACTCACCTGGCCCTCCCCATCTCAGGTCTTTGAGAGTCTTAGTGTTTACAGAGAGCATCCTGAATTCCTGAGCTCAGCCTATGAGCACACAGGATGTGACTGCTACCCTCCTTGCTGTTCTGGCCGCCATTTAAAAAAACAAAACAAAACACAAAGAACCCGATACCTGGTGGCTTACAACCAGGCTAGGCGGTCAAAGATCAAGGCAGCAGTAGGTGTGAGGTCGGGAGAAGTCACAACTGCTTTCTGGTTCACACTCAGGACTTCCTTCCTGCGTCCACACGTGGGAGATGGGTCAAGGGCCACTCGTGGGCTTCGTTTATTTTAAATTACTTTCTAGTTACGTTTTTATTTTGTGCGCACGTGCACAAACCACTCCGTGTATGTGGAGGAGAGAGGAAAGGACAACTCTGCGGAGTCAATTCTGTCCTTGTCCCATGTGGATTCTGGGCATTGAACTCAGAGCCAGAGTCAGGCTTAGCCGGAAGCACCTTCACTCACTAAGCCTCGTAGCCAGCCTTTTCAGACCTCTTTTCCTAAGCACTCGGATCCCATTCAAAAGTCCCACTTCCTGATACCCACACGCCAAGGGCTTGGATTTCTCCAGAGGACCGGAGGGGGCGGGGGAGGGGCAGCGCTGGGACACTCAGCCTGGAACTTCTCCCTGAGGCGTCCTTTCCTTCTGCTGAAGGTCAGCTCGACCGTCCCTGTGGGTGGGGGTTAGCGGTGAGTTCCTTAGCTGAGGGCAGAGACCTGCCCACCCTGAGCCGCACGGTTTCCTGGCTGGGATTCTGGATCCCTTGAGTGCAAAAAGAGCTGAGCGACAGCCCATGCTCCTGCCGTCAGCAGTTTCAGTCCTGCCACCTTGACTGCCTGGCCGGAAGGGCGGTACCCTTGGACTGAGCACTGTGAATCCTTTATCCTGAAGTTCCTTTTCTTTCCCAAGAGTATTTTATCACAGGAACAGGGAAAGAAGGCAAGACACCCTCCAGCCACGCTCGTTACCTTTCTCCCTTCTTGAACCTGCCAGAGCATTTCCTGCTCAACGCCTTGGAAGGGACTTCCGGCTAGTTCTTCTTCCTCCTTCAGGGTGTGTCTCTATTGTCATAGTAGTGACTCAAAGACTGATCACAGCAGGAATGATAACCGATAATGTTCTTTTATTTTGTTATTGATAAATTTACTGTCTGTCCCACTAATATGTGAACATTTAGTCCACAGGGAGCAAACATAGGTACCTTGCTTGTTTTCCAGTCTCAGCTCAAATATTGTTCTTTTTTATTCTCAGGGTTTGATAAATAGTCAATAATAACGGAAGAATGAATGAATGAATGAATGAATGAATACAAAAGGAGACAAAATGCTTTGGTTTGGAAACAAATATACAAAGACTAAGACATGAGGAAAAAATTATGAAACCACAAAACCAAGCTGGCAGTAATAGGAACTGTTTTTAAACCTCAGGCTTATTGCTGTAGAATGATCAGGGCATCAATTGCTTCTGGTTGTCATAAAACAACTTGTCTCAAATGTGTTCATTTGTTATTAAAATTCTAAGTTTTTTTTTCCCCTCAATCTGACAACTAGACAATACCTGTTAATGCTGCCCATCTTAAGAGTTAATAATAGCCGGGCGGTGGGTGGTGGCACACGCCTGTAATCCTAGCACTTGGGAGGCAGAGGCAGGCGGATTTCTGAGTTCGAGGCCAGCCTGGTCTACAGAGTGAGTTCCAGGACAGCCAGGGCTACACAGAGAAACCCTGTCTCGAAAAAACACCAAAAAACAAAACAAAACAACAACAACAAAAAGAGTTAATAATAAGAACGTTATAGCCGGGCAATGACGGCCCATGTGGAGGCAGAGGCAGGGGAAGAATCTTTGTGGTCAGGCAGATCCAGAGTGAGTTCCAGGACACAGAGAAACCCTGGTCAGAAAAACCAAACAACAGGAGGCTGGAGAGATGGCTCAGCAGTTAGGAGCACTGAGTGCTCTTCTAGAGGTCCTGAGTTTAATTCTCAGCAACCACATGGTGGCTCACAATCACCTGTAGTGGGATCTGATGCCCTCTTCTGGTGTGTCTGAAGACAGCTACAGTGTATGTATGTATGTATGTATGTATGTATGTGTGTGTGTATATATATATATATATATATATATATATATATATATATATATAATTTTTAAAAAAAAGAAAGAAAAGGGCTGGTGAGATGGCTCAGTGGGTAAGAGCACTGATTGCTCTTCTTGAAGGTCCTGAGTTCAAATCCCAGCAACCACATGGTGGCTCACAACCATCCGTGATGAGATATGATGCCCTCTTCTGGTGTGTCTGAATACAACTACGGTATACTTATATATAATAATAAATAAATCTTTAAAAATAAAAAAGAAAGAAAAACCAAACAACAACAACAAAAGCCCGCCCCCAAGAATAAATAACTATATAGTTCTTTCAACTTGACTACGTGCCGCTAGAACAATATCCTTAAAAAGCCATTCACTTCACAGTATGCAGAAGGCAGAGGCAGGGAGTCAGGATGTCCTTCCTCTGCTACATATAGTTCACAGCTAGCCTAGTTATATGAACTCCTGTGCCCACCCCCCAAAAAAAGCCAAAACAAGCATTTTTTTTTTAAAAATTCACATATGTAAGTAGATGCACCACACTCGGAAAGCTGAGACAGGAGGATCAGTATGAGTTACAGTCTAGGTCATAGAGTAAGATACTGTCTCAAAAAGCAATAATCAAAATCAAACAAAACATCCCCCCCCAAACAGTTGTTTAATTATCAACTACATAATGGATCTAGTTCTACTGAAGTACATCTATGTCACCACGGACCGTAAATGCTAACTATGTTTGGAGTAGCAGTCATTGTCAAGGTCTGCTTGGCTTTATATAGTGCTAACATAGTACATGAACTGAACCGCCGCTGAGGAACAGGGTATTTTAAGAGTCCTTATCATTCAGGATAACAACCTGAATGTTGCCAGTGCTGGGTAAAATCAGCTGTCACTTGCTCACTTTCAGGAGGGGACAAACACTCTTCCCACAAGGACTTTGTCACCAGAAAGTACTAAGTATGGGTGACATTTAAAATAGTTACGTGATTTGATATAAAAAAAATAAATTCCCAGTCTTTCTTCTAATACCCTTTACTCCAAGCTAAATGCCCTCTGTGACAAGAATTTATACTTAAATATAACTTTCAACTTTTTAGCCAATTTTCCTTGACCTTCCCTCTATAAAACGAGTAAAGCCTAGGAATTCATTTTATAATGGTAAATGTCAAAGATGGTGGCGACTTTACGGCTTTTTTTTTTTTCCTTTTCCATTTCACAGATTGAAAACAATTCTCTAGGACTGGAGAGATGGCTCAGCGGTTAAGAGCACTGACTGCTCTTCTAGAGGTCCCTGAGTTCAAATCCCAGCAACCACATGGCAGCCCACAACCATCTGGAATGAGATCTGACGCCCTCTTCTGGGGTGTCTGAAGACAGTGACAGTGTACTCATATACGTAAAATAAATAAATCTTAAAAAAAGAGAGAGAGAGAGAGAGAGAGAAAACAGTTCTCTACGGTATCAAGAACAAACTGAAATCTGTTTTTTTTTTTTTTTGACCCTAGAATTCAAAACATCAGTCACCATAGACAGAGAGGGGAGGGGTCCTCTCAAAGGAATAAAACCCAACCCTCCAAGCACAGAGCGCCTAGTCCAGACAGGTCACTGGCCTCTGTTAAGGGCTCTTGTTGGCGTGTTATTTTAGGGCTGTTCTCTGAAGCTGGCGCTATAGGAAAGGCCTTGTTCCTATTGGCTGCTATAAATAAATCGAATCATTATATCATGTCTTGAAAGGGTTTTATAGAAATACCAGGCATAGCTTCCAGTACAGCGATTTATACAAGCAACTCTTAATACGAGCCTTGGAAGCAACGCTAAGCCGTGTAATAAGGGCATCACTATTGCTGCTCAGGCATATTTGGGTGACAGATTAGACTGTTTGGGCACCCACTTACAGGTCAAAGCCTGCAGGCCTTGAAAGGAGAAAGCAGCCGGAGTTCACCCCACCTGGCCCGCAGCACTCCCGTGGTTGTGTAACCCCACTGAACCTGTCTGGCAGCTTCTGAGTAACGGCTGGCTGTCGCTGGCAAGTAAGACCCTCTTGGGAAGCCTGATAGCGCCTGTCAATAAGGAACTGCAGAGGGCCACTGGAATTTTCCAAGCCATGAAAAGAAAAGAAAAGAAAAGAAAAGAAAAGAAAAGAAAAGAAAAGAAAAGAAAAGAAAAGAAAAGAAAAGAAAAGAAAAGAAAAAAATCTCTGGTTTGAAAATGTCCAGATAACCAATCATGACAGAGAGCCGTGGAAAATAACTTATTAAGGAAAGATAGCCTGTAATTGTTTGCTTTCTAGTAGTCAGTCATACAGTATGCAAATCCCTCTTCTTACCCCGACTGGAAGCAGCTAGTGTTTCTCACCACCGGTTGCGTCGCCGCAGACTGAAGGTCTCTGCAGCCTTCTGCAGCCGTTCAGACAGTGTGGCAAAGCACCGCTAACGGTTCCCGGCTCGGGAGTTACTGCAGACCCCATTTTTGAAGCCCAGCGCATGTTCTTCTCTTGATTTGGAGTAGGTCAGAGAGCAAATGACTGTATAACCTACGGCCCGTGAGAAAAGGGGGCCAGCAGCTAGAGCTGTAGTCTCCACCGGTGGGTGGGTTGAGACCCCACCCTTTGGGGTTGAGAACGACCCTTTCACAGGGGTCGAGTATCAGATACCCTGCATATCAGATGTTGACATTACATGTCATAACCGTAGTAAGTGCACAGTTATGAAGTAGCAAGGACATCATTTTATGGTTGGGGGTCACCACAGCATGAGGAACTGTATTGAATGGCCATAGCGTGAGGCCATAGCAGTGGAGAACCACTGCTCTAGAAGAACGGGAGGCGCCTGGTGCTCCGGAAGCCCAGATGTTGGGGCTGACCGACCATCCATAGCTCTCCCCCAGGGACATCCATACACTCTCCCCCAGGGACAAGAGAGGCGCCCCCAAAAGCGCTGCTGAGTCTAGATTTTCCAAACCTCCTCGTCACTGGGAAAGATACATTGATGCACACTGAATACCTAAAGAAGGGTGCCTTAGGACCTCCGACAGAAGAAGAGAGCGAAGATGCTGCATTGGAAGGGAAAGACTGCGTGGGTAGACAGTGTTGGCAGGGCTGGAGTGAGGGAGCCCAGCGGCTCTGTGGGGCGCAGGGCCTGTCTGCGGTTTCAGTCCGCGGGGTTAACACAGTCCCCTGACACCTGGGACTGTCCTTTGCTGATGGCGCCCCTTCAGCGTCACGCGTTCGCAGTTACTTAGCTTGTGAATGAACTCAAGAGGAAAATCCCCAGCGCGGAGGACACAGCCCTGGAGCCGGAGCGTTTAGAAAGCGTGGGTTTCCTTCCCCTGCAGTGCCAGTGCGGAAAGCCAGCCCCGGAGGTGCATGCCTGCAATTCCAGCGCTTGGACGTCGAGAGGAAGCCTGCAACGCGGTCCAGTTCATCCTTGGCTGCATGGTGAGCCAGAGGAAGGCCTGGGACTGGAGACCGACGCCTCCACCAACAATGCTCTGAGGGCTCAGGCCTGCAGTCCTTCACTTGAGAGGCTGAGGCAGGAGGATTGCCGAAAACTGGAAGCAACTCCCAAGTCAGTCTGGGCTACTGAGTCAAACTTTGTCCTAAAAAGGCAAAACCTGAAACAAAATAAATTCACGAGCAAAAAAATTCACAGGTGTGGAGATGCTGCTTTATAAAAGGATAAGAGGAAGGGGTGTGTTTGGCAGAGGCTCAGTACGGTGTGGGGGAGGGGTGCCTCGGCGGGGCCCCTGCTGAGGCGTCCCTTATCCTGTCCCCAGAGAGAGAGAGAGAGAGAGAGACAGAGACAGAGACAGAGACAGAGACAGAGACAGAGACAGAGACAGAGACAGAGACAGAGAGGCAGAGAGTAACTGTGGGCAGAGCCTGGGCGGAGCCTAGACGAAAAGCCAACAGTGTGTTAGAATGCCTGTTCTGCAAGCAGGAGGACCTGGCTTTGCATCCTAAGCACCCATGTACTACTGAAAAACCCAACCCAACCCAACCCAACCCAACCCAACCCAACCCAACCCAACCCAACCCAACGCAAACCAAACCAAACCAAACCAAACCAAACCAAACCAAACCAAACCAAACCAAAGCAGGAAACAGTGATGTGCTTGTCAGTAGCCCCAGCGTTGAGGCGTTGAGACAAATCTGGACACAAATCTAGTCAGCCAGCCTTGCAGAAAAGGCAGGCTTCCTATGATTCAGTGGGTGACACTGTCTCGGGTAAGAAGGCAGATAGTGACATAGTGACAGAGAAAGACAAGCAAGTTGTCTCCTTCTGGGCTCTGTGTCCATACTTTTTCTTCCAGGCAAAAATTTACTTCTTTCTAATTTTGTTGTTGTTGTTGTTGTTTCCGAGACAGGGTTTTTCTGTATAGCCCAGGCTGTCCTGGAACTCACTCTGTAGACCAGACTGGTCTCGAACTCAGAAATCCACCTGCCTCTGCCTCCCAAGTGCTGGGATTAAAGGTATGCACCACCACTGCCCGGCTTGTTTTTAATTTTTTTTAAATGATTTGTTTATTTGTTTGAGTATTTTGCTTGCATGTGTTTGGGCACCATGTGCATATGTGTATACAGATGGCTGTGAGTCAAGATGTGGGGTCCAGAAACTGAACACAGGTTTCCGAAGGAACAGCAAAGTCTCCTAACCTCCCGGCCATCCCTCCAGCCTGAGGTTATTTATTGATTTATTAGTAGGATGGAAAACTGCAATTTTTTAAAATTAGACATCTGTATTGCTTTAAATCATATTTAAATACACTAGAAAATTATTCAACATTATCTACGTATTTTCATGACAATGTAAGATCCGAAAGAAAAAACGGGGGTACTCCTGCACCCCATGCCTCGGAAACCGGCACCCCGAAACACTCACGAGAGACAGACCTGATGCAATTTTGCAAGAGGATTTTAATTTCCAGAGCTCTGGGGGGTTACAGTCTCCCCAGCAGGGTAAAGAAGTAAGCCCAGCGAGGACTGGCTTGCCTTGGCCTTTATAGACTTATAACAGAACCCGCCTACCACAAGCTTCTAAGCCAATCAGTTCAAACCACCCGAACCTGAGCTCTCTGACAACCTATCAGCCTCTCACAGAGGCCGGAAGAACTAGTTAAGTCATTTTGGCTTACGTGGCCGCCACGCAGTGTCGCACCCACCCTCTCCCACAAACAAACCTGCCTTTATAATATAATATAATATAATATAATATAATATAATATAATATAAGCCGGGTGTGGTGGCGCACGCCTGTAATCCCAGCACTTGGGAGGCAGAGACAGGTGGATTTCTGAGTTTGAGGCCAGCCTCGTCTACAGAGTGAGTTCCAGGACAGCCAGGACTACACAGAGAAGCCCTGTCTCGAAAAACCAAGTGCCCCCCACGTGCCCAGGCACGGGGGATTCCTAGCTTACAACCTTATCCTTTCAACACTTCATGTTTCTTCTTAAATAATATCGAATTTGAGTGGTTGTTTGGTTTCAGATGGGGGTAGAGGGACGGATGCTCATAGTTTACATATCAAAGCAGACCTGGCCGCCAGGTTCTCCCAGAATCCCTCAGTCCAATTTGGCACTCCCTGCCCCCAACCTTGAATATTCCAGCCCAGTGGCTGGGCTGCCCTTCCCACAGAGGCTATTCCCTATATAATCCAGACATTTTGGTCTCTATTCTCTCTCAGAGTACACACCCTGTCTCTCTTTCTCTGCCCCTCCCCCATGGCGACTCCCTGGCCTCGGTTCTTGGGGCCAGTGAACTGGCCAGAGAGCAGCTTCCCAACAAACCTGCCTTTATAATATAATATAATATAATATAATATAATATAATATAATATAATATAATATAAGCTGGGTGTGGTGGCGCACGCCTGTAATCCCAGCACTTGGGAGGCAGAGACAGGTGGATTTCTGAGTTTGAGGCCAGCCTCGTCTACAGAGTGAGTTCCAGGACAGCCAGGACTACACAGAGAAGCCCTGTCTGGAAAAACCAAAAATTAATATATAATATAATATAATTAATATAATATAATATAATATAATATAATATAATATGTTTTGAATTTTCAACAGCAACAAAGAAATAACTTTTCAGAAGTTAATTGAAATTTTTCATTTTTTTTACTCATGATAAAAATTGCCTGAATATATAGATTACAAACTTTAAAAGATTTGTTTATTTTATATATGTGAGTACCCTATTGCTGTCTTCAGACACACTAGAAGAGGGCAACTGACCCAATTTCAGATGGTTGTGATCCATCATGTGGTTGCTGGGAATTGAACTCAGGACCTCTGGAAGAGCAGTCAGTGCTCTTAACCACTGAGCCATCTCTCCAGTCGCCAATTGCACACTTAAAAATAAAAAACATAAACAGCCAGGGCTATTCAGAGAAACCTTGAAACCCTGTCTCACCTCTCCCCCAATCCACACCCCCCCCAAAAAAAAAAAAAAGAAAGAAAGAAAGAAAGAAAGAAAGAACGAACGAACGAACGAACGAAAGAAAGAAAGAAAGAAAGAAAGAAAGAAAGAAAGAAAATTTTAATCAGCCAGGTGGTGGTGATTAGCTTAAATCCCAACATTTGGGAGGCAGGGGCGGAGGGGCGGAGGGGCGGAGGGGCGGAGGGGCGGAGGGGCGGAGGGGCGGAGGGGCGGAGGGGCGGAGGGGCGGAGGGGCGGAGGGGCGGAGGGGCGGAGGGGCGGAGGGGCGGAGGGCGGAGGGGCGGAGGGGCGGAGGGGCGGAGGGGCGGAGGGGCGGAGGGGCGGAGGGGCGGAGGGGCGGAGGGGCGGAGGGGCGGAGGGGCGGAGGGGCGGAGGGGCGGAGGGGCGGAGGGGCGGAGGGGCGGAGGGGCGGAGGGGCGGAGGGGCGGAGGGGCGGAGGGGCGGAGGGGCGGAGGGGCGGAGGGGCGGAGGGGCGGAGGGGCGGAGGGGCGGAGGGGCGGAGGGGCGGAGGGGCGGAGGGGCGGAGGGGCGGAGGGGCGGAGGGGCGGAGGGGCGGAGGGGCGGAGGGGCGGAGGGGCGGAGGGGCGGAGGGGCGGAGGGGCGGAGGGGCGGAGGGGCGGAGGGGCGGAGGGGCGGAGGGGCGGAGGGGCGGAGGGGCGGAGGGGCGGAGGGGCGGAGGGGCGGAGGGGCGGAGGGGCGGAGGGGCGGAGGGGCGGAGGGGCGGAGGGGCGGAGGGGCGGAGGGGCGGAGGGGCGGAGGGGCGGAGGGGCGGAGGGGCGGAGGGGCGGAGGGGCGGAGGGGCGGAGGGGCGGAGGGGCGGAGGAGAGGAGAGGAGAGGGGAGGGGAGGGGAGGGGAGGGGAGAGGGGAGGGGAGAGGGGAGGGGAGGGGAGGGGAGGGGAGGGAAGGGGAGAGGAGAGGAGAGGGGAGGGGAGGGGAGGGGAGGGGAGAGGGGAGGGGAGAGGGGAGGGGAGGGGAGGGGAGGGGAGGGGAGGGGAGGGGAGGGGAGGGGAGGGGAGGGGAGGGGAGGGGAGGGGAGAATGCACACATGCGCACTAGCGTACTTTACTCAGCCTGGGCCCCAAAGTTAATGGCGCTGCCCACTTTGAGCCTGCAGCTTCTCACAGCAGTTAAAGCAGTCAAGACAATCCCCTGCAGACACAGGAACTGGCCGGCAGATCTAGATAGAGCCTCACCGAGATGTCTCTCGGAATTCTAGGTTGTGCCAAGCAGAGAGAGAATCTCACACATCCATGTTCAAATTCTTGTGCGCAGAGTAACATTCCTGCTGCTTTTACTATATAGAGCACTTCCCTTTCCTAAAACATTGATTGGTTGGTTGGTTCTTAATCCCAAGAAATGAGTATTACCCTATGAATGCAGGAAATATATTCATGTGATATGAACTTGTCCACTGTCCCTCATGCTTATGTGATCAGATACATGTGTACTATGTGTGGGAGAGTGTGCATGCATTCATGCATGTTACGTATGCAAGAGTGTTCATGTGTACATGCATGAGTGCCTGTGATAGGTGCTTCTGTACTTCTTATCTAACGTGAAGTATGTCCTGGAGCGCCTTCTGGGAACACCTGACAATTCTGTCTTCATAATGGCTCCATGATTTTCCCGTTGCTTCACAGAATGAGTGAACCACAATTTATTTCATCAATTTTCCACCTAAGGTCTAATTTATCTTTTCCCAACGACAAATGTATGCAGTAAATATCTCTAACATGCATATTCTTTTATACCAATGGGAGAACTCCAACAAACAAGAATAAAAATCATATATGTTTTTCATTGTAATTTTGCTTACCAAAGTACTGTAACAATTGGTGTTTCTCTCAGCAATGGATCAGGCCTCTTTGTGTTCACTTTTCCCTCAAAGAGATAGCTTTCTATGTATCTCTGTTTTACTTTTGCCAATCTGGTCTCTAAAAGGAATATCTGGCTTGTTACTTTGTATATTTATTTTGTATTTATTATTATTTTGGGAGGAGAGCATAGAGACCGTCCATAGAGGCCAGAGGACAACTCTATGGAGTGGGTTCTCTCCTTCCACTTTTGCTGTGGGTTCCTGGGATCAGAATCAGGTATCCAGGCTTGCATAGTTGGGTGTGAGAACACACTGAGCCTTCTCACCACCCATTGCTCATCACGTGAACAGCATCCCGTGGGGGCTGGAGAGATGGCTCCGCGGTTAAGAGCGCTGACTGCTCTTCTGTAGCTCCTGAGTTCAAATCCCAGCAATCACGTGGTGGCTCACAACCATCTCACAACGAGATCTGATGCTCTCTTCTGGAGTGTCTGAAGACAATTACAGTGTACTTATATATAATAAATAAATCTTTAAAAAATAAACCCAGCAGTCCCTTGATTCCTCATGAAATTAGTCATTAGCAACTTTTCTCTGCTTTGTTTTTTTGGCCATCTTGGATGTGCCCATTTACATAATCATCCTATTTTGGTTGTGTGCTTGGCATCAAACCGAGGACCACACCTTTGTTAAGCGTGGTCCAATATGAAACAGCTCTCAACCCCAGAATACATTGTTTTCCAATTTTATTTGATTAATTATGTTATTACTTTATGATATTATTTATTTGTTTGTTTGCTTGTTTGTTTGTTTAGAGGCAGGTTCTCACTATGTAGCCTGGTACTCATTAGCCTAGCATTGATCTTAAAGGGATCTGTGAACTCTCAGAGACTCACTCATCTGCCTCTGCCTCCAGGGCTGGGGTTAGAGGCGTATGCCATCATGACAGCTTCTGTATTCTTTTTTTTTTAAAGATTTATTTATTATATGTAAGTATACTGTAGCTGTCTTCAGACACCCCAGAAGAGGGAGTCAGATCTTGTTGGGGATGGTTGTGAGCCACCATGTGGTTGCTGGGATTTGAACTCAGGACCTTCGGAAGAGCAGTTGGTGCTCTTAAGCGCTGAGCCATCTCACCAGCCCCCCAGCTTCTGTATTCTTTTAGGTCATCTTTTTTTTACCTTGTTGCATAGTGAAGCTTCAAACTCCATGTATATACATACATACATATATATATATATGTTGTAAACATTTATAAAAATCTATCACTTATCTACTGAATTAGCTGCTGTATTTTTCTCACACTGTAATCATTTCTGTATCTGAGTGGTTATCTATCTTTCCTTTTATTGTTTTGGGGTTTGTTTTCTGAAGTCCTTCTATCTATGCTTACATTTATTTCCTGTTTACTAATGGACAATTTATACATATTTATCTTTTTGTTGTTTTGTTTTTGTTTTTGTTTTTTTTTTTTGGATTTGGTTTTATTTGAGATAGGGTTTCTCTGTATAGTCCTGGCTGTCCTGGAACTCACTCTGTAGACCAGGCTGGCCTCAAACTCAGAAATCTGCCTGCCTCTGCCTCCCATAGTGTTGGGATTACAGGTGTGCACCACCACCACCTGGCTCATATTTATCTTTTTTAAAAAACGTTTTTTTTTAAATTTCCGTGCATTTGTGGTTGCCTGCCTGTATGTGTGTGCACCACGTATGAGCTGGCATGTGGGTGCTGGCAAACCAACTCAGATGTTCTGCAAGAACAGCAGGTGTTCTTAACTGCTGAGCCCTCTACCCAGCTCCATATATTTATCCTGTATAGTGTGATGTTTTCAAATGTTTGTACACTGAGGCATAGTGCACAGAGGCATTTTTGTGGTATGAACACCTAAAATCTATGCTCAGTGATTTTCACTTTCTGTACAATAGTTCTCTCGAACTCATTCTTCCTACCGACCTGAAGTTTTAGGGGCTAAATTTGTATTGCTACTTATTTTTTTTTCCCTCCATTTATCTCAAATTCATCTGGCAGGGGTTTATATTGGTGCGCTAGTTGCTTTGCTCATGGCTGCAGTCTGGTACCTGAAAAGAACAACTGAAGAGAGGAAAGATTTGCTTTGGCTCTGAGTTTGAGAATACACAGTCCTTTGGGAGAGGGGAAGGGAGTTCAGGGCAGCAGGGGCGGCCTTGGGACTCATAGATAACGGACCAGACTGAAGACAAGGGGCAATGCCGAAGCTCATCGGGCTTTCTTTGTTCCAGGTCCATCCAGTCTGGACACTTTAAACCTCTCTGGAAATGCCATAAAAGACCATGCAGAGGCGTCTCTGAGGTGATTCTAAATCCAGTCAAGTTAACAAGGAAGACTAGCTTCATGCACAGTGCAAGGGAGCATCTCCCTTTACCTCTCACAGAGTGAGTTATTTGGTGCCACATGGGGAATGTCCCTCCCTCAGAGACAAATTAAAGTATAACATTTTACGTATATGAACTTACTGTGTGCCCTAGCACCTGGGGCATTTACAAACTATGCAGTTAAAACATCTGGGCTGAGCCCAGGCAGAGCAGGTGCTGTCTGCCAATCACTGATACAGGGCTATTGTGCAGGCCTCGAGGATGGCAGTCCTGCCTCGAAGCTATCTCTGGCTTTTTTTTGTTGTTGTTTTTTGTTTTTTGTTTTTGTTTTTGTTTTTTTGGATTTGGTTTTTTTGAGACAGGGTTTCTCTGTGTAGCCCTGGCTGTCCTGGAACTCACTCTGTAGACCAGGCTGGCCTCGATCTCAGAAATCTGCCTGCCTCTGCCTCCTAGAGTGCTAGGATTACAGGCGTGCACCACCACGCCCGGCCAATCTCTGGCTTTTCTATTTTGTTTCAGTGACCTATTTGTCTATGCCATGTTCTAATTCATAATTTGGAGTATTTTAGTATTTGAGACTATTTGTCTCTGTGTGTGTGTGTGTGTGTGTGTGTTGTGTGTATGTGTGTATGTGTGTGTATGTGTATATGTGTATGCATGTGTGTATGTGTATGTTTGTATGTATGTATATGTATGTGTGTGTATGCGTATGTGTTTCTTGTTTCTTTTCTCACACATTTATTCTTACACTTGAACTTTTAAGTCCTGTTTATGTAGCTCTAAAATGTTATGTTGCTTTTGTGTAGACAATAAAGTTCTATGAGTTTTGAATGATGTTCCACAAACAGTTTCTCTTTTACTATATAGCTTCCTATTCTCCCTCAGCAATAATAGTTTCACCCAGGTGTATAGCTCCTCAAATACATTCTAGAAATGTTAGTGCAACTTCCGGATTCTGCCTGAAGGAGGAAGACACAGGGCGCTGGCTGACCAGTTTCCCCTCAGAGCTGTGGCTCTCCTGCACTCAGCTCTTAGCTCGCTCCCAGGAGGAGGGTCGCTTCA
The DNA here is from genome assembly GCA_964023405.1 of Apodemus agrarius. Lineage (NCBI taxonomy): Eukaryota > Metazoa > Chordata > Mammalia > Rodentia > Muridae > Apodemus > Apodemus agrarius. The sequence continues at coordinate 14,456,950 of OZ030007.1, forward strand.
GCAGCTGAGAGCACCTCAGCCTCTGGAAGATCACAGCCAATGACTGCCTGGCCCAGTTTCTTTGTTGTTGTTTCTGGGTTTGTTTTGTTTTGATGTGTGATGTGTGATGTGTGTGTGTGTGTGTGTGTCTATTTGCATGTATCTGTGGGGGGGTGTTTGCATGTATCTGTGTGTGTGGGTGTGTGGGTGTGTGTGTTTGCATGTATCTCTGTGTGTGTTTGCATGTATCTGTGTGTGTTTGTATGTATCTGTGTGTGTGTGTTTGCATGTATCTGTTGGGGGATTGCATGTATCTGTGTGTATGGGGGTGTGTTTACATGTATCTCTGTGTGTGTGTTTGCATGTATCTGTGTGTGTGGGGAGGTGTTTGCATGTATCTGTGAGTGTGGGATTGCATGTATCTGTGTGTGTGGGTGTTTGCATGTATCTGTGTGTATGGAGGGTGTTTGCATGTATCTCTGTGTGTGTGTGGCATGTATCTGTGTGTGTGTGGGTGTATTTGCATGTATCTGTGTGTGGGGGAGGGGTGTTTGCATGTATCTGTGTGTGGGGTTGCATGTATCTGTGTGTGTGTGTGGGTGTTTGCATGTATCTGTGTGGGGGTTGCATGTATCTGTGTATATGGGGGTTGTATGTATCTCTGTGGGGGGATGTTTGCATGTATCTGTGTGGGGGGGCTGTATTTGCAAATATCTGTGTGTGGGTGTTTGCATGTATCTGTGTGTGTGGGGTTGCATGTATCTGTGTGTGTGTGTGTTTGCCTGTATCTGTGTGTATGGAGGGTGTTTGCATGTATCTCTCTGTGTGTGTGGCATGCATCTGTGTGTGTGGGGGGTGTATTTGCATGTATCTGTATGTGTGCGTGGGTGTTTGCATGTATCTGTGTGGGGGTTGCGTGTATATGTGGGGGGTGTTTGCATGTATCTGTGTGTATGGGGGTTGTATGTATCTCTGTGTGGAGTGTTTGCATGTATCTGTGGGGGAGCTGTATTTGCAAGTATCTGTATGTGTGGGTGTTTGCATGTATCTGTGTGGGGTGTTTGCATGTATCTGTGTGTGTGGGGGTGTTTGCATGTATCTGTGTGTGGGGGGTGTTTGCATGTATCTGTGTGTGTGTGGGTTTGCATGTATTTGTGTGTGTGGGGGTGTTTGCATGTATCTGTGTACATTCTCACAGAAGCTGGAGGTTGACATCAAGTATCTTCCTCAATCGCCTCAGTGGAGCCCTGTTTCCTGAAGACAGCGTCTCTAGACTGTCATTCACTTTGGTTGGCCATCATGTCCCATGGATCCTCCTGCCTCTACCTCCCCGCCGCTGTGGCTATGGATGTGGTGGGGCTGTTATTTGTTGCAGGATATTTGATCTCACAGTGACCCCTGAGACTGTGTTACTTACTGGAAAAAGAGAAACAAAGTGTTTCTAGCGGTGCTGTGGCTCAGCCCTAGCAGACACCTTTAATCCAGGAGCTGCTTGTTTATCATAAACGGGATTAAATGACGTCAACCATAGGTGGACCAAGCGCCCAGCTGACAGGGAGTGAGCACTGGAGAAAGCTGTACAGAGGAAGAGGAAGTCAGGAGGAAGGGCCGAGAGATACACAGGAAGTAGAAGGGAGGGACGTGGGTTTGGAGGGTTTTGAGGTGGTGTGGAGGACGAGGGATTCCTTTTCCTTTTGGCATGTCAGCTGAGGAGGAAGGCCAGCTGGGCTCTTCCCCGCCTCTCTGAGCTGGCAGGCTCTCACTCCAGCATCTGGCTCCTGAGTCTTCGTTGGCGAAATTGAATGACTGAGATTTAAAAAAAAAACAAACCATCAACAACAGTTGTTGGATTTGTAAATGGGTCCTGGGGATTGAACTCATATCCTTACGCTTGCCTGCAGCCCTGTACCAAGGGAGGCAGTGCTCCAGACCCAGTCTGGTATTTTAAGGTGAACTCCATAGGCCCAGGACAGCCGAAGAGCCTCCTGGAGTACTAGCTAAGGTCGCTGGCTGTGACTATACCATCTTCCTCTCTGGATATTGATCCTAAGATCATTCCCAGGAAAACTTCTGCTGTCAGTCTTTATGTTATCAGCTCCTAGGTCTGAGGCAACCTCAGACCTTAATGTTCTCGAAGGAAAGGGCTTGGGTGCAGACATGGCCAAGCATTCAGGGAGGAAGGAGCAGCCTGAGCTTTGGGTGTGGCTGAACCCCTTACCACTTCGGAATGGCTCAAGTTTACAAAAGGAAAAGTGAACTTCTAGGTTGGGGGGAGGGGTTGGACAAGAATGCCTGCCCCCCTCCCGAAGGCTCATACATTTAAATGTCTAGTCCCCAGTCAGTGGACCTATTTGGGAAGGATCAGGAGGTGTGGGTTTGTTGGAAGAGGCGTGTTCCTGGGGATGGGCCTTGAGGATGGCGTTGGTTCACAGTAATCTTACTCTCTGTCTTTGCCTCTGTCTTCAGAGGCGGCTTTAAGCTCTCAGCTACTACCCCAGCTGCTGCTTGCATGCCCCCGTCACGATGGCCATAGATAAACCCTCTGAAGCTGTAGGCAGCCCCCAGGTAAATGCTTGCTTTTATAAGTTGCCTTCGACATGGTGCCTCCGCAAAGCAACAGTGACTAAGACAGTTGCTTAAACCACTGGTTGTATTAATAGGCCCTAAGACAGAGTTATCAACTTTTGTAATATTAAGTTTGCCTACCTAAAACATGTTATGTTCTTCCCTTTAGAACAATCTTATCATAAAAAACATAATTTCTAGACATATTCACATTAGGTATCCACATTTTCAAAACTATTTATTTACTCTGTGTGTGTGTGTGTGTGTGTGTGTGTGTGTATGTGTGTGTGTGTGTGTGTGTGTGCATGTGTGTGTATGCACATGCTATAGCATGCACATAGAGATCACAGTTGGTTCTCTCCTTCTCTCATGTAAGCTCTGGTGACTGAGCTAAGGTCGTCAGGCTGGACGGCAATAAGTGCTAGTGAGAATAAATGTTTTTCCCTTTTCTGTTTTTCAGTAGCTATTTTCAAATTAGAAAAAAAGACTTTGTACTTTTCTACAGGGTGTGCTGAAATGAAATCATATCGCATATTCCTGACTAGGGGCTGAGAGCCCTGCCTCTGAGGCTTGGGTGGGGCAGCCTAAGGACACACCCTGACTTCACCACTTTCTGTGAGTGAGCTCCTTGGTGCCTCTGGCTCTCGGCGTCCCTGCTCATGGGGTTATAAAAGGGACTGATTGAAACACATACTTAGATCGGGCACATTCCACTCTTAAAGACTATTTGAGCATTCAGTGACGATCCAGTCAGCCGCCATCAGTCACAAGCTGCTCTCTGCAGGGCAATGGGGGCAAGCATCTTCACAGTTTCTTAAGGTGTTGAAGGAAGTAAGAGAAACACACTCGGTCAGCTGAAGTGGGAAGTTGTACTTAGCTGTTGTCGCTGCCGGTTATACTTATTTTTGCTATTTCTGATGGGTTTTGCTTTGAGTAAGAGGCAATACAGGTCTGGGAGTCATCTCTGCCCACTGGCCTTCCAATTAAAACAATTTTAAACAGAAGACTAGATACATGCACACACAGGAAGCTCTTAGGAAACATTTGATATGTTCTCAAAGGAATGTTAGGGATAGTGGCCTGATTTCAGTCATAGAGCTCAATATGGTGCTGGGTGATAATGATGCCAGCACTAGGTAGACCAAGGCAGGGGGATTTCCAGTTTGAAATAATAATAATACCTTAAGTCAAAACAAAACCAAAACCCAAACCAAAAGACCAAAAACCAAACATAAAGCAAGCAAACAAACAAAAAAACCAACAACAAAAACTGAAAGAACAAACAAAAGTGAGAGTGTCATGTAAAATCCTAGAAGGAGCTCACTGTGATAGGCTGACCACTGTGACAGACAGCCCACTGTGACAGATAGCCCACTGTGATAGACAGCCCACTGTGATAGACAGCCACTGTGATAGACAGTCACTGTGATAGACAGTCACTGTGATAGTCACTGTGACAGACAGCCCACTGTGACAGACAGCCCACTGTGACAGACAGACAGCCCACTGTGACAGACAGCCCACTGTGACAGACAGACAGCCACTGTGACAGACAGCCCACTGTGACAGACAGCCCACTGTGACAGACAGCCCACTGTGACAGACAGCCACTGTGACAGACAGCCACTGTGACAGGCAGCCCACTGTGACAGACAGCCCACTGTGACAGGCAGCCCACTGTGACAGACAGCCACTGTGACAGACAGCCCACTGTGACAGACAGCCCACTGTGACAGACAGCCCACTGTGACAGACAGCCCACTGTGACAGACAGCCCACTGTGACAGACAGCCACTGTGACAGACAGCCCACTGTGACAGACAGCCACTGTGATAGACAGTCACTGTGATAGACAGCCACTGTGACAGACAGCCCACTGTGACAGACAGTCACTGTGACAGACAGCCCACTGTGACAGACAGTCACTGTGACAGGCAGCCCACTGTGACAGACAGTCACTGAGACAGACAGCCCACTGTGACAGACAGTCACTGAGACAGACAGCCCACTGTGACAGACAGTCACTGTGACAGGCAGCCCACTGTGATAGACAGTCACTGTGATAGACAGCCACTGTGACAGACAGCCCACTGTGACAGACAGCCCACTGTGACAGACAGCCCACTGTGACAGACAGTCACTGTGACAGACAGCCCACTGTGACAGACAGCCCACTGTGACAGACAGCCACTGTGACAGACAGCCCACTGTGACAGACAGTCACTGTGACAGACAGCCCACTGTGACAGACAGTCACTGTGACAGGCAGCCCACTGTGACAGACAGCCCACTGTGACAGACAGCCCACTGTGATAGACAGACAGCCCACTGTGATAGACAGCCACTGTGACAGACAGCCCACTGTGACAGACAGTCACTGTGACAGGCAGCCCACTGTGACAGACAGTCACTGTGACAGGCAGCCCACTGTGACAGGCAGCCCACTGTGACAGACAGCCCACTGTGACAGACAGCCCACTGTGACAGACAGCCCACTGTGATAGACAGACAGCCCACTGTGACAGACAGTCACTGTGACAGACAGCCCACTGTGACAGACAGCCACTGTGACAGACAGCCCACTGTGACAGACAGCCCACTGTGACAGACAGCCCACTGTGATAGACAGTCACTGTGATAGACAGCCACTGTGATAGACAGCCAGCCCACTGTGACAGCCAGCCAGTCCACTGTGACAGCCAGCCCACTGTGATAGACAGCCCACTGTGACAGACAGCCCACTGTGACAGACAGCCACTGTGACAGACAGACCACTGTGACAGCCACTGTGACAGACAGCCCACTGTGACAGACAGCCCACTGTAACAGACAGCCACTGTGATAGACAGCCCACTGTGATAGACAGACAGCCCACTGTGACAGACAGCCACTGTGATAGACAGCCACTGTGACAGACAGCCCACTGTGACAGACAGACAGCCCACTGTGACAGTCACTGTGATAGACAGCCCACTGTGACAGACAGCCCACTGTGATAGACAGACAGCCCACTGTGATAGACAGCCCACTGTGATAGACAGCCCACTGTGACAGACAGCCCACTGTGACAGACAGCCACTGTGATAGACAGCCACTGTGACAGACAGGTAGCTACTGGATCTTTCAGTGTATCTTGAAGACTTACACACTCTAGTCCTGTGTTGGAGAAAGACGGACTATACTTGTATAACCAATGCTAACACAACAAAGGCTTATTTCTCCTTCCACATGGCCAGTGTGTTCCACAGAGCCTTTCCAGGGCCCAGCTCAACAGGTCTCGCACCAGCTTTAGGGGAAGAGACCAGGGAGATTCTCATCCATGTCAGATAGCTCTTGACTGACTGCCCTTGAGGAGAACAGTTACTAGGCCTGGATTGCCTTCAAAGGGGCTGGCAGTTGCCCGTCTTCAAAGCCGAGGAGAGTACCAGACACGGGGAAAGAGTCTTGGCATCAGCCATATCCTCTCAACTAACACGTCTCAGTACGTCTAGCTTGTGGTGAGTGAGGCATATTATCCATTAATTTTTAGAGTTTTGTTTATTTGATTTTTGGATCCGTGACTGGCTTTGAGCTGGATAAGCTAGTTTAAGAAAGTCAGCCTTGGAGTCCCCATTGGCGGACCCCTGTCTCACACGCACTGGGATTAGAGGCATGCAAGAACACACCTGGCTTTTGTTCATTACTTCACTGATGGCTTAAGGCATCCAATAAAAATCTCCATCAATGCTGTCCACTTAAGCAGTCTTACAGTTGAGGTTTATACTCATGACAAAGGTCAGACCACAGTACCAACACTGATAAATAATCTGTCGGTTGGGGCTCTTTATCAGTTAGGTATTTCTAAACCCACACAGAAGACAAAGAAAGGCCGGGAGCAAAGGGACTTTTGCCTGAGCTATCTCCAGTTGTAAAATAGTTCCTGGGGTTGTCTAACATTTGGAGATAAGAAAACGAGGCCCAGGAGAGCTCACACAGTTAGTGGGAAGTCAAGGTTAGCCAGTGGCAGGATAGAACACCAAGAGTGCTATCACCAGTGGCTTGACGTGCTCTCTAAGTGTCAAGGTCAAGGGAGCATCCTAATTCTGGGGTCCTGTCCTGTTCTCTTCTACCAAAGGAGTCATTTTCTCATCACTGTGGGGAGGGACAAATGGCCCTCTGTGGTGTCAAAGCATGTGCTGGCCTCCAGACTCTGTCCAGCGAGCAGATGTGTCTCTTCTCAGCTCTGGAGCTTCTCCAGCTCGTGGGCTTCTGCTCCTTCCCAAGCAGCCTTGCGCTCTCATGGTTCTCTCTCTCTCTCTCTCTCTCTCTCTCTCTCTCTCTTTCTCTCTCTCTCTCTCTTTCTCTCTCTCTCTCGTCTTCTCTTGTTCCCCTCTCTTGTCCCTTTCTCACTCCCCTCCCCCTCTCGTGGTCCATCCAGTCTGCTGGTCTTACTCAGTGTTCTACATTCTCTCCCGGCTCTGGACTCTTCCGGATGCCGCTGGCTGTACTTTCCCTCATATCTACAATAAAACCCTCTTTCGGAACCATACCTTGGAGAGGTCATGTCCTCACTTTATACAATAAACAAGCTAAGATCCAAAGTCTCTATAGCCCTTTCTAATGGAAAAAATGATGCCTTATTCACCCATACAGGACTTCTTAGGGTTTGCCTAAATCCGACCGTCTTGAAAGGAGCTGCACGTGTTGAGATACAGTGAAGCCGTAGGGAAACTGAGAAGCTTTTATTTTTTCCTTCCATACCTCATCTTAATGTGAATGAATAGTCCTTGTTTCCAGGGCTGATTTGCTTTTCGTAGTTACTCGGGGGACCTAGCTTTCTCTCAGTGTTTCTGAATCACTTTTCCAGGGCTCACCAAAATGAGGTTGGCACATTTACCTTCTAGAAGTCAGCAAGTAAGGGGAAGACACTGTGAAGTGGGTGGATCTAGGTGCTGTGGGAAATATTAAAAAAAAAAAAGAACCAGCATGTTCCACACTAGTGCGGGCAATCAACGGGCCACAGGGCTCCCGCCTGGCCATCTCACTTGGCGGTCCCTCTGCTAGCCATCTCTCTGGCAGCCCCTCACCCCCTACCCTCCACCAGTTCATCTTACTACTACGCAATGACCAACGAACCCCATGGTCAGCCATCTCAACACCTAATTGCCCAGTAGAATCAAGCTTAATTAACCAATTAGATTTATATATCAATAAAATCACAATTTACAAGATGCCAATACGGTAATTTCAGAGCCAATTGATAATGATGAACGCTTTATCCCAATATTTCTAACCTTGTGACATCATAGCTACTTGTGGCTTGAAATCGCCACACAAGTACACATCCGCAGACACCTCCTTTCTCCTCCTACCCTGAGACACTCCTCCCTCCTTCACTCTTAGCTCCGCCTCTCCTTTCCCTGTCCAATCAGAGGCCTCTCACTGTCCTAATGTGATTGGACAGGGAAAATCCTGCTCTGGCTTTGAAATGTTACCGAAAACCGAAAACCGGAGGAAGGAGGGAGGAGGGAGGAGGGAGGAGGGAGGAAAAGGAAAGGAAAGGAAAGGAAAGGAAAAAGGAAAGGAAAGGAAAGGAAAGGAAAGGAAAGGAAAGGAAAGGAAAGGAAAGGAAAGGAAAGGAAAGGAAAGGAAAGGAAAGGAAAGGAAAGGAAAGGAAAGGAAAGGAAAGGAAAGGAAAGGAAAGGAAAAAGGAAAGGAAAAAGGAAAGGAAAAAGGAAAGGAAAAAGGAAAGGAAAAAGGAAAGGAAAAAGGAAAGGAAAAAGGAAAGGAAAAAGGAAAGGAAAGGAAAGGAAAGGAAAGGAAAGGAAAGAAAGGAAAGGAAAGAAAGGAAAGGAAAGGAAAAACAAAGAAACAAAGAAACAAAGTACATTGCTTTGTGGTAGGAGAGATGAGTTGAGAGTAGGGAATTTAATCAGTCGAAAACTAAAAGATTACTTCATCACTGTGAGACAAGGCTTGAGGCAACCGACTTATAGAACAGTGTATTTTAGCTCATGGACCAGAGTTTCAGCTGGTGGCCGCTGAGCCCTGTCCTCTGGGCCCGTGCTAAGAGCATGGTGGGGCAAAGTCATTAGCCCGGGAAGCCGTGCTAAGAGCATGGTGGGGCAAATCTGGGCCCCGTGGTTCCCTTCAAGACAGCCAGTGACTGTCATTTCCTCCCGCAAGGTCCTTCTTCCTAAAGGTACCACCACCTTCTGGTAACACCATGGGCTGGTGACTGCTCCTTTCAACACGTGAGTCTTTGGCGACATTTAACATACAGTCAGGGGACAAATTGCTGTCTCCTCTCTCTCTGCACCTTCTTTTATCTGAAGTGTACACAGGAGAAGAAAAACCCAGAGGGCTTCTCAGTGAATGAGCACCTGATGATTGTGTGGATGTGCAGCCAAAAAGAGCCCAGTTCCTGGCCTGAAAGAGTTAAACAAGATGACGAGGCTGAGGGCTCACTCAAGTTGAGGGGGTTGGGGTGGGGTGGGGTGGGGCGGGGTGGGGTGGGGTGCTGAGACTGAGGGTCTCAGGTAGGGTTTTCTATCTAGCCAAACAGTCAGGAAAATATTTTCCTAAGCCACATGCAATGACTGTAATCCCAGCGCTGAGATAGGATGCTTAACAAGCATTGGAAGGCTGAGACAGGAGAATTGCTAGTTTGAGGTCAATCCGTCCTACCAAGGAAGTTTGAGGACATGATGAGCTACATTTTGAGACCCTGCATGAATAAAAGAGCAAATTCAAACCTATTTTACCTTTACCTATTTTTGTATTGTAATAAATGTGACTTTTAAGTATATATTGCTGTCCTGTAGGTCAAAACCCAAAATGAGAACACAGTAATGACAGGGAAGTGTCACACTGCTGTTTTCATCCCTGTCCCGGGCCGTTAAGGAGGAGCTTTTATCCTGAAGTCAGTAACTGGGAGACTTTCATTCTTAAGAAAAAGTTTCAAGGATAAGGCAAGGGGCTGGGAAAGGAGAGAGCATCATGGGGGCTGGGGGAGGGGTCAGAAGGAAGACTTAAGTTGGTTTTATCTCTGACTTGATGGTGGCTCTTATTGTTTCCTGCCTTCAAGAGTGTTGTAGGATTTTTGCGTTTTCTAGAGACAGAGTCTCACTCTGTTGCTCACGCTGGCCTGGAGCTTGTCTAGCTCAAGCTGGCCTTAAACTCCAGTGGGTCCAGTGGCTCTCCTGCGCTCTGCAGCAGCCCCTAAGCCAATTAGGAAGATGTGACAGACTTGCGCTACCTTGAAGGTGACTGAAATGTGATTCCCTGACTAGGTGAGAGACTGGAGCCTCTCTTGGACTCTGCTTTTTAACTCTCAGACTTACTTTATCAGGAGCTGGGGTGAGAGGTTTCCTCAGTCCTACAAGCCATGGTGAGCAGGCGGCTTCCTTCCGTAGGAGTGGGGAGAAGTGCCTCGGTACTCTCTTCTTGGGGTAGCTCAGGTTGCCTCCTGCAGTAAGGAAACCCCACCCCCACCGCCCCACCCCCGATCTAATGGATCTAGGGCTCCGGGCAGTTGTCAGTTTTTCAGCAGCCTCTGGCGCCACCTAAGGTTTGTCTCTGCTAATCACCACACTGTCTTAGTAAAATCAAAGTTGCGGGAGGGGAGGGGAGGAGCTAGTTTACTTTTTTTCCTGGAGTTTTCTTTTCACCCCAAATTTATCTTTCGTCCATTTCCGTCATCGATTTCTATTGCCGAAGGCAAAATGGCCAGGTTCTCAATGGAGCCCAGACAAGTACTGTTTTTGAAGCGGTCTAAAAACAGGAGCATGGCTTTTGAAAAGAGCTAAAAGAAGACCCAGATGAAACGCCACGTTCTTGGTACAAAGAGGTAGTTTGTGGTAAGAGGCTTAACATTTAGAATTTCAAGGTGTACAAAAACAGTGAAAGTGGTTATTCAAATGCAGCCTCTAGAAGTTAGCTGAAGCTGGGTGTAGTGGTGCATATTTATAACCCCGGCGTGGAAGAGGTGGAGGCAGGGGGATCAGGAGTTTAAGGTCATCCTCCACCAGGTACTTAGAAGACTACCTGCGCTCCAGGAGACTAGGATCCAGGCGCTCCCAACCCCCAGCAGGAGAAGAAATTAGGAACATAAGTTTGAACAAATCAAAGAACTCTGAGCGTTTCTGATTTCATGTTGAAAACTTAAAAAGACAATTCCATGATCAACACTGTTACCGAAGACTTACAATGCCCACCACAGTGTTATTTATTGTGGTAATTTTGGGGGTAGTTTTATTATCTGATAACTGAATGATAAATTATGATACAATGAAGTGGAATAATTGTAAAATAGTTTTAAAATCATTGTGTGTGTGTGTGTGTGCCCTAATCTATATATGTGCACCATGGTCACACAGGTGTTGTCACAGGCCAGAAGAAGGTGCTAGAGTCCCTGGAACCGATAGGTGGTTGTGAGCCATTCAATATTAGTGGGAGGACCTGAACCTGGGTCCTCTGCAAGAACAGCAAGTGCTCCTAACTGCTAAGTCACCTCTCTAGCATCCCCGGAAAAAAAAAAAATTTTAAAAAACGCTTGCAGGACTGAAAAGGTTAAATGTTAAGTAAAAGAATATTTACCTTGTCTAGCATATATGTACATGATATATGTAGAAATTAAGAGAATACTGTATAGTAGATTTCTCTGCCTATAGTGTCTTCCTGTTTCCATTTTTAGAACATCTACAACACATCAAATATCATTTTTCATTATCAGAAAAACTTTTGTGGACATTACTATTGCAAGGAATTTATATCAAACATTGATAAAATGAGAATCAATCGAAGCAACTGGACTTAGGAATAACAAGGTAGTTTTTGGTATAAATGTTCTGGCTTTTTGAAAAGACTAAACATGTTTGAAGCAGAACAATAACAGCAAAACCCAAACACAGGAGCAGGTAGGGCTTTGTGTGCCTGCTTCTGTGGCACGCAGCTTGTTTCCCTAGCTTGAGGCATTTCTGTGAGACCGCCGACACACATTCTCTCTCACTACTTACCAAATTCCCACAGTTCCTATGGGAAACATGAGTTGAGATCATGAAAATGACAAGAAGATCCGAACGCGCCACCAACCCCTCTCTTGAGTGCCAGCTCGTGGGCTCTGAGATAAACTCCCAGGACAAGCAGCTGAAGTGACAAGCCTGGGCTTAGACCCCTAGCAGGGTGACACAGGATGCCCTTTCTAGGGTTACAGTGAAAACATGAGTAGACAAAGGACAGAAAAGCCAGGTAGCTCATAAGCAGCCAGATCCACTGGTCAAATTCAGCACCCTATAAGACAGTTCAAAATACACAAAAATACAGTTTATCTAGAAAAAGCCATTTACCATGCAATGATTTAAGTTAGCATCTCTAGTTGACTCCAGAGGACCTGGAAATCTATTTTCAGATGCCCCCAAATCTTTCCCCATCCTGAAGCAGCAAGGCCAGGAGCCCCTTGGTGTGTAGCGGTGAGTTCCAAGCTTTAGCTCAGAAGTCAGCCACTTAGCCTTGGGTTTCCTATGGACGGTCTGGAAACCCACAGTAAGCCCATCTTCTGATTGGCAGCCAGGCACGGGAAGGGAGCTTGAAAACGCAAAAGCACAAATACAAGGCCTTATTATTTTCTTTCCCAACTCTGGAGCATTCAGGAAAAATTAACCCTCTCATTTGTTAACCTCAATAACGGGCTTTAACTGCCCTGTAGCCACAGACGGCACAGATAATTGCACTAATTAGTTTGCTGTGGAGGGAGGGACAGCAGGGCAGGGAGCTTTGGGAAACTCGAGTAATTAAGGCTGAATTGAAGGATGAAGAGAGAGGAGTAGGAGGCGGGGGAGGACGGAGAGAGAAATATGAGGAGAGGAGGAGCTGGGGGAGAAGGGGAGGAGGGGTGAAAGGAAGCAATAAGGAGGAGGAGGAGGAGGAGGAGGAGGAGGAGGAGGAGGAGGAGGAGGAGGAGGAGAAGGACAGCGGGAGCTGTCTTACAGATCTGACTGCCGGCTCCAGAAATTCTATGGCAGGGTTCTTGGACCACTTTACATCCTGCTTAGGCCCCAAGACTGAACTTGGTGAGGAATGGGAACTTCCTGTTGGTAGTAAGGAAGCCACAGGTGTGTGTGTGTGTGTGTGTGTGTGTGTGTGTGTGTTTGTGTGTGTCCCGAAAGTGAAAAGTAGGAAAAAAAGCAACAGGGGCTTACAATTTCCCAAACACCCCTAGAACCCTGTCCCCCCTAGAGTCACTTCCACGTTGGCTTGCTCGTTCTCTGCCGCCAGAGTCACTCCCTCAGTAGGAAGTGACTGTTCAGCCATCCCATGACCCTTTCTGGTGGTGTGGAGTTCTAAGTTTAAAATGTGAATCCAAACTGCAAGGCGTGCCAGACAGGGTTGTAAGGATGTGAGTCTCCTTTAGAAGTAGAGGCAGGTAATTAGGCCAGGAAAACAGCTCTCTTTCTTCAATGGTACGCATGCAAATCCTGTTTCTTTTCCTTTTCCAGGAAATGGTAAACAGGCAGAGGGAGTTCTAGACCCAGAGGAGCAGAATACTACAGACCACAGGAAGTGACATTTCAAGTCTGGCTTCTAAGCCTGTCATTTCATGGGCCTAAAAAAGCAAGTCAGTGCTCACACCAAAGACAGCACCAGTTGTGGGAAGACTGCTCTCTTCCTTTGGGAAGTCCTTTGGGTGCTGGTGTCTAGGTGCTATGATTTTAAACACAAGCCATAATCAGAAATGAAAGAGAACCGAAGAATGTTCAGGGAAAGGTTGTGGCTATCTGGAGAATTTTTGTTTGTTTGTTTGTTTGTTTGAGACAGGGTTTCTCTGTTTAGCCCTGGCTGTCCTGGAACTCACTCTGTAGACCAGGCTGGCCTCGAACTCAGAAATCCGCCTGCCTCTGCTTCCCAAGTGCTGGGATTAAAGGCATGTGCCACCACTGCCCGGCCCTCTGGAGAATTTTTGAGACAGAGAGGTGGGTGGCATAGCTCAGTGCACATAACTGTGTCAGCCCTGCGTCTGATACCCAGCGCTGCCTCAAACAAACAAGTGAAATGCTGGACACACACACACACACACACACACACACACACACGTACATACATACATATATATACATACATATATACACTAGATGCTTGCATTATCTGTCTGTGGTAGGAGTTGAACCCAGGGCCCTGTAGACCTTGTACACGGCAAACAAGCACCACTGAGAACTACTTTTGGATGGAGGCTCTAGTCTCACACTTGCTACTTTACTTTAAGGCTCTAAAGATCTCTCATTTATTTTTCCAAGACAGGGTTCCTCTGTGTAGTCCTGGCTGCCCTGGAACTTGCTTTGTAAACCAGGCTAACCTCAAACTCAAGAGAGCAGCCTGCTTCTGGAACTAAAGGTGCATGCGCAGGCTGGAGAGATGGCTCAGTGGTTAAGAGCATTCACTGCTTTTACAGAGGTCCCTGAGTTCAATTCCCAGCAACCACGTGGTGGCTCACAACCATCTGTAATGGGATCTGATGTACTTTTTTGGTGTGTGTCTGAAGACAGCTACAGTGTACTCATAAAAATGAATAACTTTTAGGACTGAGCAGTGGTGGCACACGCCTTTAATTCCAACACTTGGGAGGCAGAGGAGGAGGCAGGCGGATTTCTGAGTTCGAGGCCAGCCTGGTCTACAGTATGAATTCCAGGACAGTCAGGGCTACTCAGAGAAACCCTGTCTTGAAAAACCTAAATAAATAAATAAAATAAAGGTGCACATATGTCACTATCACCTGGGTGTCTTTAAAGATCTTTAAAATGGTAAGTCTAAGATTGAAATATATATTAATTTCCCTAAGACATTTGTCTGGTCCATCTGCATGTTTCTGGTACTTTTGAAGTCAGTTCTGCGTGTTCTCTAGATATATGCATTCTGAATACCCAAGGGCAAGACATTCTTTCAACAAATACACATGAACAAACTAATTACAGGGGACTTCTGGCTTTCATACCTCAAGTGTTTTTACTGGCCCTGGAGCAACAATGTCTGAGTCTCCCTTGAGTAAATTTATTTTTACCTTTTATTTTTAAATCTTTAGAACTTTTAAATGTTGCCCGGTGTGGAGGCGCATGCCTTGGGAGCCAGAGGCAGGTGGATTTCTGAGTTCGAGGTCAGCCTGGTCTACAGAGTGAGTTCCAGGACAGCCAGGGCTACACAGAGAAACCCTGTCTCGAAAAAACAAAAGTAAAAAAAAAAAAAATTTTTTTTTCTTTGTGTGATGTATGGGGGGGGGTGCATGTGTACTTAGGTTATAGGACTTGTACAAGTTGGTTCTCCTGTGTGCTCTGAGAACCGGATCCAAGTTGTCCAGTTTACCAGCTTACTAAACCCACCCGGCTATCTCCCCCGCCCTTGAGTAAATTCCTTTGTACTTCATTTTCTTGAAAAGGGTTAAGCAACCCTCTTATCAAACACGTTTGTCCATCTTGTAAAGAGCACAGCACAAAGCCTGGCTGGCCTAGAGTAAGTGTGTGGACCCGGTTGGCTCGTCACTTACACTAAGACAGATGCAGTAGCAAATAGAGAGAAGTCAGTCTTGAATGGAGGGAGGGAACACTTGAGCTGGCTCTTGGGGAGTTGACTAGGTCACTGGGGAAGAGCCGGGCCGAGCAAAGGGAACAAGGCAGAATGATGCGCCTTGGAGCACACCTGAGACTGCTAGATTGAGAGCCGTACGAGAGCTGTGTAGGAAAAGGCAGGGTGTTTTCACCAGGCCTACCAGAGGGTTCAGCTGGGGCAGAGCTGAGAGAAGGGAGAAGGTGTGGCTTTAACACACTCTATGGGGCCTTTGGGACACGTAGAGATGGAGGACAGGATATACAAGCCTGAGTCAAACCTTCCAGTGTGGGAACCCGGGAAGCACTCCCCATGCCAGCCGGTCTCAATCTGCCATGGGCTGGTGGGAAGAATGAGTGTAGTGTGAAGCCGGGCCTGGTGGCGCACGTCTGTAATCCCAGCACTCGGGAGGCAGAGGCAGGCGGATTTCTGAGTTCGAGGCCAGCCTGGTCTACAAAGTGAGTTCTAGGACAGCCAGGGCTACACAGAGAAACCCTGTCTTGAAAAAGCAAACAAACAAAAAAAAGAGTGTAGTCTGTGCTGGCCTCAGGAAAGCTGGAGAAGAGGCCAGAAAGAAGAGGTCCCAGAGTAAAAGCAGGTTCATTTTGCTTTGGCTGCTGTATTCAAAGCATTAATATAGGGACTGGATAAAGGAAAGCCCAGGAGCCAGAGGACAGGAGTGTCATAGTCCCTGTAGTCCACAGTAGTTCACCTAGCACGGACAGGGTTTTAGGCTTTACCCCCAGACTCCCAAATAAACAAGACGTTCAGTTAAACTGGAATTTCAGATGGTTTTTAATGTGTCTCATATCACATATACTCATTTCACTGGCTCCCTTATGCTCTTTGCTGACTCTGGCCATCTGTCTTTCCTGGAAGAGCCTCACCTTCAGTATATGGCATGAAGAAATGAGCACTCACACTGTAAGGCATATATAGGTGCAGCCGCACAGCCAGGGTATGAGACCTCCCTAACAGAAGTGCACAAGGCAGATGACGCTCTTGAGAGGCGACTTGAGGTCTGATGATGGCCGGTGGTCTAGCCTGAGTCTGGAGTCCATCCTGAGTGACTGCTCGTCCTCACCCACTGCGGTGCCCTCCTTCTCCCATTCCCTCAAGCCCTCGTCACTAAGCCGAGGACTCTCACGCCCACCTCCTTTACAGGAGGTTGGAGAGAAGTGTGCACAAGGCACCTGGACACGGGAGGCTCTCCCTACATGCTAACCCCACTGTGAACCAAAATGTCACAGGGCAAGCGGCTGCTTGTCACAAATACTTATGTTAGTGGCATTCAGTGATAACAATATTGAATTAAGTAATTTTATTTCCATGATCATCTATTTACACTGTACAGATACTAATGAAAAGCACCCACAAGTTCACAGTACAATATATTTACTTTAAAAATATATTCCTTTATAAAAGGTTCATAGAATATTGGCGTGTCCATGTGACAAACTCTCAAAGCCTGTCACCAATTTTGTGATAGCCAGAATGCTTCCAAGTACTGTCGGTTCACAATCACAGGTCACCATTAGAGTTGTAAATACATACAGGTTTTAAATAAAAAAGTGAATTCTACAGTGGAAAGTCTTGAGGCGGACTCTCGTTAGTTCGTTAACATAAACACGTTCGTGGAGATGTCTGTCACAGTAACGCTCCAAAGCAAACACCCCGCCCGGCGACACCGCTCAGGCGCAGGCACTCTCTACTTCTTCTTCCTGGCGGCTTCCCCCGGCTCCACTCTGCGGGTCTTAGATGCTCGCTCATCTTTGTCATCA
This sequence comes from Apodemus agrarius, assembly GCA_964023405.1. NCBI lineage: Eukaryota > Metazoa > Chordata > Mammalia > Rodentia > Muridae > Apodemus > Apodemus agrarius. The sequence goes on from OZ030007.1 coordinate 14,473,845, forward strand.
TCTGGAAGAGGGAAGAAGAGAGCTGTTAGCTAAGTCTTTAAAATCAACACAAAAACACATTCAGCTCTACGCCCAGACAGTTACTCATTGGCTGTTTAAAAGCATAGCAATAAAAACTAATTTTTAGAACCCTGATATTAAATTACATATAAAACATTTTTTTTAAATTGCAGCAATATAATATTTGCAAATTGATCTTTTAGGGGCAAGTTAATAAGGTGACATAAGATATTTCGGTGAAAATCAGCTTTTTCTAAAACAGCCACTCTCCAAACTCTCCAGCACAACACCATGTGCATTTAGATCCACACCACACCTCACAGGATAGAGCACCGTTTCCTTCTACAACACACATGTCTTCTAGCTGTGAACGTGACCACCAGCGTGGCTTGTCCTCTCAGATTTCATCTCCCAGGCTTATTATTAACCCACAAGTGAAAGTTCTGACACCCTCACAGGTGTCTGCTCTAATTCTGGACCAGGCCTCCTAGGAGGTCAGAACATCTTAATGGCAACAGAATAAGCAGGCTCCACCTTCATGTTAAGGAAAAGTTGGGTGAAGGAAGACTGCAGGACAATATAGTAAACAGTACCCACTACCCCACACAGTTATTGTCTGTAGCCACAGAAAATTTCCATTAATGTCAACCCCGAAAAAGCAAACCATTTTATTCTATTAAGACAAACAAACAAACAAGCAAGCAACCAAGCCAGCACAGATTAGTTGCTAATTCTCATCTCCCTAAACGACTGTGATGTAAAGAATCCCAGACAAGGCTGGCTGGTGGTATGTCTCAAATTCTAGCAATTAGGAGGATAAGATAGGAGGACTTCTGTAAGTCTGGGGTCAGTCTAAGCTACACTGAGTATTGGCCAGGCTGTGCTACATAACAACACCATCACACCATCCCACCTCAGAAGAAAGCTAAGTTATCTTCTTTTTTCTTAGTGTGTATGTGTGTATATGTGTGTGTGTGTGTGTGTGTGTGTGTGTGTGTGCGTGCATGATGGATGAACAAATAAATAAGTGGCAACCTGAGGACAAACTGAAAGAGCCAGAAGAACTCTAAACACAGCTTCTGACCTCCCCACTTCCATGGAGCAGGGACTAATCCACCCTGGCCTATGCCTTTCAGACTCTACACTAAACACCCCTAACTTTGACCTTCTTCCCCAGACCCTTTCTTCCTGTCACCAGACTTACCTGAGTTCATCATCATCCTGCCCCAAGCCTTCGCCGTACTAAGACTACAGACACAAGCCTCCATGCCTGGCTCAAGTTTATTTTTTGATCAGCATGAAATCCAAAGCCCACCAGGTGTAATATGGTGACGTATAAACAATTCTGATATTTTAAGATGCCTTCATATTTAAAAATGCTAAGGTTAACCTAATTGCTAAGGTTAAAGCACAAATTATTTAAGAAAATCTGTAATCTAGGCTGGATATGAATGTCTGACACCCTGATTCCACTTCCTAAGTTAGGGATATTAGTGTAAAGCCACTATACCCATTAAAACAAAACAAAATAATTTCAGCTAGAGCTTAATTATCAAGTTAACCTTGAAATTACTTTCAGAAATAGTAATATGAAAGGTTGAAAGCTTTTTTGAAGTCCATGAAACACATTAACACACACTAATAAGGGACATTTCTGCTTTTATTCTGACACTACAGGTAAATCTACAGATAAAACACTGAAACCACATACTACAATAGCAAAAATGAGTTCCCATGCGTGAGGCGCAAGGGCTCTCACCCTCTAGCGTCACAGAGAGGAATTGCCATAAGCCCCAGGGCAGGGAAGACAAAATTCGCTAACAAAGCTGTGAACATTTGAGTTTTACTTATCAACACTTCAGCTGCTAAAAAGAGAAGCCCTGCTAAGCAGCGAGGGCAAGGCTTGATGTAACTTCTTCAGCTCCTCTAGGTTCTGAACACAGGGAGCAAAAAAGGCCAGTGGGAAAATATGGGAAGGCAAAATAAAAGCAAGGCAGCTTAGTAATTAGTTATAAACTATAGGTTAAAAAATGTCAGGGGTTGGGGAGATGGTTCTGGACCAGAATTTGAAGCCCCACAGCCTTTGCAAAAGGCTGTAATTTCAGTGTTCCCATGGCACAGTGGGAGGCAGAGACAGAATCCCCAGCTCTAAGGGCAGTGGGCATGGCATATATACATGAATAGCAGACACGTCTCAGACAAGGGAGAAGACTGACACCCAGGGTGCGCCTCTGGTCTCCACACTCACACATGTAGAGAGAACATCAGGCAAATTAACACTTTCAGCGGCTGCAAATGGCGTGGGAGTCTGCAGTGGCGAACACTCCTTCTCAAATAGAAGAAGCCCTGGCTGGGGACAGGGCTGGGCTGGTGGAACGCTCACCTAGCGCACAGGTGCCCCAGGCTCAACATCTAGGTCCGCAGAGTGCAGACTGCTAATATCACTTGAGAGGCAGAGGCAGGAGGATCAGAAGTTCACAGTCATCTGGCTACATAGTATCAGACCCAATTTCAAAGAAAGGTAGGGGGCTATTTATTACAAGAGTTATATTTAGTAACCAACCCACAAGTCCAAATTAACAATTTATTTATCTACTTTAAAGTGTGTGACACCCGAAGCCCCATCCACTTCCTGAGACAAGGTTTCTCTTCTGTCTGGAGCTTACCAATTGTTAGGCAGGCTGGCCTTCAGACCCCAGAGACTCTCCTGCCTCTGCCTCCAGGGATCAGGGTTGTAAGCGGGCGTTTGTAGGTGGATCCTGGGCTCAAACGCAGGTCTTCATGCTTGTGAGGAGAGCACTTTAGAGCTGTGCTCCGCCCTCAGCTTCACTCAGCAGACTTTAGAGTCATAGGATGGAGCTTTAAACCAGAAAACCACCGTGGTCTTTTTGTCCCTTTCTACTGCTGACACTCACTCTCCAACCGAAAGGATAGAATGGGCTACGGTAGTATGGGTGCTTTCTGCCATTTATTTGAATTTCTGATAATTGAACCCAAAAATTAAAAACAGGATTCTTGCTTACTTGGTGTTTATCCTCAAGGGACAGAGATATAAGAGCACTAGACTACAGCAACCTGGATACTGATTCTGGTCCCTGAGAAGAATGACCATCTCTTTTACTGATGAAAACAGAAAGCTAGCACACCTCAGCTTAACAACACACAGGTCCAAGTTCAAGGTTCAACTTGAAGTGTTTTTGTCAGTTTCCAATGGTGTGAACTTAGGCAAATTCATTCCTGTCAGGCTGTTTTCTAACCGGCAAGACAGTGATAATCAACTATGAGTCCCTACTTGTCAGTTTGCTACGAATATGAAAAAGAATTTACTGTGACCTTGGACAAGTCTTAAGCTCAAATTTTTACATTTACCATTCTAGTTTTGTAGGGCTCTATAAGGATTATTTTATTCAAAAATATCTTTTAATCAAATTACCGTATAATAATGTGTTAAAATTCACACTTCATTTAAGATCTTAAAAAGCAAAACAACCAAAAACCTGGTCATAGTATATGACCATGTGCTAAGAAATCCCAGTGCTAAGAAAGGCAGGAGAAACAGGGGATCAAGGCCATCTTCAGCTATTTAACAGATCAAAATGTATGTGTGTGTGTGTGTGTGTGTGTGTGTAGTCCTGCCAGTAGACATCCCTTCTCTTAAACATCTCTCTGTAAGTAAGGTATTGGAAGAGCAGAAATCTGTTTAACAAAAAAGCAAATGGCTTTGAGAATGACAGTCCAAAACACTGAGCTCAATCTAACAGTCACCCTCTGAGAGAGGGCTCACAATGCACAATGTACTAAGTTATGCCACACACAGGACCAGATCAGAGCTTGCTGCCTGATAAACTTGATTTCAGAAAGCCTTGTGGAGAGCAGCCCCACACAACTCAGTTAGCAGCACTAGCACATCCCAGGTAAAGGAGAGTGAATACTAGAAACTTTTCTACTTTGGTTTCTGTAAGATGAATGGCTTTACCAGCCAAGAGTTTAAGGCATTCAGTCCAGACTAAGGTGCAATACCCACTAAAAGCAAGAATCCATCACAGTGTGGTCCACTCAGGCCTTAATTTCAAGATATAAATGTTGGGATGGAGCCCTTCAAAATGGTGGTGAGAGGGACAGAGCAGGTCATGCAACGCTCCAGCTCTCTTCAGTTTGTAGAGGTTGGGAGCAAGCCAGTTACACCGTTAGATATGAACTGCAGAAGCTCACCACTAGCTACAGCTGGAGACACAGATTTGCAGGCAGAGATTACTGCAGTAGTCTACGCAAGAGATAAACGGAGATTACCAACAGGCAAGGAAATCAAAACACTACTCCAGGCCTGTTTCTACACACAGCTGATTTCACTCTAAACCCTGATTTTAGCTCTGATGCCTGAACAGAAGGGACGCCTTCAGCGTGGTGCGACAAATGCAGGCACAAGAACCCGTGCGCTAACACCCGATGCTCTAACAAGCCATCATAACCCCACATACACAGAGAGCTCTGAGACTACTTTCCGGCAGAATACTTACAAATGGAGCAGAAACTTGGGGTGCTGGCACATACCTTCAGTCCTAGCACTGAGGTACTGAGGCCGAGACAGGCTGGCCTCACTCAAGAGACTGGTCCACATAATGAGCTCCAGAACATCCAGATTACACAGACTTGTCTCGCACAAGATAGAACAAAAACCTAGAATGTTCGAAAGACCACTAGTATCCTAAGACCATTCTGGACAAGTCTTCCAATTCACTAGGCTCTCAACTTTGTCACGGAGTACTTTCTTCTCCCCGAGAAGCACCAAGTGCTGAAATCTTAAACGGCGCTCCTCTTACCTGATTCCACGGTCTCGTCCCCTTCCGGCAGAAGCCTGGCTTTCTTGGCATTCTGTGGGGCATCGTCTCCATTGTCTTCGTAGATATTTGACCATTTGATCGCCATGTCCAGCTCTGGCGGCGGCGGCTTCTTCTCGGTAGTGTAGGTCTCCGGGGGTGGGACGCAGTTGGACTTCCAGACTTTGAATTCCTTTGGAGGCTGTTAAGTAAGCACATTAAGAAGCCCTGTGACGAACCGAGGTTCCCGCGATGGATACGAGCGCATGCACCTCCCTGCCGATCGCTCATCTTTCTGGCTGACTTTTTTTTTTTTTTTTTAAGGCTTAAAAGACACTTTTTTTTTCTTTTTTCAATCAACATCACAACACTGTTAGGTGAAACGTCAAAAGGGTTCCCTGGATGAATAAAGCTAATAACTTTTAGTTACCAAAGAAGAATCCAGTCTCAGATACTACGGCCAGGCTGACCCCTTCAGGAGGCTGCAGCAGAGACACTGTCTTGGAGGCAGCAGCGCAGGCACTTCGGCGTCAAAGGGAAGGGGTCTCGGGGAGAAGCTGCAGCGGGGGGCGGGGAGTCACCACCGTTAGTCGTCGCCCGGCTGGGGGCCCCGAGCGCGGAGGGGCGGGTCCGGGCTGACACCCCCCGGGCTCCCGGGGCCGTGGGGACGCGCGGCGAGCCGCGGGCTGAGTGCGTGTGGGGGGCGGGGGGCGGGCGCCGGGCCCCGGGGCGGCCGCGGGGCCGGGGACCTCACCTCCTCGGGCGCCTTCACCACATGCCGCTCCCAGTCGATCTGCTTGTTGAGCGGGTTGTAGAGGAAGGCCGGGCGGGTCACGCTGCGGAACAGCTCGTCCGGGCCCGGCAGCCGCTTCTCCGCCTGCTTCCCGCGGCCGCCCGTCGTCGGAGCCGCCTCCTTGCGACCCGCGTCCTCCGGCTCGCTGTTCTCCTCGTCCGACGAGTCGGAGCTGCTGCTCCCGTAAGCCGCGAAATAGCTCAACGGGTCCTTCTCGTCAGCTGCCATGACGGCCGCCGGTTCCCACCCTCTTAGCCGGAAGCCGGAAGCAGGAAGTCGGAAGCAGGAAGTCACGATCAGTCCCGCCCCCTAGACTAGCAAGTGATCTGTTTGCGTCCCCTAGCGGCAGGGCCGCGCTTCTACCCTTGGGCGGAGTTTGGAAAGAGGCTGGAGGCGGGGATTCCACGATTCTCAAACAAGGTATTTGAGTGGGAGGCTGAGGATACCCGGAGGCCGCAGTCACTCTCTGGGCTTGTAATTTAAAGCAGAGAAAAGCCAAACATGCATACCTATAGTCCTATGTTGAGGAGGGTGGACTACTGTAAATTTGAGGGCCAGCGAGGTGCATGGAAGGCTGTACAGCTAGTACTATGCAGGCGACATTGTCTACAAAACAGTAAGGACAAGCAGGGGGTGGGGGCGCATACTTCTAAGCCCAGCACTTGAGAGGATGAGACAGGAGGAGTACCGCAAACTAGAGGCCAATGCTGTAATTTCCCAGCCCCCCTCCCCTATTAGTTGTTATCATTGTAAATATTTAGATCCCAGTTAAGAATGCCTGGTCAGAGGTGATACAGTCACTAATAACTTGTCGTTTGGTCCGATTCCTATCTCTTAAATTCTACAGGAAAATACTGTGAGTTTGGTAATGGAAGGGGCTAGACTGCCTTGTTCAGGTTTATATTCCTAGCATTTATTTTGGTGGCCGCCCCCCGGACTACATCAATGAATATCACTGGATTATAATGTCTGAGATAATAGGTCTGAGTGTTTCTAGAAAAAACGTTCCTTCCATCCAAGTACCTAGACTTGACAGAGATACAGTTGTTCCCACAGTACAAAGTCCTGAGGTTACCCAAACCATCCTCAGTTCTGACACCATTAGCAAATTCAGGGTCCCCTCACCCATCCTCCAGCCTGATAATGTGACAGAATTATAGAACCCCTGAGAGCTGAGTAACCACACCTACAGCCATCATGTACTACAACAAATACAGCGTAAGACAGACTGAGGGAGGAGGGACAAGGAGCAGTCCAGAAGATTCCTCATCAGAGCTCCCAGTTGCCCTCTGGAAACACGAGCCAAATCAACATAGCTCAGGAGGTGGGGCTTGCCTAGCAGCCCTATGGAACCCAGCACCCATATAAACTGGGCACGGCGGTGCAGATTTGTAATCTCAGCGCTGGGGAAATGGGGGTGAATGTACGAGGATCCGACAGCCATGCTTGCTTATACAGTGAGTTTGGGGACATCCTGTGAGACTGTCTCAAAAACAAACCATAATGAAGCTACATGGACAAGAAAAAAACCACAGAATCTCCAGGAAACTTGAGAGTAGTATTGGGGTGGCAGAAGTTTCTAGGATGAGATAAAAATCACTAGCTTTAAAAATTTAGTTGGCCGGGCGGTGGTGGCGCACGCCTGTAATCCCAGCACTCTGGAGGCAGAGGCAGGCAGATTTCTGAGTTCGAGGCCAGCCTGGTCTACAGAGTGAGTTCCAGGACAGCCAGGGCTACACAGAGAAACCCTGTCTCAGAAAAAACAAACAAACAAACAAACAAACAAAAAATTAAAGTCGAGAGCTGGAGAGATGGCTCAGCAGTTAAGAGCACTGAATGCTCTTCCAGAGGTCCGGAGTTCAATTCCCAGTAACCACATGGTGGCTCACAACCATCTGTAATGGGATCCGATGCCCTCCTCTGGTGTGTCTGAAAATAGCAACAGTGTACTCATACATAAAATAAATCTTAAGAACAAAACAAACAAAAAGAATATTTGTCAAGAAATAGCAATAGGTTCCTAAAAACTAAAGTAACAAAAAATGTTTTTTAAAAAATTCAACTCGAGAGAGAATAAGGAAGAGATGAGTAAGTAAGAGACGAGAGACTCTGGAGACTGGAGAGCAGACACAGAAAGGAACAGACGCGAACAACAGCACAGGAAGGTCTAGGACCAGCCATGGCAGTTGTAGGCGCGATAGGTTAAGTGAGATGGCTCGTGGGGGACTGCCCTAGGACAAGGCCTAACCTTCAAACTATACTGAAAGTCTCCGGGTCATTATTTACACCACTGGGGGGTCTGAGCAAGTTCCACTAGAGAAGATGTAAGTTGTCTCAATGGACCTGTATTAATTATTAATAAAGGAAAGATTAAAGGTAAAATGAGCTGGGACGCTTCAGGATAGAACCGCCTGTAAGGAGAAACATGTTTTGCTTCTGGATTATTGAGCACAGACAGTCTGAAAGTTTGTATGTAAACTGGTTGGTCGACTATAGTGACGGGATTTAAATGAAAGTTCTGACCTTGAAAAGAAAATTAAACTCAGAAAGTTTAATCAAGGGCTCCAAGATGGTTCAGTCAGTAAGCTGCCTGCTGGGCACACAGGACCACCCGAGTTTGGGTTCCCATATAAAAGCTGGGTGCAGTGGTCCGTTTGTAACCCTAGGGCTTGGGTGCTTGGGGACTCCAGGCTGAGCAAGTCACTGTCTCAGCAGTAAGATGGAGAGCAACAACCTAGTAAGACAACGACATCAGCCTCTGGACACCACACACAGGCACACACACTAACATGGACTCACACATATACTACACACACACACACACACACACACACACACACACGCAAGCATGCACACACGCAGTTATTTATTAAGACAAGTGAAAATGTAAGCAAAAACCAAAAAACAAAACAAAGAGCCAACCTACACAGGGAGAAACAGCCACTCCCCTGCCTGTCTGACCTTGCAGTACGATGCTAAGGATGATCCTCTTCATAGAGGATCCCCCAAAAACCGCCTGAAGAGGCCTCCATCTTTATGTCCCAACAGTTAAGACATTCTAGCAAAGGTCTAGAGAAGAGTTCCTAGGGCTGAGACAGAAGGGAGGTTGAACAGATGTACCAGGAAAGATTCATTTTTTAAGGCAGTGAAAATAAGCTACTTGGTTATGCCACTTTTGGGGTTGATATGCAACATTTCTAAAAACTTTCAAGTTATATAATGGAAGACCCCCCCAATATGGACTTTGGTTAATAACAATTAATATTGGTTTGTAAGCTATAACAAGTTATCACATCAGTATAAGCATGGGAAACAATAAGGAAGAGGTACTTAAGACTCTTTTTCTGTTAAACCCAGAACTGTACAAAAAGCATGACTTTTTTAAAAAAGGCAATTTAAAAAAGTGAATGTGGAGTATAATTTTTATGCTGTTAATCTGGTATTCCTGAAAAATAACTTTTTAACTACTGTGTTCACTAACTTACTAACAAATCATGTTATGGAGTCAGCTAGCCCCTCGCCTTCTACCCCCCTCCTCTCCCTCTTCCCTCCCTGCCAGTTAGAGGCAGTCTCGATGACTATGTACTCTGGCTGTGATGACTTGTGTATGCTTGGCCCAGGGAGTGGCACCATTAGGAGGTGTGGCCCTGTTGGTGTGGGTGTGTCACTGTGGGCATGGGCTTTAAGACCCTCATCCTAGCTGCCTGGAAGCCAGTATTCTGCTAGCAGCCTTCAGATGAAGATGTAGAACTCTCAGCTTGTCCTGTGCCATGCCTGCCTAGATGCTGCCATGTTCCCACCCTGATGACAATGGACTGACCCTCTGAACCCGTAAGCCAGCCCCAATTAAATGATGCCCTTATAAGAGCTGCCTTGGTCACGGTGTCTGTTCACAGCAGTGAAACCCTAACTAAGACACCAGCTACCCTTGGTGCTCACTCCATAACCAAGGCTGGCCTTAACTCAGGATGCTTTGGCCAATTCCTAAGTGTAGAACCATAAGCATGCACAACCACACTCAACTCTGAAATATTTTCTATTTAAAAACTGGTATATTAAAAAGCGTGACACATTTGAAAATCAGACATTTTGAATTTCTGACTCGGACACATCACTACATTAAAAAAAACTTTTATTGTTAATAGCAACTTTTCATTTCTTAATTTTTAAATAATAGAAATATATAGGAGTTAGATGTCAGGAAATAGGCAAAATTATAATTTAAATGAAAACAATCAGCATTTTTTAAATGTGTAAAGTTAGTCAAACTTTGAAATACAGTAAAAACCCAGCTGGAGCTGATGGCTGCGTGATGCAATCCTGAGGCGCACCTGCCCCGCACACCCGTCAGTCAGTCACTCTGCTGACTTTACCCATACTCCACGGCAGTGCTCATCGAGAAAGATGGGGGTTGGGGGGAGTGATTGACTAAAATACTTGCTCTGAGCAAGTATTTTAGTCACTCACAAGTGAGGCCCCGCCAGGAAAACATTCTTTAGGGTCAGACTGCGGACACAGGCCTGTAAAGGTTAGACACTCACACTGGCAAGGTAAGTTTTTAGTATAAAACAGGTTTTGGCCAACAGAGGTGACAAGGCTCGATGCCCTCAGGTGTTTCCTCAGAACCTGACGGCTTCTCAGAACCAGGGAGTGGGACATTCTCCTGAGTGTGTCGCCAGCTTCCCTAGTGTCCAGCTTTCCCGGAAGTCAGAACCGTTTACTACTAAAATGTACTGCCAGATCATTAGGAAAAACAATCGGACTGAAAATGTGTAGCATAAATGTGCTAAGAAACATTATTCTCAATTCACAAGTTATTTTCTCAAATTGAGAAATATTCCAATAAAATTAGTCTTATCAAAAGTTCAAAATACTAAAATACCTAAAAATCATAAAAAAGGCCATTATGGGAAAGTACAGGACCACCATGATTGACACCGCGCTGCCCCAGAGTGCCTCTTCACTCTAACGATCCTATTTACAGAGAATGTGTACACTGTGATTTAGAAGACACCGTCAAATGTGACCTGTCCCCACGGTTTTTATAAACAAGATATCTTTCACTCCACTTTGCATCCCTATTAAAACACCTGGGCAGTGACGTGTCACTGGCGTGAAAGAGCCCGTGATCGTAAGGGGAGAAACATCTCACTTGAGTTTGCACAGCTCCCCCCCTCTTCCAACCGAAGGTCTGGGGGCAAAGGGGGGGCCCCAGGGTCCCCGGGGCGAGGAAGAGAGGCTGAAGAGAAGCTGCTGTTTTCAGTTCTGCCAACCTCCAGGACCGGCAAATTGAGGGAAGACTCAGTGGAGAAGAAGGGCGCCGTGCTGGACTCTCCTTCCGGATGGTACGTGACGGTGGACGCTCGCTGTTTCTCAGAGACAGTGCTCTCGGCTGAGTTGGACCTGGAGAGGTTGGTGGTGGCTCCGGCTGCGAAGGGCTCGCAGCTGCTGCACTTGAGGCCTACAACAGAACATGCAGACGCAACTGAGGGAGGAGCCAAACACGGCCGTCACCCCCTCCTCCTACCTTCTCGGGGATTCTGAGCTAGCTATAAACTTGTCATTTGAGGAAGGGTCTCATGTATCCCAGGCTGGCCTTGAACCTACTATGTAGCCAAGGCTGGCTCCCGTCACCACATTATAATGCTGTCATCACAACCCTCTTCAAATCTCACTCGCTTTTCTTAATAAGGCTACTACTGTTTACATGTCCAGCTAAGGACGCGTCTCAGGAAGGCTAATTAAATGCCACATTATTCACATTTAATGTACACTTCCATAGTTAATGGCTGAGAGGTCTTAGGGGGAAAGGCAAGAGGCCGAACGGTGGCCCAGTGGCTAAGGACACTGGTTTGTCTGTCACAGAGCGACCCTAGTTCAACCTCAGCATCCACACAGAGCTCACAAACATGTCACTCCAGTCCCAGGGATGCAGCGCTCTCCTCTGGCCTTTACAGGCACCGGCACACATGAAGACAAACCCGAGACACACAAAAACAAATCCTAAAGGGAAAAAAAGAGCAGGTCCTATAATTTTTCATAAACTAACTTTTACAGCTAATATTTTTACCTTGAGAGAGGGGTGTTACCTTCTAGCCTAGGTTAGTTCTGTACTTCCTAAGCAACCCGGGATGACCTAGAAACTCTGATTATTTCTGCTTCAGCCTCCCGAGTGCTAGGATTACAATTATTCTTATCTAAGAAATTCTTAAGCATTCTGGCAAAAAAATAAAAAAATAAAAAAAAGAAATATATATGCTTGATAAAACCGAAATGGAAGCAGGCACATCCTCAAATCTCACAAGCCGGTCAGTGGCAATCTCTGATCCTTGAGTATCAGGGTGTTAGAACTCAAGGGGCATTAGCAGTCACCTGAGGCACTCTCACTATGAGGGACGGGAACATGCACTGAACAGGTGAGCCAGGCTGGCGCGCCAGGACTGTGTGCAGAGTGGGACCCAAGTCAGCAGGGACTGTCTGGTTCTCCATCGAACACCTGACACCAGTGCTTATTCCTAGCACAGAATTCTCTCACATCCTGAGGGTCCAGTGGACAACTGGCCCCAGGACAGGACGATGAACACCAACACTGTCTGTTCTGCTTAGTAAACACTCCAGGTATCTACATACTGACCCAGGAACCCCTGGCTTAAAACTGTAAGTAACCCTGTCTCGAAAAAACCAAACCAAAACCCAAACCAACCAACCAAACAAAACCCTGTAAGTAAAACCAGTTAAGTCTAAAAGTAAATTTGCACATCATCTTTCTCTCACTTGCTTTTTGAGACAAGGTCTTAAGCACAGCCAAGGTTTGCCTCAAAAAAAAACCCCCACAATCCTGCTGCTTAAGCCTCAGGTGCTAGAATTATCGTTGTATATTCTACATGAAGCTCACAGAGAGGACACACCCAGCTACCAGCTTCTTATAGGGAGATCCTTAGACTGATGTATTTCTGCCGGCCAGAGTGGCTGGCACAGTTAGACCCTAAGCACATGTACCCAATGCTGAGACTGGGGGAGGGGTGGGAGGGGCAGGCTGGGGATTAAGCTGATCGGACAGCTGTACACAGCATCCCATCACAGTGCCAGGCTAGGGTGAAGCAGGTGACCTGCCCCTTGTTACGTCTCAGTCCCCAGCCTCCCACAAACTGATGCTTTATCCAGGCCCCTCGCACACTGTCAGCCACTGTCCTGAGCACACACGCGAGGAGCAGAGCTGAACTTTACACCCTCTCCTGCGGACTCTTCTGCAGTTGTTGGTGCAGAGAGGGTCTCACTCCACAGACCAGACTGACCTGGGACTCACAATGTAACCCAGGTTGGCCTTGAACTTGTGGCAATCCTCCTGCCTCAGCTTCCTGTATCTAGGAATACAGACATAAGTCACATGGTTCCTCTTCTTAAAATGTAATCAATGGTATTTTTTGAGATTATTTTTGAGTAGATTAAGTTAATGGCAGTATTTTAGAATTAACTTTTACAAACACTATTGTAAAGTAAATACAAATAGAGCCAAATGAGTTTATATCACTTTTGTGTCATGATAATATATCTGGTAAAAATGTAAAAATTGATATAATTCTGACCCGTAAGCCTTTGGAAACCAAATGGTTGTGGTTTTGAAGAGCTGCTGTTGGCTCTCTGCTCTCCCTTGCCCCCAGTGCCCTGGCTCTCGGCTCTCCAGCTCTCCTCCTCTTTGCCCTCCCCCCTCCCGCCCCCCCTCTCCCCCCTCTGCTCTCCCCATCTCTGCTCTCTCCCCCCTCCCCCTCTTCACCCTCCCCCCTCCTGCTCTCCCCATCTCTGCTCCCCCCTCCCCCTCTCCGCTCTTCTCCTCTCCCCCTCTTCACCCTCCCCACTCCTGCTCTCCCCCCTCCGCTCTCCCCATCTCTGCTCTCCCCCCTCCCCCTCTCCGCTCACCAGCCGTGCTCACCTTTGAGGTGCTCCAGTTTAATATTCCGAAGCTTCAGCACCTCATCCGTTATCTTCTGAATGAGGAAGTTCTGTGTTTTCTCCCTGCGGATGGACTCCACAAGGGTGTCCAGGCCCTTGGGGTTCTCCTGTAAGTAGTCTAACAACTTCCCAGCCCGTTTCCTACTTGAAGTTCGGCAAGAAATTTCTTCCGTGTCTTCTCTACTTAGTATTTTTTTTGCACGTAGATGATCAAAATGTCTCTCAGCTATGATTTTCTCACACAGGTAAACACGTAAATTCTCTAAAGCCTAAGAGACAAAAGAAAGACAGGCTTCAATGTTACTCTGTAACATGCGGGAAAATCACGGTGACTGTTCTTAGTTACAAATCCTGACTGGTGTGAGGCAAGGCTCTGAAGTGGAGGGCTGGGTCCTCTGAGGTGCATGCTAAGTAGGGTGATGGCCAGGAGCCCAGGTGCCCGTGGTCCTCACAGTGTCCCGCCCCGCTCCACCTTCACACCTGAATACTAACGCCCAGCTGCTGAGGAGGGGCCTGCAGAGACAAGTCTGCAGAGGGTCACCGAGCTCAAGTACTGTAAAAACCAATTTCAGTACATAGTAACTACCAAGTAAAGAACTTCAGAATCAGGACCAGGACACCTTAGTGTGGAGTCTCACAATTTACAACTGTTTCATGTTTATTATTATCAGTACATCAGCTCAGAGTGAAACCATTAAAACACACACAAACCCAAATCCTCCCAAGGGCTCTAGGTCTTGCTTTGAGGCCAGTTAGAAAAATGATACTACTCACTGAACAGTCCTTGAGGAGGGAGAGAGAAAGAAGGAAGGGAGGTCCTCACTGAGCCAGTCCCCCTGGGAAGGAAGGAAAGTACAGAGAGGAACATAGAGAACCAGAGAGTTCTAAAAAAAAAAAAAAACAAAAAACAAAAACAAAAACAAAAACAAAAAAAACCCCAACCAACCAAACAAACAAAAACTAGGGGCGAGCAGAGGAAAGCCTACAGTAAGGAAAGCTAGCTCAGGCTAGTCTTTTGTATTTAACCTCAGTAGTTTTAAATGAAACATTAAAAAAAGTATACATATTAATGAAATACCATGTAACTAATTCTCAGGCACACACGGTGTAATGCTTAAATCAGATCCACATTTGTCTTAATAAATGGCGGTGATCTGATGCCAGTAGTTTCATAGTTGTGCCTCTTTTTACCAGACCTGGGATTTTGGGCAAATTAATTCCTGTGTCTGTTTCTTCATGTGGCAGTTCAGAGGAATAAATTATTATATGCAGAGTGTTTAGAAATTGCATGATACACGGTGATCAATCTTGTTGGGGCAATGATGATGGTGATTAATTTGACTCACATTTATAATGATGAGTTAAAGGCAGTGGAAGATTTCAGTATCAGTAGAGCCAAGTTAGTAAATAATGGCTGGAAGCCGGGCGTGGTGGCGCACGCCTGTAATCCCAGCACTTGGGAGGCAGAGGCAGGCGGATTTCTGAGTTCGAGGCCAGCCTGGTCTACAGAGTGAGTTCCAGGACAGCCAGGGCTACACAGAGAAACCCTGTCTCGAAAAACAAAACAAAACAAAAAACCCAAAAAAGCCTGGAAAGGTGTCCTAGTGAAGGCGTCTGACAGGTTTTTGTCTCCAGGATTTCCACACACATTTACTCATCTACACGGTAAACTTTGTATATGTATAAGTTTCTAGTGTGAATATGAAAAGATGAACAAGATTTTAACACTGCATACAGAAGGCTGCACACACAGCCAGCCACTGTCAGGCAATCGCCGGGACTCCGGAATCTGTAACACACCATGAGAATTGGTACAAATGACTTAACTACTGTACCTTCAGGATCTTCCTTGGCAAAATAAGGATAAAGAATTAAACCCATCTAGGAAGACTAGCTGGGGTCATGTGTGTGACAGCTCACCCAGTCCCTTCCACACGGCAGCGGAGATTCACTGGCTGGCGACTCTTCCTGTGGCTCTGGCGCTCTCCAGCCTGATTCAGCAGCACCCTCTCCCAGACTCCTGCTCCACTTACAACTGAGGACTAGCACTGTTTCATGCTTCTCTGTGTGATTTTTTCTTCTCATACCCTGAGCTCCCCTTCTTCTTTTAAGCTTGAGGTTCCTGGTCCTCTCTGGAAAGCCTCACTGTAACATCCAGGGTGAGCTGGACACGCCTCCACGTCCTGCAGGATCAGATTCCTCCACCGTTTCATCTCATTTCCCAATTCATCCCCAGACGTGTCCACTGTGTCCCAACGCTCTCCCCAAGTCACCAATGCCCGGCTATTGATGGGCCCTTCCCACCTTCATCATATCTGGTTTCTCACAGCGGGGACACGGTTGATCACTCCTTTCCTCAGACACATTTTCCTTGTTGAACAAATATGACACTGTCCTGATTTATTTTTCAATCTCTGTGAAACATCTCTCTGTACCTCTCACCCCCTCAAATGATGGGGACCACAGCTTGAGAGCTTGGAGCTGGTTCTCATCTTTTCAATAGAATGCTTGTATCTCTAGTTCAGAGCTCTCTTCTGATCTTCATTCTTCCTCTAAGTCCCATCCTTTCCACGTTCTTTTTTTTTTTTTTTTTTTTTTGGTTTTTCAAGACAGGGTTTCTCTGTGTAGCCCTGGCTGTCCTGGAACTCACTCTGTAGACCAGGCTAGCCTCGAACTCAGAAATCCACCTGCCTCTGCCTCCCAAGTGCTGGGATTACAGGCGTGCACCACCACGCCCGGCTTCTTTCCACGTTCTTAGCATGCACCCGGAACTCGTGTTTCATCTGTGGCCATGGCCTTCACCATGACCCACATCGCCAGAGCCTCTCAGTCCACTCAAGTCCTGTCATGGCCTTTCCACTTCCCCTCAGCTCCCTGGTCTACAGAAAAGGCAGAAGGATCTTTAAAACTCAAACAAACAAACCCCATTAACTCGTTAGCATGACTCTAGTAGGAGAAGAAGAGTTAAGCCCTTCAAGAGTCTGCTTAGCCCGCCTTCCCGATTCGCCATCTGCCGTCCTTCATATTCTGAACTTGCAAAAGGCCTTGAAAATTTTATTATGACTTTTAAAGTTATTATTTCATGGCTGTTTTCCTTCAATCAAGAAATTGCGCTATTTTAAAAATAGAATTTTGTTTTAGTTTTTTTTTTTTTTAAAGATTTTTAATTTATTTACATTGTGTATATGAGTACCCTGTTACTCTCTCTTCAGGCACACTGGAAGAGAACATTGGATCCCATTACAGATGGCTGTGAGCCACCACATAGTTGCTAGGAATCGAACTCAGGACCTCTGGAAGAGCAGACAGTGCTCCTGACTGCTGAGCCATCTCTCTAGTCCCTTAGTTCTTTTTTCTTTTTTTTTAATTGTTTTATTGTTTTTGTTTTTCGACACAGGGTTTCTCTGTGTAGCTCTGGCTATCCTGGAGCTCACTCTGTAGACCAGGCTGGCCTCAAACTCAGAAATGCACCTGTCTCTGCCTACCAAGAGATGGGATTAAAGGCATGCGCCACCACAGCCTGGCTAGTTCCATAGTTCTTTTTTTTTTTTTTTTTTTTTTTTTTTTTGGTTTTTTTCAAGACAGGGTTTCTCTGTATAGCCCTGGCTGTCCTGGAACTCACTCTGTAGACCAGGCTGGCCTCGAACTCAGAAATCCGCTTGCCTCTGCCTCCCAGAGTACTGGGATTACAGGCGTGCGCCACCACAGCCTGGCTTAGTCCCATAGTTCTTAATTTAACTGTTAGTATTACAGTATCAACTTCAGAGTATAAAGTTATCTCTATTTGTTAAAATGAAACATTCTACCAAAATAAGGGCATGTTACATGGACAGATGAGACGGGGAGGGGCACTGAAGATGTAAGTCCCAGGGGACTCACAGTAGGACGGTACTCCCCACTGACATGGGAGGACACGGACCGAGACTCTCAATGGATGTGCAAAACCTCATGGTACCAACCCCATATCAAGCCTTCCACCATAAAAACTAATCTAATAACCAAGACAGCTAGCTACTAAGGGTAATAGGTAACATCCACAGTGCAGTACACTGGGGAAAAGGTGTGACTCATGGCCAGATGCAGCGAGATGGCACAAGCTTTTGTCAAGGTACTTAGGAGAGTGCTCAGCTGTTCCACTATAACCGTATCAAATTCTCATTCGCTATTTTTGGACCATGGCTGACCCATAGGCAACAGAAGCCACCGAAAGCGAACCCCGAGACAGGCAGAGCCCCATGTAAGCAACTTCCCTCTGTTTACCAAGGCAGGTAATGCAGAAGGGACCCCAAGCAGCTCTGGGAGAAGGAGAATGAAAAGTTCAAGTTTTGAAAACATAAGAATTTAGCAGGCAGTGGGGCTCATGCCTTAATCTCCACAGGCAGAGGAAGCTCTCTAACTCAGGCCAGCCTGGTCTACAGTGAGTTCCAGGGCAGCCAGGGCTACACAGAGAAACAACACAACAACCAACAGTATGATATTATAGCTTGATTTCTGGGAGACACTTGGAAATAAAGGCCTGGAGTTGAGAAAAAAGGAAGGTCAAGTGATCCACGTGAAAGTTTAAGCCTGTCATAAGCAGCTTCAAAAATAATAGGGTAATATCCAAGAAAAACTGCTTTTATAGACACCCCGAAACGTGTCTGTAGTTTCTCTAAGGTTATGGACATCTGATACAGGCCCAACCTGAAACTGTCAGCATGGATGCCATCAATGAACCCCCCGGAGCAGAAGCAAAGGCCTGCAGCACTCCTCTCTGTCCACAGACAGGTCTTGTCTTGCTTCGCTATAAAATGGAAAGCAATTCTCTTCCTTACAGGCTACTTTAATGATTGTGAGAAAATTCAAAACTGTGTGAAACGGCTGAGCATAGCTACTATGGATCTCATTATCGATGGTTGTGAGCCATCATGTGGTTGCTGGGATTTGAACTCAGGACCTTCGGAAGAGCATTCAGTGCTCTTAACCGCTGAGCCATCTCTCCAGCCCCTTTACTGGCCATCTTAAGACTACAGTGGTTATCAAAGACCTAGTCTCAAGTAGGATGCAAAACTTCCCATTCAGTAAGCGCCTTACCAACTCCACTGAACATGGGCGCATACCTTTTCCTCCCGGTTCTGTGCTAGCCCAGTGGTAATTATGTGTGCAGTGCAATAAACCTTACAAGGGTGTAAGGTACGGTAGAAAACGGGATCTGAAGCACACGTGCCTCTTCAACAACTTGAGGTTAAGTTGGCAAAGCCGATTTTTCAACAGCACTTTGGTGTTCAGTAAGAACGAGTTACCGTTTTTTAAATGTGAATTCGTGTATATTATCTAAGTGGTGCTCCTTTGATTTTTTTTTTTTTCTGGCAAAAGAAGTAACTAGAAGGAATGAAGAACGAGCTTAAAGCCATTTCCTCACATATTAATGTGTGTGTGACGTTCTACACGGTCTAAGCAGAAGAGTCCAATCTAGCCGTATTTTCAACGTTTACCTGGGGAGCAAGTCTCAGCGAGAAGTGCGCACACCCCCTTCATTTGAATATGTGGGCGTCGGGTTACTGGGGGAATTCCAGGGCGTGCTTTCAGCTGGCGAGCTTTGCGCAGCCCCCTGCACAGACCAGTTTCACCTATCTGCACTGTGCCTGGGGGTACCTGGTCCAGAGCCCGCCGCGGACAGACTCCGACGGCTCCCTAGCCTGAGCTCCCGCGGGGGTCGGTGGGTGGGGTGGGAGATCAGCAGGATGCAAAGCCACCAGCGAGAAGCGCATGGCCAAGAAGCGTCCAAACTGGCGCCGAGGACAGGCTTAGCCGTGGGCTCGCGGGTCGCTGGTGGATCATTTCCAGCCAGCTCCCTGGAAGCAGGCAGGTCGTGCAGTGCCGGGACCCCGCGCTCTTCGACCTCAAGTTCCTTGTCGCTCGGCTCCGGGTTTCCGCTTTCCTCCGCCCCCGCCCGCCCCACTGAGCCCAGCCCGGCGGAGCTACTCACGTCCTTCTTCACTTCAGTCAAGTCCTCCTCCGTAAGAGACGGCGCGGGAGCCTCCATGGCGGAGGCCGGGATGGCGTCCTTCCGGCCCGCGCCACCCCGCCCAGGCTAAGGGCTCCGGCCTCCGGGAATCAGAATTTGGGAGACTAGGAACACAATCGGAGGAACAGCCGGCTCACAGGCGCGGAGGAGGAGGTGGAGATCTCAACGCCCCACTTCCGGCTCCGCCCCTGGGGCCTGCAGCGCCGCACTCAGCGTCCTTCCTAACTCAGGCATCACCCTTCGGCGAGGCAGGTCTACCTGCAGGCTCCGCCCACCATCGTGCCAGCCAATCAATACTAGCCCTCGGTTTCGTCCCAGCTTCCGGAGTGGTTTCTCCCACAGTGGCCATCCCTCCAACCACACCTCCTTTACTTACATAGGGTTGCGGATTGGCCCCCTGTGTTTCCGTGGGCGGGGCACTGGCCTCTTAGTTTAGCGGGATCTCCCCGCCCTCACCGACTTCTCTTTTGGGTGGAGTGTGGGCTGAGTCGGCCAGGGCATTTTAGTTTGCTTCTCTTTTCCAGATGTTGCAGAACGATTTCCTGTTGTGCTGGGTCAGGTTTTACAGTTGCTTGATCATACACAAATGTATACACGCACACGTAACTTCAGTATTGAAATGTTTGAGGGCATGGCCCGGAGCCCACCTCGAACTAGGGAGACAGGAGCAAGATCTTGAGAGCAGAAAACAAAACACAAAGGAAAAAAAAAAGTGTTAAAGATTTAAAAATGACCTGAAATCCCATCAATTTAGCAGCGAGGTAGTGTTTGGGTACTTTTAAATCTCTATTCTTTTGGAACATTTCTCCTTTTTAATCTATGCATTAGAGATAAATTTAAAAAGCTTCCAAGGCCTCTAGGAGTATATGTAAGGCTCTGAAACTACTCCATGCACAGATAAACTCTCTTATTTATTGTCATCCTTTATCACTGTTCAGTAAGTAAATTCTAGGTTTGTTGTGATGGGGAAGTTATTTTATTGGAGGTCAAATGGCTATTTTTGGAACAGAATTTTAACTAGCATGTGCAAAACATGAGCTAGTGGATGAGGAACCCCAATTAGAGTCCTAGACAGAAAATGATTATGTGGTCAATATGGTAAATCTGCAAGTGTAGAAATGACAAGAGGACCAAAGGCAAGAGGAATCTTTATCTAAAACAAAAGAACCAGCAGAGGCTTAGAGCTACATCTATGTGGTTTTGATCAGAGTCCTGGAATCTTGGTGTTTACATTACGACAGGTCCTTTTTCACACTGATGTCTAGTATACAAGAGTGTTTTTCTGTGTCCTTAGTCATCTGGTGTCTTGTTAAAACCCAATTTGCTTAATCATTTGCTCTTTCCTGTAGTAACCATCTGTTGAATGCCAACTCCTGAACTGCACCCAGATCTTCTTCTAGGTTTTCATGAATAACACAAAACAAATCAAACACCCTTTTCCTCAAGCTAGGGTGTGGTGGCAGAAACTAGCTAGATGTCTCGTCCAACCAACTGCCTGCATCTGGCCCAGCTATAAGCAGGATTAAATCGTAATTTACTTAAAACATTAGGAGGGTTTTTTTTTCTTTTCTTTCTTTTTTCTTCTTCTTTTTTTTTTTTTTGCATTTTTTTCATATCTTGGATATGTGGTTTTTGTGTTTGAATCCTGTAGATAAGAATATCCTGCAGGGAGGTAGTGGCACACACCTGTAATCCCAGCACTCTGGGAGGCAGAGGCAGGTGGATTTCTGAGTTCGAGTCCAGCCTGGTCTGTAGAGTGAGTTCCAGGACAGCCAGGGCTAAACAGAGAAACCCTGTCTTGAAAAAGCCAAATCCAAAAAAGCCCAAAAAACAAAACCAAAAAAACAAAAACAAACAAACAAGAAGAATATCCTGTCTCAAAATAAAAACACTAGACACTGTTGTAAACACTTGGGAGGCCAAGATAGGATTTGTCCAAGTTCAAGGTTATTCTGAGTTACTTAGTAAATTACTGGGCCAACCTGTGCTACATACTAGGACCCTGTCACCAACAAACAGAAAAACAAAAATAACATGTGTTTCCTCATGAAATTTATAACATGTATTTGTTTTGGGGTGGAAAAGGTAGACATTTGAAACGTTTTGTGTGTAAGGTATTTAATAAGCTAGAATCTCATGAATACTAAGAGGAAACATAAGGCCAGGATATGGAAAGGGTGGAGATGGAGTCCACTCTGAGAGAAGGATACAGTTCCCACCTGCAGGAAGTGAGGGATGAGCCCGTGGACAGAGGGAGAAAGAGCTCTCCGCGTTGAGAGCCCTGCAGTAAGGACGGCGGGTGACTGGGGAGGTGAACTCTGTGTGCCACTGGGCAGAGTTGACTGACTTCGCTCTGAGTCATATAGGTTTACTCTGAGTGAGAAGGAAAGCCACCGGAGGCTTCCAAGGAGCAGAGGGACAAGCAATCTATGCATTGCGGCTGGCTTTCACTGTTCAGCAAGCTGGCCAGCTACCACTCTAATCTAAACCCCTGGAGGTGGAGGCGGGGCTGGGTTGGGAGCAGTGGGAGAGGGGAGAGTATCTGGATGAGACCAGCCAGGGCGGTTTGACTTTGTTTTGAAAAGCTCCCTATCACTATCAAGAAGAGAGCAGAGGCTCATGCCTTTAATCCCAGCACTTGGAAGGCAGAGGCAGGTGGATTTCTGAGTTTGAGGCCAGCCTGGTCTACAGAGTGAGTTCCAGGACAGCCAGAGCTGACAGAGAAACCCTGTCTCGGAAAAATAAACCAAAAAAACCAAACCAAACCAAAAACAACAACAAAAAAGAAGAGAGCAGAAGAAAGGGCAGAAATCAGAGAAACAGCTGGAAGGTTTTTCTCCAGTTTCGCCCAGTTCCTGTGGTGCTGAATTTTGGGGAGACGCTGTCCAACTAATATATCATTGGCTGTATGATCTTGGAACAATTAGTAGCAATCAAGAAAGGTTGGTTTTTCTTTATTTTATTTTATTTTATTTTATTTTATTTTATTTTATTTTATTTTTATGTTTAAAGAAATGCAGGAGGAGGTATGTTAGAGTTTTCATTGTTGTGAAGAGACATCATGACCAAGGCACCCCTTATAAAAAGCAGCATTTCATTGGTTGGCTTACAGGTTCAGAGGTCAGTCCATCATCAAGGCAGGAACATGGTAGCATCCAGGCAGGCATGGTGCAGGAGGAGCTGAGGTTAAGGTACTGAGATGCCTCATTAGCATGGGGGGGCACGCCAGGAATCTCTGGCGCTAGAAAGCCGAACCATCTTCTAAATGAGGCTACGGGGCATTCTGCAGGCAGAGGTGTGTGGGGGTTTTGAGCTCCCTGGACAAGGTTAGAGAAGAAGCCCTGCTGACAAAGGGAGCCTGCCATTTTGCAGAAGGCTATCCAGACGGTGGTAGACTTGTACTTTAATTAGCAGGATTTCTCCACACTGGACCTATGAGCTAAATAAACTCTTATTTATTTTGCTTTCGTTAATGCCTTGTAGCACAGAAACACAGAAGGGTCTTGTGTTCACAGATCAGGCCAGGCTAGCTGGTGTACCCACCCCTAGGAACTTACCTATCTTCACATCCTCAGTGTTAGGATTACCACACTGGCTTTTTACACTGGCACTGGGAATTGAACCCAGGTCCTTATGCTTTCTGGCAAGTTCTTTATTACTGAGCTATCCCCCAAAT
The DNA here is from genome assembly GCA_964023405.1 of Apodemus agrarius. Classification (NCBI taxonomy): domain Eukaryota; kingdom Metazoa; phylum Chordata; class Mammalia; order Rodentia; family Muridae; genus Apodemus; species Apodemus agrarius. The sequence continues at coordinate 14,497,088 of OZ030007.1, forward strand.
CTTCAGTCTTTCCCCCTAATTGTAGAACCCCTTCTTCCAATAAAGTTCTCATGGAAGCTTCAAGATTAAACAAGAAAAGATAAAATGATCCCTATGTCACTGAGAGAGGCTGGGCTCAGCAGGCTCTGGTGCTGGGCCTGTAGAAGCCTTCTTTCTTGACTTCCTATCTGCCTCTGAGCAACCTCAGAACATCTAGAGCCTTACAAAGCATTGCTTGGAACTACTTATGCAAGAGGGTATTGAAGTGGAAATTTCTGGATTCTTTGGAGACTCCGTTGTGTCATGTGATCTTCTGGAAACTGTCTTATGAGAGAATGTTTTGCTGAGAACAGACATGTTTTTTTGTTGTTGTTGTTGTTTGTTTTTGTATTTGTATTTGTTGTTGTTGTTGTTCTTTTTTTCCTGGAAGATGCCTGGGAAGAACACGCAAAGTTTTGTTAGAGCAGATGTTTGAGAGAACTCGTACGTGATGTTTGGAAAGGATATAAATATAACCCAACAAACAGTGGAAGACAGTGTGGCGTTGGTTCGCCTTGTAACTCATTGGGCTTTGCTGATGCTGTTTCTTTTTGTTTTGTTTTGTTTTTTGTTTTGTTTTTATGACAGTGCTATGGCATTGGTTTGCCTCGCCTCCTTCTTGCTGACCATTGTTTGTTGTGACTTCATAGAAACACACCAAAGATTGGCTCCTGATATTTTGGCTTTATGCAACTTCTGTGGACTCAGGCCTATTGGCAGAGCCTTGTGATTCCTTCTGGGTTGAACCACCATTGCTGATTCGTGGATGGTGTTTGCAAGTGGATTGAGCGACGACTGTTGATTCATGTGAACTCTACTGCTAATCTTCTGAAAACGAAGATTGGAATTGTCCCAAAGAACTATTTCGAAGCAGGTCCATATTCCCCTTTGCCCTCTTAACCTTTCCTTTCCAAGACCCCTGGTGGGTGGTGGGCTGGAAGGAAGGTTAAAACATTTAAGAAAGAACCCTTATTAAAGTTGTCTTTGAAAATTGTAAGCCTACAGGGTATTTTCTCTAACTTGCGGATAATGCAACCCTGAGAATATAAAGTAATTTAAATGACAGACTCGGTGCTGAGATGAGTTGTAGTAGAACCAGCAGAAAGCAAATGAAATGCAGTTTAAGAACTGTAGTTGTCTGCAGTGGGTTACATTAAGAAGCAATGTTTTCTTCATGGAAGGCACTCACACACAGCTTAGAAAACTTGTGCTCTCTCTCTTTCTTCCACCTTAGTCTAGTGTGTGTGTGTGTGTGTGTGTGTGTGTGTAAGACAGAGAGGGGTGAGACTGAAAGACGGTAAGTCAAAAGGCAGAAGGTGAGGTAGGTGTTTGGTTTAGTGGTTTTGACAGTGCTCCACCTCCATGCCTCTCTGCTCTTCCTGCCAAAGTCACATGCACCCAGAGAACCCTGGGCAGGAGCACAGGCCTCACCTCCAGGGTAGAAAGCTGCCATTTTTTCTCTTTATCCTCCCTTGAATTTTCCTAACCTGGTACCATCGTGAGAGAAGGGCATAAGAGATAACCAGCCATTTGCCTAACATTTTGTTTACCCTTCTGCTAGACTGAAGCCTCAGCAAGGCTAGCACCTCACCTACCGTATCAACAATGCTCCTGAGACAGTGCCTGTCATGTCGATAAATAAATAAATGCAGAGTGAGTAAGTAGAAAACCATTCTCTTTTTTTTAGAGTCTATATTGATTTATTTTCGGTGGTCCAGGTGGGATGGAACGTAGGACCTTTTGCATGATAGCTAAGCACTATACCTCTGAGCCGTATCTCTAGACCTTTTCATGTTTTTCTATTTTGACACAAGGTCTCTATAAATAGTAACCTAGGCTGGTGTAAAACCCACCCTGCAGACCAGACCGGCCTTGATCTGGAATTGATCCACTCACTTCAGCTTCGTGGGCAGTCAGGATACAGGGCTGTTTTAGAAGGCTCACCTGAGAAAGGCTCCTTCCTGTCAACCTGCTTTCTCGTTCTGCCTTTTGGCTTACTCCCGTGACTCTTCTTGGCTGCCGTTATCATCTCTGTGAGACTCCAGGAAGAGCCGTAGAGAAGCCGGCACTCCTGAGCCCGTCTGGTCTGACTTCTAACACACGTGTACCAACCCATCCCTCGCCTCCCGCTCTGTGGTTTCTGACTCAAACCTCATTTTTCTGGTTTCCACCTCTCTTTCTTCTGTCCTGACTCATTCCTTTACCACGTACTGTATCAAGCTCCGGCAAGTTACATAACTGCCCTGTGCTCTGGTACCTCAGCCTCCCAGCAAACAACACTCTAGTGAGTGGAGAATAAAACTCGGAACACTGGGAAACAGTAGCCTTTAAATAGAAATAAACTTTGTAACCTTGTCTCCGAGGTTGATAGAGGTAAAAGACATTTGGGAGCTAGTTTCTTGCATGAACCCCCGCAAGCAGGTGTCAGCCATTGCTGCAGCCTCTTTACCTTTTGAGACTTACTATCGTTATTAACACAGCTCTCAGATCTTGTGTTTCTCAGCCCCATTCTGATGATGACCTCGGTTTCGCCCTCCTGGCGGGTTTTTTTTACTCTTTGCTATGCTGCCTCCAGCAAGCCATACCTCCATCCGACCCTCTCTGTGTCTGTTCCTTCTGCTCAGGAATCACACCACTGGCTGGCCCACAGAGCAGGAAACAAAACCTTTATCCTAGGGACCCCCATACCCGACTGGGGTGGTCTGTGGCACGCTGTTGCTTTGGCATTGGTGTCCCATCTTCTCTTCTGATCAAGCGATTGGGTACCTGGTTTGCTTTTGGCCATGTCAAGCTGATGAATGTGAGGGTGTATTTGCAGAGTACTCACTTTACATGACTTAAACTGCTGGGTATTAACTCTGGAAGTCCCAAGTCAACCTTGGTTGCTGTCAATATTAGTTTCACGCTATCAGCCACAGCCAGCCTCAGAGAATCTGCTGTTTGCTTTAAGTTCCTGGAGGAAGTGTATCAACTTGATACTTTTGGTTCATGTTTGTTTGTTTGAGACAGGGCTTCTCTGTGTAACCCTGCTGTCCTGGAACTAATTCTGTAAACCAGGCTGGCCCCAAACACAGAGATCTGCCTGCTTCTGACTCCCAAATGCTGAAACTAACCACTGCCTGGCTCAACTTGCTTTTAATCAGGCTAGCATTTTGATTTTGTTTCATAAGGAATAAGATTGCATGTGCTCTTTCTAAGTAGGAGTCTACCAACAGATGGGCCAGCATTTCTCAATGTGTACATTATCAAGGTATCTCTAGAAAGCATATTGCTGGACACGGGAGAGACAGCTCAGTGGTTAAGAGCAGTTGCTGCTTTATAGAGGACGCTGGTTCAATTCCTCATGCCCAGATCAGGTGGGCCATCAACTACCTATAATTCCAGTCCCAGGATTTGCTACCTTCTTCTGGTCACTACTGGCAGTGGATGTGTGGGGTGCACATGCAGATAAGCAGACACTTGAGAGTGTGCATGCACACACACACACAATACACACACACACACACACACACACACACACACAGATAACTACGTTTTCTGAAATTTAATCTTTATTTATATTTTATGTGTCCTGCCTGCATGTGGGCATGTGTACCACACCTGCATAAGTCAGAAGTGGGCCATGGATCCCCTGGGATTGCAATTAGAGAGGTAATGAGCAGTCACGTGGGTGCTGCGGATCGAACTCTGGCCCTCTGGAAGAGCAACAAGTGCTCTTAGCCACTGAACCTTCTCTTCAGCCCCCAGTAAAAATGATTTTAAGAATTAAGAAAGTGGGCTGGAGAAATAGCTCAGCAGTTAAGACTACCAACCGCTCTTTCAAAGGTCATGAGTTCAAATCCCAGGAACCACATGATGGCTCACAACCATCCGTAATGAGATCTGATGCCTTCTTCTGGGGTGTCTGAAGATAGCTACGGTATACTTACATATAATAAATAAATAAATAAATCATAAAAAAGAATTAAGAAAGCACAGTGCTGATTTGGGGTTCTTATTTTAGAAGACATTTTAGCTTTTGAAATTTATTCTTTGAAAGTGTCATACATGTGTGCAGTGAAATAGTCACACCCTCTTACCTGCCTTGCCCCTCCAACTTCTTATGAAAAACAGGGTCAGGCTAACTTCAGTAGCTTGCCCAGTGGAAACCAACCTGAAATGTTACTGCTGATATTTGAGATTCATCGTTCGCACAACACAGGTTTGGGGAGTTAACAGTAGCCTTGTCTTAGGGTATTTTGTTCACTTGTTCACATGGATACTGACATATATTAACCTTTACTGGGTGAAATAAAGGCTTCAGGGGAAATGTGTCTGGAACTATCTCAAAGGACGACTCCATTTTGCAGAAGAGAATGGGAGAGAGAGTGTAAAGAAGAAAGGAGACTCCAATTCTTCATTAGGTGAATTCATGGTGTGGGATTTTGTTCACCTGTGTAGACACTTTTGGGTCAGGCTTTTTCTGGGGGACATTTTAGTGCTCACTGACATGAGTGAAATCTCCTCTTGGCTTTACTGCGCATGTCCGCAGAGCTGGTTTGTTGTGTGTTTGCCATCAACGTAAACCAAGCTTGCATTCCTTTTTGTTAAAAAAAATGGTTTATTTATTATTATATGTAAGTACAGTGTAGCTGTCTTCAGATACCCCAGAAGAGGGTGTCAAATCTCATGACCCATGGTTGTGATCCACCATGCAATTGCTGGGATTTGAACTCAGGACCTTTGGAAGAGCAGTCAGTCCTCTTACCTGCTGAGCCATCTCTCCAGCCCCTGTGCTTGTACTCTTTAGTAAGATCATTCTAGACCTTTTGAGCAGTGCTAGAGACACTGCATCTCAACTGGCCATTGCTTTTCCTGTCCTGAGGGTGACAGAGGGAGCGTTCCCTGAGGGCATTCTGTGTGACAGGAAGATGGGGCTTTAAGTCCCCGTGCCTCAGGTGTCCTCACCTTTCTACTCACACATGCAGACATTTGTATTTGCATTTAAATATGAAGTTGTGACAGCGGGCACTCCCTCACCCGAGGTCTGGTGACGGGGAAACTGTCAGCAGGCTGACTAAGTGACTTCTGGGTCATCTGTGTGAGCGAGAGGAGCGTCAGCGGCTGACCTTCCACTTGGCCCTGTCCCACACTCCGCCCTCTCAGTTGGCACAGCTGCCACTGGCTCCTCATGGCTTCAGGGCAGGAGCGCTCCTCTCCTTCACTGTGTGGGCTCCAAAGCAGCCAGCCAGGAGCTTCCCTGGGCTGCTACGGTACAGAGCTCACTCAGCTTGCTGTAACGGTCAGCGAGAATCCATTCCACGTGAGCATGAAAGAAGGAAGAGTGAGCCTGGGAATACAGCTCACGGGCTTGGTGTCTTCATGGGAAAGGAAAGTCTAGGTAAAGGACACCCATGGGAAGAATACCACCATAGCCGGGCTGGAGAGATGGCTCAGCAGTTAGGAACACTGACTGCCCTTCCAGAGGTCCTGAGTTCAAATCCCAGAAACCACATGGTGGCTCACAACCATCTGTAATAGGATCTGGTATGTCTGCAGACATGGATAGTATACTCACATACATAAAATAAATAAATAAAAATTAAAAAAAAAGAATACCACCATCCATAGCCAATGAAGGCTCAGTCTCATGGAGTGTGTGGAGTGTGTGTGTGTCTGTGTGTGTGTGTGTGTGTGTGTGTGTGTGTGTGTGTTTGTGTGTGTGTGTCTGCGTGTGTGTAAGTGTGTCTATGTGGATGCCAGAGGAAAATCTTGGGTGCTGTTACTCAGTAGCCATCCAGTTTGTCCTGAGACCAGGCTCTCTCACTGGCTTTGAGTTCATCCACTAGATTGTGCTGGCTGACCAGTGAGCCCTAGAGATCCTCCTGTCCTTTCCTTCTTACGAGCTCACACCACCAAACCTACCTTTTAACATAAAATCTGGGATAGAATTCAGGTTCTCATGCTAGCCTAACAAACGCTTGACCCCCGGAGCTTGCATGGGGGAAGTGTTCAGGAATAGAATGGAACTTCTTTGACTACTGTGGCTAACTAACCATTAACCACATCTGGCTAGCACATACTTGGAATGTAGTTATTCAGAACTGAGACGAATTCCAAGTGTCAAATAGACATTGGAGTCCTAGCACAGTATCACAAAGAAATAGAACAAAACACCCCACTGTTAACTTTTATAAGGACTACACAACCTCATTGTATTTTAGATATGTAATGTTAAGTACCTTGGTGAAACCAACTTCAGCTAGGACATTTATTATTTTAAATGTGGCTACTAAAAGTAAAATGACATAATTGACTCACGTTTTACATCTGTTGAACAGTGGTGTGTCTATGTGGGTGCCAGAGGAAAATCTTGGGTGCTGTTACTCAGTCGCTATCCAGTTTGTTCTGAGACTAGGTGGAGGTACAGAAGATGCTTCAGAGTTATCCACTGGAATTTGCCAGGGGCCAAACTGACCTTACTTTATGTTTAGAGTTCATTTTAAAGATAGGCTTAGGTTTTGACTTCTCCTCAGCTACAGACCTTGGAGAGATCGGGTGGCCGATGGTCATTGCGCCCTCCCAGAAGAAGAAAACAGATTACAGCTGCCAGAGATTCACCTTGGCAGAATGCCCGGGCTACGGGGAAAATCCCACTCGCCTTGCTTCTTCCTCTGCCTGTATAAGTTCCCTGAGAAAATACAGTTTTAGGGCCTTGAACAAAGTTGGTCTTGGCTTCCTTCTTCGCGTCTCCTGTCCCTGTTTCTCTGCCCTTCTCTCCTAGGGTCCCCCGTCAAAAACCCCCGCTGGCTGGGGCAGGAATTCATATCACAAGATCGGGATCCCTTGGTCAGTTCAGCAGTAGGAAAGTTATAGTTTGTGCTCAATTGCATAGGACTAAGCCAAATTCAACTACCCACCTCATCTCCTTTTACATGTGAAAACCTACATCTGCATCTGTCCTCTAGTCTTATAAGGAATCACTAGGGTGGTTTGATTGAGAATGGCCCCCATAGGCCATGTGTTCGAATACTTGGTCTGTAAGTGGTGGAACTGTTTCGGAAGGATTAGAAGGTGTGGCCTTGCTAGATGAGGTGTGCTACTGGGGTTTGGCTTTGAGGCTTTAAAAGCTCACACCATTCCCAGAGATACCATGCAGACCGGAAGCAGTCATTTCACAGCTTCAGGCCTTTCTGTGGGACAGGACATTCGAAAGACCTAATTCTGAGCTCCTGCCCTCCCCATCTCTCACTGCCCTGGAAGACTGGTGGTCTCTGATGGTCTTCAGTTCATCCTGCGGATCTTCCTCCTGGTTCATAAAACTAGGGATGGCTCACTCGTCCACTGTTTTAGGGGACTCTTAAAGAGTCTAAAAGAAGTAAGTTTGACAGCCAGAGGTGGCAAGTGTTGGGTGTGTAACAACGGCAGCCTGTGTGAGCGTCACTGTGGGCTGCAGACACTGCGAGGTGAGCAGGCCCAAAGGCAGCCACTTGTGCTTTACCCTTCTGTTCCAGCCTCCGCCCCTCTGCACCGTGCAGAAAGCCCTCCTCTCTGACCCACTTTCCCACAGATCTGGTCACCCGAAGCCAGCAGGATGAAAGGTTTTACCTGGCTTTCACGGACCTGTTCCTGGGCAAGATGGGGTCAGACAGAACCAGCACCAACCCCTGCAACAAGCCAGCCACACCTCCAGGACACGCTAAGGATATTTCTCTTGGTTGGAAATGAAATGTGTCTCTCCGCAGTTACATTTCTGACATAATGTTGTAGATCAGCGTCTGCCCCTGAAGCCATATGTTGTCTTATGGACGCGACAGCCTCACCTTCCTGCCTACCTGTCTGTCTGATGGGCTTCTCTACAGAGGAAGGGTTGACTTAAAGATTAAGTCAGGAATGGCTTACAAAAACCAGGGATTGTGTTTTCCTAGCTCCATCTTGTACCATACACTGGGCTCAGAAAACCTACTGAGTTCTGACTCAGTGAGACAGGCAGAGTTATCTTTCTGACTCACACAAAGTGTTTTAAGGATAGACTTGATCTTGTTCTGTTAAAATTGTTGGACTCAGATAGGCGAGTTCCAGAAGTAGTTTTCTCGGGTGGTAAAACGGGTGAGAGAGGAAGGTGAGGGCTTCGGGCCGGATTTCTGCAGCATTTGACTTCTTTAGGCCTGTTGAGGTGTTCGACGGTTCTCTGTCACTGACCTGTGTTCTCTGCCTTAAGTTTCACTAACACTGGAAATAAGAGTTTGATGACTTTAGCCACCCTGCAAAGATTTCAGAGTGTGGCCTCTTATAGTTTAAAGTCCTGGTGCTAGGTGGTGGTGGGTTAATGACAGGGAATGGAAGAGCCACATCTGAAATCAAATGACAACAGGCTTCTCGGATCGCAGAGCGTGAACTGCCTACCATCTGTCGAGCAAAACAAAGATGGCCACTGTCTTCTTGAGGGTTCTCAGCCAAATATCCCCTTCTCTGACTTCGGTACTGTCACACCCAAATAATGTGACTGGTCCTTCCTAGAGTGTCGCTTTTGTCTTGTTCACAAGTACCCGATGGAATGGCCAGAGAAAACCCTCCTCTCTGCTGGCACATCTGTGGGCATCTGTGAAAAAAATGTGCTTCTCATAGCCCCATCAGAAGCTGCCTGCCCTCTACTTAACACAGGTGACAAGGCTGGGGCCACCTCTAGGAAGGTTCCCCTCTCAGGTCACCACATTCCTTACCGTCTTTTTCTGAGTGTTGAAAGAAAAGAGGTTTGGCCCATTTCTCACTCTGCTCATGGATTCTCTCAGGAAAGATGCATTCTGGGACTCACAGTGCATGTTAAGGGGCCAGGTGGCCACGTTGGCAAAGGGAACAAGAGCACAGCTTCCTTCTAGGTTTCCAGGTGACTTAGTTACTTTTTGACCACTGTGATGAAAGTACTTGCCACAAGTTAAAATAACAAAGATTTATTTTGGCTCACAATTTTGGAGTGTTTGGATCCCGGTGATTGGTCCCAGGTGCTTGGGCAGAATATTATGATGGAGGGATCCTGGGTGTGGAGGATCTTCACTTAGTGGCAGACAGGAAGCAGGAAAGAACTGGTAGGGACCAGGGACCAGAGACCATGGACCAGTTATAACTTCATAAGCTATACGTATTCCCAGTGGTCTCTTTTTCCCAGTTCCTTACCTCCTAAAGTGCCACTACATGAAAACTAGTGTCCACATCTCAGGACCAAGCACTGAAAATGAGCCTGTGAGGATATTTTCCCCTTATAATATAGTACCAGACCTATACACTTCAGTGTATCAGTCGAGCAGTGTAAAAAGGTCAGTGGGACTGTCTTCCTTCTCGCTTCTCCATTTATTCAGTGTGTACCTGTCAGGAACTCCCGCTTGCTAGGACTTCTTGAGATCCTGAAGCTAAGGTTCTGATGGGATTTATGTAATAGCGGAGGGAGCCAGACGATAAACAGCTAAAACTGTATCAGACCAAGAAGGCTGGGACAGGGAGACAGAGACTGTGTGCGTGTCCACACTTGCCTGTGTGGCCACACCTTAGAAAGGATGTCCAGAAGTGGTATTCTGAGTGGGTGATACTGAAGGGAAGTGGGGTGTGTGTATGTGTGTGTGTGTGTATGAGAGAGAGAGAGAGAGAGAGAGAGAGAGAGAGAGAGAGAGAGAGAGAGAACAGCTGCAAGTGTGTGGGAGCAGCTTTCTAGAGAGGAGGCTAGTATTCAAGGATCTACTCCAGGATTCTGGGGCTACCCCACTACCTGCTTACCTCATATATGAACTAAGCTCTGTAGCAGTTAGGAGCCAGATGGAGTGAGTCCAAAGAACAGGACAGAGTTGTTGCCTGCCAGAGATTGGCACACAGAAGAAGAAAGAGAAGCCAGTAGTTAGAATATGGAGGGTATGAACTTCCTGGGAGAAAATAAACAATGTTGCAAGGACGAGGGGAACACAGACCACCCTCAAGATTCTTCTAAGCACCTGGGGAACACAGACCACCCTCAGGATTCTTCTAAGCACCTGTGTAATAGCTGCATCTTCAGAGGAAGAGACAGATCTCCAAAGAAGCAAAAAGTCCTCCCTCCCCCCAGCTCAGTCCTTCCTGCCTTGGGTACCCTAAAGAATTCCACAGTATGTGAAGCTTCATCGGTCAATGCGACAAAGACTGTGCAACCTAGGGGCTGAGCTGGAGTCCAGCTAAGTAGCCGGGAAACAGAAACAGGAAAGATGACTTTTATTTGCAAGCCCAGGATGCTAACACACACACACACACACACACACACACACACACACACACACCAGTCAAATCTTCCCTGGGAATCTGTAATCCAAGAAGGAATTATCACAAGACAAGGACAAACACACAAGTGTAGAGTAAAACCCTTGGCACTTATGTAACTGATCAAAGTTTTACAGCTAAACTGTGTATTAGCTTAAAAGCATGACTCATCCAAATGAAACAGAGTTTTAAAGACACACACACACTCTCTCTCTCTCTCTCTCTCACACACACACACACACACACACACACACACACAGAGAGAGAGAGAGAGAGAGAGAGAGAGAGAGAGAGAGAGAGAGAATTAGGTTTTCCATTTATTGTTGTTCGGTTATGTGACCTTTAATGATATTGGAGTCCAAAAGTATGGACACCTCCAACAGTGCATGTCTGTGTAAAGCCAAAAGAGGACATGTTTTACCCTTTAAATTGTTTAAAGGTAATGTTAGAATCAAGGCACTGCAGCCTGCTTGGCTTGCAGCGAGGCCCCCATCTTGCCTCTGGTCACTGCGGGCTGCTGGCAGCTGGGGCCAGGTGTGTGGACAGAGTCCTAGCCTAACATCGACCACACCATCAGGCTCTTGCCTGCACCCAGAGCCAGATCAGCTCGGTGGGCCATCTCTGCGCAGATGCGCGCAGGCACCAACCTGCTTGTGGGTCTCTGCCTGGAGTACGGCTGGAGGCCAACATTTTGCCTCAGGGCACCACAGACAGCTAGCCAGACAGAGTCCTGTGGACTGAGAGTGCCACCATCTAGGCTCCCTCCGGTCCGGCAGGGAATCCCGTGGTTAGACAGACAAAAACTTCAGGTCTTTGAAGAAGGAAATGGAAGAAGACCTCAGAAAATGGAGAAATATTCCATGCTTGTGGGTTGGCAGGATTAATATAGTTAAAATGGCAATCTTGCCAAAAGCAATATACAGATTCAACGCAATCCCCATTAAAATCCCAACTCAGTTCTTCAAAGAGTTAGAAAGAGCAATTCTCAAATTCATCTGGAATAATAAAAATCCCAGGATAGCTAAAACCATCATCAACAGTAAAAGAACTTCTGGCAGAATCAGTATCCTGGACCTCAAGTGATACTACAGAGCAGTAGTGTTAAAAAACTGCATGGTATTGGTACAGTGACAGGGAGGTGGATCAATGGAATAGGATTGAAGATCCAGAACTGAACCCACACATCTATGTCCAATTGATCTTCGACAAAAGGGCTGAAAACATCCAGTGGAAAAAAGATAGCCTTTTCAACAAAGCACTACTGGTGCTGGCTTAACTGGAGGTCAACATGCAGAAGAATGAGACTTGATCCACTCTTATCTCCTTGTACTAAGCTCAACTCCAAGTGGATCAAGAACCTCCACATAAAACCAGACACACTAAAATTAATAGAAAAGAAACTGGGGAAGACCCTTGAGGACATTGGCTCAGGGGAAAAGTTTCTGAACAGAACACCAATTGCTTATGCTCTAAGATCAAGAATAGACAAATGGGACCTCATAAAATTACAAAGTTTCTGTAAGGCAAAAGACACTGTCAAAAGGACAAATCGGCAACCAACAAATTGGGAAAAGATCTTCACCAACTGTCTTAGTTAGGGGTTTACTGCTGTGAACAGACACCATGACCAATGCAAGTTTTATAAGAGACAACATTTAATTGAGGCTGGCTTAGAGGCTCAGAGGTTCAGTCCATTGTCATCAAGGCAGAAACATGGCAGCATCCAGGCAGGCATGAGAGTTCATCCAGGAGGAGCTGAGAGTTCTACATCTTCATCTGAAGGCTGCTAGTGGAAGACTGACTTCCAGGCAGCCAGGGTGAGGGTTTTAAGCCCATACCTACAGTGACACACCTACTCCAACAAGGCCACACCTCCTAATGAGGTCACTTCCTGGGCCAATCATACAAACCATCACACCAACCCTATATCTGACAGAGGGTTAATATCCAATGTATACAAAGAACTCAAGAAGAACCCCAGAAAACCAAATAACCCTATAACCAACCAACCAACCAAAAATGGGGTACAGAGCTAATCAAAGACTTTTAACCTGAAGAAATTCAGATGGCTGAGAAACACCTTAAAAAATGTTCAACATCATTAGTCATTAGAGAAATGCAAATCAAAACAACCCTGAGATTTCACCTCACACCAGTCAGAATGACTAAGATTAAAAACTCAGGAAACAGCAGGTGTTGGCGAGGATATGGAGAAAGAGGAACACTCATCCACTGCTGGTGGGACTGTAAGCTGGTACAACCACTCTGGAAATCAGTCTGGCGGTTCCTCAGAAAACTGAACACGATACTTCCAGAGGACCCAGCCATACCACTCCTGGGTATATACCCAGAAGATTCCCCAGCATGCAATAAAGACACATGCTCTACTATGTTCATAGCAGCCTTATTTATAATAGCCAGAAGCTGGAAAGAACCCAGATGTCCCTCAACAGAAGAATGGATACAAAAAATGTGGTATATATACACAATGGAGTACTATTCAGCCATTAGAAACAATGAATTCATGAAATTCTTAGAGAAATGGATGGAGCTGGAGAACATCATACTAAGTGAGGTAACCCAGTCTCAAAAGAATACCCATGGTATGCACTCACTGATAAGTGGATATTAGCCTAGAATCCTGGGACACCAAAGACAAAATTCACATACCAAATGATGTCCAAGAAGAAGGAAGGAGTAGACCCTGGTTCTGGAAAGGCTCAAAGGATCAGTGTAGGGGAATACCAGAACAGGGAAGTGGGAAGGAGTGGAGGAGGGAACACAGGGAGGGAAAAGGGCATGTGGGACCTTTGGGTGGCAGAGAACCAGAAAAAGGGAAATGAAATGTAAATATAGTATATATCCAATAAAAAAAAAGAAAAAGAATCAAGGCACTGATCCCTCATTGCCTTCAGACTGCAGCTGGTGTGAGGAGGTCTGAGGTAAGGAGGAGTTACTGCGGGCCTGGAGGAGTGAATGCCAGAAACGGCTCTGAAGAGAGGGTTTTACTTTTCTGAATGCAACAGAACGCAGGTTGATCAGATGTCCTTAAAGCTCACTGATAAACATGGTCCTGAAAACACTGAGAAACTGAGAAAAGAAAGGTCCTTGGCAAGGTTTAGATTTTCAAGTTTAGATTTTTCAGACCTTACTTTATATATATATATATAAAGTAAGATGTTTTAACCTTCCTTCTAGCCCATAGCCCAACAGAGGTAGTGGAAAAGAAAGGTTCTTAGGGTACAGAGGAAGTGGATCTGTTTAGAAATAGTTTTTTAGAGCAAATCTAATCTGTGTTGTCAGGAAGTCAGCAGTTCAGTGTTGTGGATAGCCCTGGGCTTGTATCTTGATGCTAATTCCACTCTTCAGAGGGACTGCAGATGAGGAGTTGCCTTGTGAATCATCTCCCCACCTTAACTCTTCAAATAAAGGCTTGAACCAATGATTGGGCAGGGGGAAGGGGAGGAGCTGAGAGTTTGGGGGAGGAGCCACGGAGGATCGACAGGAGTGGGGAGGAGCTACGAGGGATTGGTGGAGAGGCTGCAGAGAGAGAAGCTCTAGCCTGAAGAAACCGCAAGTTATGTGGGATAAAACAGATGGGAATAGAGTAGTGTAGTGGGAGATCCACCGATCTAGGCTTCTAGCTTGTATTGTTACTGATTGAGTTGAGATTTCTTTTACCAGGCGACTGGGTTGGAAACAAAGTAGCAACCGTTCAGTTTACAGGAGTCAGCAGCAGCTCCATCTACTCACAAACCCTTTACGGATACACCAGAAACTAGTTTAGTAGAAACTAGTTTAGTCGCAGTGGGATAGGAAACAGCGATCAGCAGCAGCCCAAGATAGAGGAGAGGGCAGAGCCAAGCATGTGCCAATCTGACGAGATGGTTCTTATGTGTTAGGACAAAATTCATGATTAAGTTCTCTAACCAAATGTCTGAAGGACAGAGACTTGAGTGCTAGTCCTAGTTCTTGGTTGATGTGCTAACCTGAGGGGGTCTAGGCGACACACCCGAGGTAAGCATCGTCACGCAGGAGAGCCATATCTGTATTTCAGCCTTGCTGGAGAACCAGCTAGTTTCAAGATGCCGCCAGTTCCCTCACAGTCTGGAGTGTAGACAGCAACTGGAATCGACCGACCGACCGACGGCCAACCCACCGTCCAATCAGCCGACCAAAACGCCAAGATAAAGCCAGCATTTTAGCTGACAGACAGTATTGTGACGTACGAAGGGTCGTTCCAAACGTAAGGGCTTCTATGTGTAGGTCGTGTGCACCATCTCCATGTGTGTGTGAAGAACAATGCCTGTATGCATGCTTGAGTGTGTGCATAGATGTATGCTGGTATGTAAGTAGGCCAAAAGAGGGCGACAGCAGCAAGCCGTCTGAGTGCTGAGACACCTCTCCAGCCCTCACTCAGCTTTTAATGTGGGTGCCAGGGATCCGAACTCAGGTCCCTGTGCTTGTGTGGCAAGCACTTTATGCATCAAGCAACCCTTCTGGCCCCCTGGGTGCCTTTTTAGAGTCTCACTGGGTAACCTAAGCCTGCCCTTGAATTTATCATCCCTCTTGCTACAACCTCCCAAGTTTTGGGATTAAAGATAGATACTCCCATGCCCAGATATCCCAAGATTTTAGATCAAAGTTTTCAGTTAACAAAGCACCACTAACACCTGCAAGCTTATGGTATAATGGTATCTCCACCTCAGTGGAGAAACATCAGGAGCCAGAGAGAGGAAGCCGGTCAGCTAGGCCAGATTCCGTGTCCCACCCGCAGGCACGCACGGTTGCAGAGCGCACAGTCACCCGCGTTTTTATTTACCCCTCCTGCTCCCCGCTCTTGGTAAGCTGTCCACCTTAGTGGAACAGGACGGGGGCATCGAGCGCCCCTCTGTACCGTCGTGCAACGCTTCTGCAAGTCTCGGAGATAAAAATATAAAAAGAAGCCTGACATACTCTTTTACTGTGGGTGGTGGGTTTTGCAATTCTGAAGAGAATCGTAAAAAGCAGTGTGTGTAGCCAGGACTAGAGCAGCATTTTATTAGAGGTCCTTCCCTAGGCGGTGATTTAGTTGTTTTTCTTCTTTACTGGCTCGCAGGATGGCACCAGGAAGCATAGATCCTCGGACCACGACTCGTCCCACATCCACCATCATCATCTTCCTGCACAAACAGCGGTAACTATAACCCTCCCAGATCTACCCCCACCAACGTTCCAATGACTGTTCTGTCCTCACACACGCCCCCCTCCCCGCTGTGGGCGGGCTTCCCAGCCCACCCCCTCTGCTCTGTCGATGTCCACAGGCCACTCTGCATTTCCAGTTGGGTCAAGGTCAAAGAGGCCCTCAAAGAGCCATGCTCCCAACGGCAGTAGATGAACCGGCGTCTATTCAGGTCCAAGGAGGCGAGCCTCAGAGTTTAATATCTGTTCTCCAGCCAACGGCACATGTGACATCCTCAGAGGCATGGACTCTGAACAGGTGGCTGTCCCATCTGTCTTTCAACGGATCGGAGGGAATGGTGGCAAAGGGCGAGGCTGGCTGGTATTGAGGGCACCTCTGGCGAGGGGCGGTCCGTTCCCATCTCCCCGCTGGATGGCGCTGGATGGCGATACTGTTAAATCCTTGCTCCCAGCCTCTAGGCTCTCCTGAGCAGGGTCCCCAGCTCCTGCTGTCTCATCCCTGGAAGCACAGCTCATGAGCTTGGAGTCTTGGCGCTTAGCTGGCGGACATGTTTTAGGAAGCTGTGGAGCCTTTGAGAAGCAGGGCCTGCCCGGAGGGAGCGGATCACTGAGCGGAGTGGCCCGAGGGTTGGAGTCCAGCCCAGTTCTGCCTTCACCTCCCTTCCCCTTCACCCTTTCCCCTCCCCGCTCGCTCTCCCTCCGTCCTCCCCCTCTTTATCCCGAGTGCTGGTGTGATATCACCACCTCACTCTCTTGCTTCTACAACCACATGCCACGCTTATAAATATAAGCCAGACTGTCCATTCACGAGAAGCCATGATCCCATCTCCTCCTCCCCCTTCCCCCTTCTTCTCCTTCTTCCTCTTCCTCCTCCATTTCCTCATCTCCAGCCTCTTCAGCATTGTAGCTATTTCTTAAGTACCAGTCTAGGCGTTCTATGCAGATTGGCCCCTGTCTAACTTCCATCCTAACCCCACTATAGTGTCAGCACTATAATCTACAAGTCTTTGCCAGTGTGTGCCTCCTTTTCGCAAGTTGCAAGACTTTCCAGACGATTCTAAATCGTGTTAAGCTGACAATTAGCGCTATCTCCAAGATCACGGGTGACTTTGGTGCTCTCTATGCCTGGAGATAGCCCCAGGCCTAGCCACATCCCGACAGCCTCCTGCCCTCCTCTGGTCCTCTCCTGTGCCAGTTCCTGGGTCTCAGAGCAAAGAAGAGTTAAGGATTTCTTGCAGGTTAGTTCATTGGTGTTGGGTTGGGCGCCCAGTGGGTGGCAGCACTACTCTCTTTCTGCTTCTCCACGCCAAAAGAGTCACTGAGAAAACAAGCATGCTACCACCAGAGGGCGCTGCGACTCTACAATTTTTTTTTCTGCAAAAATTGACAGTCTGTAAATATGCTTCAGATTTCTTTTGTTTCTGAGGAGAAGTCAAGGGGTGCCTGTGGTGGTGGTGGTGGTGCGGGGGAAGGCGGTGAGATATGAACTAATACGGAGAAGCGGAGATGAGAAGTGTAGCAAACACTCTGAAGGTGTCTTGCTGTGTCATTGTTTGAAAATTTCAACACTATCGGAACGCTTGCTTTCAATGTGGAGCAGAGGATGGAGCTGTGGAGAAGGCCTGCGCTGCTGAACAGAACTGGTGACAGCCTCAGATCCGTGCTCAGTAAATCCGTGACCACCCACGGAGGCCAAGGAGGCCTGGAACTTTCTGTGTAGACAAGGCTGGCTTCAGACTCAGAGAGATCTGCCCGTCTCTGCTTCCCCAGGGCTGAAATAAAAGCGCTGTGCTGTTCAACCTGGGGGCTGGCTCCAGGTTTTTTCATGTATTCCACAAGACATTTTTCAGTTAAAGGAAAGAGGTCATAACATGTCCTGGTTCCACAGAGTGCTATGACAATCATATATTACTTAAAATTTAAAAACAACCCTGTGGTATACATGCGTGTGTGTGTGTGTGTGTGTGTGTGTGTTACCATGTATTAGGTGTGAGCACACGTGTAAGAGGAGTGTGTAGGGCCGAGATTAGCCCTGGGAGTTCTCCATTACTTTCTACCTTATTCCTGGAACGTCTCTCAGTTAAACCCAGAGACTCTCCTCTGGTAAAGCATCTAGCTAGTCGGCTTTTTTTTTAAAAGGTTTATTTATTTTATGTATATGAGTACACTGTAGCTGTCTTCAGACACCCCCAGAAGAGGGCATCAGATCTCATTATGGCTGGTTGTGAGCCACCATGTGGTTCCTGGGGTTTGAACTCAGGACCTTTGGAAGAACAGCCAGTGCTCTTAAGCCCTGAGCTGTCTCTCTAGGCCCTAGCTAGCCAGTTTACCCCGTGTGGTAGTTAGTTTTAACTGCCAACCGGATGCAGTCCAGAGTCATCTGGAAAGGGAGTCTCAACTGAAGGAGTTCCCCAATCACATTGGCTTGTGGGGATGTCTGTGGGGGGGTTGTCCTGACTGTTAGCTGCTGTAGGGGAGCCCAGCCTACCCCGGCCTGTGGTGGTCCTGGCCTGTATAAGAAAGCTAGGTAAGCCTGTAGGGACCCATGAGGAGGCCGGCAAGCAGTGTTCCTTCATGGTTTCTGCTTCCACTGCTTGCTATGGTTCCTGCCCTGACTTTGCTCCATGATTGACTGTGACCCAGAAGTGTAAGCCAAATAAACTCTTTCCTTCGCTAAGCTGTGCATCTCAGTGCTTTATCAGGATCGCAGAAAGGACACCAGAACGCTCTGCCGATCCCATCTCTACCTTAGGAGCACAGGATCTTCAGGCCGGTAATCACACCCACTCGGCATTCCCGGGAGTGCTGGGATCCACACTCCGGCCCTCATTCTTGACCGGCAAGTGTCCTCCTCACTCAGCCATCTCCACAGCGTGTTTACAGGTGTTTGCTTTATGTTGATCGAGAAGGCCCCAGCGGTGGTTTGTGGTGGGCTGTGGTCCAAAGCTGAAGAGCTGGGCGCGAGAAGGAATACGTGCATGTAGGGGGACGGGTACATTTTGGGGAGTGGGATGGATAAGAAGCAAGCCATGCCAGGCCAGGGACGTGCCACCAGAGAGCATAGTGTGGCACCTGTCTCTCTCCTCTGTGCGAAGCACTGTAGATTACTGCACTCAGGACTCACCAGACCATGCCCTGGGTCCCTCATGTACCACTCTGAGCAAATTTCACTCTGGTCTCCTTTTGCTTCAGTGTCCACCCTGGTGGGAGGGGCACAGCCAGTGTCCACCTGTGACGCTGCGTTAGAGATAAAGAACCCAAGAATCGGGCTCCTATGCTGGCACAGGAATTTGGCATTCATGGTAATTATATGCACTTGAGTTTTAGAAAATAGAAAAGGAGTATCCTCTCTCTCTCTCTCTCTCTCTCTCTCTCTCTCTCTCTCTCTCTCTCTCTCTCTCTCTCTCAAGGACTGCAATGGTAAGAGGCATTCCACAAGAGATCATTACGCAGCCCCTATTTTCAGGGTTGGGCTCTATCAATGCATTTTAACCACAGAAGAGAAAGAATTCTAATTGGAGCTAGGGGTAGTTTCAGGAATGGCAGCTTCTGAGCTGTGGAGTGGCAGGTGCTGGTGAAAAGCTGATTAATCCCATTCAATAAATAAGAGGTTCTGTAGCGCAGCAGCACGCCGGGTACCAGACACTTAGGTATAAAGCCCCCTGTTTCACGTCTTCATATCCTTCGAGGTATGAGCAGGACGGAGTGTTAATTAAGATTTAGTTTTACTTTGTGTGTATGTGTATGCTTCTGTGTGCTGCTGTGTGTGCGTGCGTGCGTGTGTGCATGTGTGTGTTGTGTGTGTGTGTGTGTTGTATGGGCACATGTATGTTTAGGTACACTTGTCCCCTGTGTGCATGGAGACCAGAGGAGGACATCAGGTGCCCAGCTAACTCTTCTGCTCTCTCCTTTCTTTCTTGGCAATATAGTCTCTCGCTGAGCCTAGAGCTAGGCTGGCCAGCAAGCTAATTTGATCTTCCTCTGTTCTGCTTTCAACTTTCTGCTTCCGGTGTGAGTGTGGCGATGCGCAGCTTTTTTATGTGAGTGTTTGGGATTCTAATCGAGGTCCTCATGCCCGTGTGGCCAGCCATGTCACTCACTGAGCCATGTCCTCAAGCCTGACTTTTGAGTCTAACCAACATCTAGTGAATACAAAGTAGTATCTTGCTATGATTTAATTTTCTTTTTAGATTTATTTACTTTATGTGTATGAATGTTTTGCTGACATGTATGTCTGTGCACCACATGTGTACCTGGTGCCTGAGGAGGTCAGAAGAGGGCACTGGATTCCCTGAAGCTGGACTTCAGGATGGTTTTGAGCCACCACAGAGGTGGTGGGAATCGAACTTGGGTTCTCTGCAAGAACAAGTGCTCATAAGTGCTGAGCCGTCTCTCCAGCTCTCACTGTGAGTTTAGTTGGGACATCCTTGGTAACTAACAACATCAAACACCTGTGACTATTGGTTATTTATCTGTATATGTTCTCTGGAGAAGTATCTCTTCAACCTTTTGCCTGTTTCCAAACTGTCTTTTTTTTTTTTTTTTTTTATGACCAAGTCAAAGAATTCTTCTTGTGTTCTAGATATGTCTTTTTTTTTCCTGGCATGCAGTTTGTAAATTCTTTCTAGTAAATTATCTCCTCACTTTCTTATCTGTATCCTTTGAAGCACAAATGCCTTCAGTTTTAATATGCCAAATTTGTTGTTTTCTTTTGTTGCTTATATTTTTGGTGTCATAAGAATTTAACCACAAATCCAAGGTTGTGAGGGTTTACTGGTAGGTCTCCTTCTAAGACATCATCATCATCATCATCATCATCATCAACATCATCATCATTATTATTGGATACATGGTCTCAGGTAAGCTATGCTGGCCTTGAACTTGCTGCGGCATTTGTACAACCTTGGCCTTCTGGACTCCGTGTCTCTACATACCAAATGCTTGGATTTTAGGAATGTATCACTGTGCCCAGTTAGTGCCTCTCTGTGGCCCTAACCCAGGCTTCGTGCTTGCTAAGAAAGCGCCGTTCACTGGCTCACCCACAACTCTCCCAAGAGTCTTACTGTCCTAACAGAGTTCTGATCCATTTTGAGTTAAGTTTTGTCTGTGCTGTGAGGGGGAGAGACCGACCTTCGCGCTTTTGCTCATGGGTGCACGTTTCTCCCTCCCCTGTCCCACGGCCTCCACATTCCCGTTGGAGAAAGGCTGGCCGTAGGCACCTGGCTTTGTTTCCAGGCTCTCATGCCCGCCGTTCCTAAGTCTGTCCTTAAGCAACCCCAACCCTCCACTTCTGCCTTACTTCTGAGGTTTGGAAACTGGGATACTCGAGTCCTCCAACTGCCCCGACCACCGTTTTCAGTGACGTCTTGGCTGTCACAGGCTCCTGAGCTTCTATAGAGATCAGTAGAACTTAAAGCTTGCAGGGTTGGAGAGATGGATGGTTGAACTGTCAAGAGCACTGGGCTCATCCAGAGGACCCAGGTTCGATTCCCAGCACCCACGTGGCAGCCCCACCCGCTCTAACTCCAGAGCTGCCTGTCCATGTGTTCTGCTCTTTGATTCTTATAACAATGCCATCCGCGCTCAGAGAATCTGCCTTATCCTGCCTTTATTAGTAGATTCACATATCCAATTCATTTCTAAATGGGACATTTCTCTTAAGAGTGTGTTTGCCCATCCTAAGTGCAGGGAAATACCAATGACTTAGTAAAATGTTGATTTTGCATCCTGAAATGTTCAATTACTCGTTTTGATTCTTTTCTTCTTCTTCTTCTTCTTCTTCTTCTTCTTCTTCTTCTTCTTCTTCTTCTTCTTTTCTGAGACAGGGTTTCTCTGTATAGCCCTGGCTGTCCTGGAACTCACTCTGTAGACCAGGCTGGCCTCGAACTCAGGCTGTGCCTCTCAAGTGCTGGGATTAAAGGCATGCACCCCCACTGCCTGACTCAAAGCCTTATTTATTTATTTATTTATTTATTTATTTATTTATTGTATATGAGTACACTGTAGCTGTCTTCAGACACACCAGAAGAGGACATCGGATCCCATTACAGATGGTTGTGAGCCACCATGTGGTTGTTAGGATTTGAACTCAGGACCTCTGGAAGAACACTCTGTGTTCTTAACCACTGAGCCATCTCGCCAGCCTTGATTCTTTTTCCTATGCCCCTGAGGGTTTTGTGGGTCAGGATTGTATGCCTGGCAAGCAGAGATGGTTTTGGTGTTGTCCGCTCTATTGCAAATGAACTCAGTTGTTCTGTAGGAAAGACTCCAGCTCTTCCTTCTCATGACTCTTCTGCTAGACAAAATGTCGGAGGCATCTCTCTGGATAGGCGTGGGTCAGGAGGAACTGCCCAGTTTTTTGTTTTTTTTTTTGATTTGGTTTTTTCAAGACAGGGTTTCTCTGTGTAGCCCTGGCTGTCCTGGAACTCACTCTGTAGACTAGGCTGGCCTCGAACTCAGAAATCCACCTGCCTCTGCCTCCCAGAGTGCTGGCATTACAGGAGAACTGACACTTTTGCTTTGTTGCTGAGTACTAAGGGCGTCAGACTCAAGCATCTTTAGCTTGCCAGCAGGGAGGGATGCTCAGGAATGAGTCACTGCTCTTATAGGATCCGTCCTGTCACAGAGCAGCCTCCATCCACCCCACGGCAGGGGGCTGGATGACAGAGCGGACCCTCATCTTCTGAGCGCACTTGCCCGTCAGCATCAGATGTGCTGGGCCAGCATGAGTGACTCTTGTCTTGCCCTTTGTGAGGCAAACCTCACCTGGGAAGCCACGGTATCGCCTTGTTCCTTACTCTGTTCTGTGGCACTGGGCTGTTGGGAGAGGGGAGGAGGGTGTGGTGTTGGTTCACGCCCCACACTTGCCTACAGACCTCACCAGATTGATCAGCCTGCCTTCCCTCCCTTTTCCCTTCCTTGCCCTCTCCCTCCCCTCCATCTTGTTTTTTCCTTCTCCTTTTTCTCCCTTCTTTCCTTTCTTCCTTCCCTCCGTTCCCTCCTTTCTTCCCTGAAGGTCAAACCCAGGGCTGTCCAGGCTGGGCAAGCCCCGTAGAGATGGAGAGACGCTCGCTCCATCCAACCCGCGAGTGACCACGAGGAGTGACTCTAAGCGCGGCGTCCTCTTTGGGAACAGTTTTCACCACGGCCCCGTCTGAAGCACATTCGATGCAGGCTGAGTGCGGAGGCCTTAGTATTGTCGTCTGCTACATGAAGACTGTGTGTGTCTGACTGTGAGTCCGAGGTGACAGAGGAGAATGGAAAGCCACCTGGGGCCTAGTTATAGACTCCAAGGGCGGTGAAGGAGCACCCTCCCCTGATGTTCATGCTGCCATTCCCAGGGTTGTTGCCTGGAACACACCACTCTCACTCAGGGTTCTCCTTGCTCATGGTTCATGAACATTCCAGCAAAAGGAACCTCACTGATCTTACACAACCACATACAATCCAAACAGCTAGCTTCCGTCCACGCAGCCTGGATGTCTACACAGAAGGTGAGTGCTTCAGAATTTTAAACAACATTGTGTGGCCAGAAAGCCCTGCGGACAGCTGCAAGATGGCAACTCGATGTTTGGAACCAAGCGCTCACATGGTCCGTCCAAGTTTAGAATCAGCACAGCGCCTATCAAAGAGGGCCAGGACCGGCAGGTCTGGTACGTGATGATCTCTCGCCCCGAGGCCGCCCGCGGGTGATTCGGATCCAATAATTTTCTGATACGGAGTGAAAGAGAGCCTGGCCACAGCAGCACATGCCTCCGGCCCAGAAGTGTGCCAAGAATTAGGATTTAAATGCCAGCGCTGTGAGACAGGGCTGGCAGTGCGCCACCCCTCCCCCACCCCTCTCTGACCTGCTGTAACTCTTCATCATGGGCTCTGTGCAGATATTCTCTGACCTCTCCAGCTCCCTCCGGGGTATCTCATCCAGCTCGTTGTTGTTGTTGTGGGACGCCGACCTTGTGAATCATCACCTGGGCCCCATCAGAAGCTTCTCCAAGCCAGTGGCTAAGCAGCAGGTCAGAGCGAAACAAGAAAGGGACTGGTGTGTGTCTTCTCAGCTTGGGAGCCCGCTCTGGCAAGTTCAAGACTCACCTTCTTTTTTTTTTTTTTTTTTTTTTAAGGGTTTCTCTGCATAGCCCTGGCTGTCCTGGAACTCACTCTGTAGATCCAACTGGCTTTGAACTCAGAAATCCTCCTACCTCTGTATCTCAAGTGCTGGGACTAAAGGCCTGCACCACCACTGCCTGGCCCAAGACTCACCTTGTGTTACTCTTAGTAACACAATCTAGGAGTGCTGTGATGCTGGGTTTGGGGTATGCCATTCAGCCCCTGTATAGATCTTGGGGTGCACCCTTCAGCCCCCATATAGATCGTTAGCATTTAGACCTCTGAATGAGATGTTCATTCTCCTCTCTTCCAAGTGACAGTGAAGTCTATTTCCTACTGGGATCCTTTCTAAAAATTTACCCTATTTATCATTAACTTTTAAATTAATCTATTTAAGAGATGGGCTCTTACTGTGTAGCTCAGGCTGGCCTGGGACTCAGAGTGATCTTCTGCCCTCTGTTCCTGGGTGCTGGGGTTACAAGCAGGAGAGATGGCACTCGGCCCTCCTTGTGGTCTTGCCCTGGTAACAATGTTCCCTTCCATCTTCCCATTATTTTTTAAGCTGAAAGAAAGCGCAAGAGAGAGGGCCCGGTGTTTTTCTCAAGAGAGAGGGCCCGGTGTTTCTCTTCTGGTATTGGCCCTAGGGGATCTCACACACTCATCTGGGTCCCAAGTAAACAAAATAGATGACTTTGTTCACATCCTGCCCTGGAATTTTGAGCCTCTGTTGGGTGCATGAATCAGTGTTTGTTCCACACGCTCCGTCCAGAAGTCATAAAGCTAACGTTTCTACAGAGCTGAGCTCTTGCTCGGAATAGAACTTGTTTGCTGTCTGAACTGTTTTGTGGGATCCATGTGGAATAAGTAGTTATTGTATTTTGCTGGGGTACAGGGTGTTTCAACACATAACATGTAGTATTCTGATTGTATTTTGGGGAACTTTCCTATTAGGGTTTAACCCCCTAATTTCAACCAATAAGCTTCTTATATATGGGTTAAGAGGTACAAATTTCAGATACATGTGATGAATGAGTTCTAGAGGCTTAATATATAGCCATAGGATCATAGCTAATATCAGACATAGGATCACAGCTAACAGCAGACATAGGATCACACAGCTAACAGCAGACAGAGGATCACAGCTAACATCAGACAGAGGATCACAGCTAACATCAGACAGAGGATCACAGCTAACATCAGACAGAGGATCACAGCTAACAGCAGACAGAGGATCACAGCAAACAGCAGACATAGGATCACAGCTAACAGCAGACAGAGGATCACACAGCTAACAGCAGACAGAGGATCACACAGCTAACAGCAGACAGAGGATCACAGATAACAGCAGACAGAGGATCACAGCAAACAGCAGACATAGGCTCACAGCTAACATCAGACAGAGGATCACAGATAACATCAGACAGAGGATCACAGATAACAGCAGACAGAGGATCACAGCTAACAGCAGACAGAGGATCACAGATAACATCAGACAGAGGATCACAGCTAGCAGCAGACATAGGATCACAGCTAACAGCAGACAGAGGATCACAGATAACATCAGACAGAGGATCACAGCTAGCAGCAGACATAGGATCACAGCTAACAGCAGACAGGATCACAGCTAACAGCAGACAGAGAATCACAGCTAACAGCAGAGGATCACATCTAACAGCAGACAGAGGATCACAGCTAACAGACAGAGGATCACAGCTAACATCAGACAGAGGATCACAGCTAACATCAGACAGAGGATCACAGCTAACATCAGACAGAGGATCACAGCTAACAGCAGACAGAGGATCACAGCTAACAGCAGACAGAGGATCACAGCTAACAGCAGACAGAGGATCACAGCTAACAGCAGACAGAGGATCACAGCTAACAGCAGACAGAGGATCACAGCTAACAGCAGACAGGATCACAGCTAACAGCAGACAAGGATCACAGCCAACAATACTGCACTGCATACTTAAAATCCTGGAAAAAAATGAGTGATCTTAACCATTCTACATCCAAAAATGTCAACTCTATTATGCAATTATTTTATAATTTATATGTACATCAAAATGTCAAGTTTCAATAGCCCATTTAAATTTATATACTTGATCTCAAATTTAAAGAAAAAAATCAGGCTAGGGAAAGGCACACTGGCTCCTTTGGACCATTTTGACACACTGACGCTCTTTGTCTTCACTCAAAAATCAAGCAACCGGAGCATCTAGGTATAAATAGAGGGGGCTTCCCGACACCTAGCAACACGCCATGACTCTCAGGCACCACATCACAAGTCAGCCCAGGCAACGCTCTCCCAAGCGTCTCCCTGGCGTAGCCCCATGAGTCTTCTGTTTATTTATAGTGGCGGTAGCATATTTGGCGGCTCAGTGGTCTCTAACAGCCGATAACCCCAGATACCATGTGCTAAAAGTAACCCAGCTCCACTACATTAGAAGTAAGTGTTTGGAGAGGGAGGAAGATAGGCTCATTCCAACTTCTCTAACGGGGTAGGTGGATGGAACAGCCCCATCAGACACCAAGGACGCCTGCGAACTCACCGTGGAAGCTGTCAGGCTGTGGTGGCATCAGTGATGAAAATTCCCCGTTATTTCTGGAGTGGTTGATTGATGTTTCAGATAGAAGTTGACATTTTGACGGGACCCAAGCATGCGGTGATAGGAGTTAATGAGGATAATGACGATTCTAATGATGTTTACACTCTGACTTCCTCCCGAAGACTCCCCCAGCTCCTTTACCTCATCTGTGCTGAAAATGCCCCTTTGGAGTTGAGAGGCTGATGTTAATAATCTTACATATTAACTTTTGGTTTTGGAAGAGCAAATAGAGGAAGAGTTGATTGCTTGGCTTTCAGGCCTCACTCAGATGGTGAGTAGAAAATTTTTAGTGAACCGAACTTGGGGAGACCGCAGAAACACCAGTCTTTCTCAGTTTCCAGCTGTCCCTTACAATACTGCCATATTAAGCCTCACTATCATGGTAAGGCTCAAATCAAATGTCCTTGGGGAACCCTGACAGAGTGGCGGGCGCGTGCTGTCTGAGTTCTCGACCCCAGCACGCAGGGCTCTCTGGCATTCCAGCCTGCGTCGTCTCACAATGCTCTCATGACTATCCATTTTAGCCAAACAGACCAGCTTGCTTGGCCCGACTCGCTGTCTGTTCTTCATGCCCCTCCTTTTAGCTTACTTCCATAGTGCGTATGGGTGCTTTGCCTGTGCATAGGTCGTGAGCCATGTGTACATCTGCACACCATGCGCATACAGTGTCTGCAGAGGCCAAAAGAGGGCATAGGAGCCCCTGGGACTGGAGTTACAGGACACTGTGAGCCACCATGTAGATGCTGGGAGTTGAACCCTGGTCCTGTGGAGGAATAACCAATGCTCGAAACTGCTGAGCCGTTTCTCCAGTCCCCTGAGCACCCTTCCACAAGGCCATCACTCTTGCTGTGGCTCTAGTGTCTGTCTTGTCTTTTGCTGCATGTCATCTCCAGGAAGGCAGGGGCTGTGCCTCTCATGTCTCCAGAGCATGGTAGCAGGATCATGTATAAGGGACACTGGCTTTTGGGGTGTGCATCATGTGCTCCTGCTGTGCTTCTGTTCAAGATCCTCATTCAGCCTGGGGCTACTCCCATGCCAACCAGCTGAAGCCAGAGGAGACTTGGATCTCTTTAGATTCTTCTGGGTCTCCTCAGCCTAGGAAGCACGTTGGCAAGGAAAGCAAGTGTGGCAATAGCTTATCAGTCTAGACCCTCGCTCAGCATATGTTACACACTCTCACTCCTTCTTTACAAAGCACTTAGCAACTTTGGACCCTGTTTTTGCACAGAACGGTGAGCTGCCTGTAAACCATTTTTAAAAATAGATTGATTATTTATTTATTTATTTATTTATTTATTTATTTATTATATGTAAGTACACTGTAGCTGTCTTCAGATGGTATTGGGTCCCATTACAGACGGTTGTGAGCTACCATGTGGTTGCTGGGATTTGAACTCAGGACCTTCGGGAAAGCAGTCTGTGCTCTTAACCACTGAGCCATCTCTCCAGCCTGGGGGAAACCTTATTGAAAGCAATGCAATAGGTTGGTCCCCTGAGCACCGTCTTGGTCATTCCTTTTCTGTGATTGTCCTGAAATGTATTCTGAAATTAAGAGAAATGGGCACATTCAGACCGGACTGGTATTGGGTGTACCCTCAGTAAGGAAGACTGTTTCCTCTGGGTGAAGTTTTGAGGAAAACCACCACTTACCATTTTATACCTATATGCAATTAGTAGTGCATACGATTAAAATCAGATGCATCATGGGAAAGATATGCACAGCAAACAAATCCCTATGTAACCCAAACCTGTCAGTCCAAACTTGAACTCACCATGCTTTGCTCCTTAACCACCAAGCCCTCCTCCTCTTGGACCCATGCAGACAGTCCCAGACAGTGACCCGGCGCCCTGTGCCACTCCAGCTCAGATGTCCCACTGTTCTCTGGCAACGAATCTGGCCTGGACTTCCGTTTTGCTTCTGGATAAAACCCTGCGCTGTTTTGCTCTTTGTGTGCACATCATCATTTTCTGAATGAGACCTGGGAACACCCAGTCCAGACTCCAGCACCAACCTCTTGTTCTTTAATGGGCTGTGTTACTTGTTGCTCAGTCCAAATATTTGCACACTTGAGGTCTTACGTCCCCGCCCCTCCCATGAGCCAGTTCTCAGAAGACTGGGGCTGTGGCTCAGGCCTGGCCAGGTCGGGCGCCTGTTAACCTTGTGCTCTTTTGTCTAAAACTACTCGTAGCTAGTGTTCCTCAGTAGCAGGCCCATTTCTGGAAGCTGTAGCTTGTCATGAGAAGATATTTATCTGTTCACTTGGAAAGCGTCAGGCAAGATCAGTCAAGGGACCTTGCCATGCTGGGTTCCCATAGAGAGAACCCCTGTTTCCTTGGGTGAGGAGTTCCAGACCCTGGCACTCAGGGTGTGTGTGTGGGGGGAAGGTTTCATTTCTAGTTGGGTCATGAGCAGGTTTGTAGAATGCCACTTGGCACTGAGCAATTATTAACTCTGTTGGCAATATAGGTCAGTGGTACCTATAGTAGAGACTTCATCAGCTACGTCAACCGAGAAGGTATGGTTCGATCAACAGGAGCTGGAGGACTGCTCTGTGCATCTGGGGAGCACTGCCGTGTACCACCCTTTTACTATGACAGGATTGGACTAACTGTGGGGCTGTGAGGAAGGTTCTGAATGGCACATTTTGACAGTCTGAGGAGCTCTAACAGCAATGTGCACATAGCACATGTGGGTGATATCATGGCGGAATTTAGAAAGGGCCGTCCTGGATTGTGGAAGACTAGGGGCTGTTACAGCTGATGATATATGTCTGTCTTTACTGAGGTGGAAAGATGCCTCTAATTCAGTTTTGAACAAAGAAAGCAGACTCCAGAATATTATAACGATGTCAAATTATTCAATATCTATTCATAAGTGTGTGGTATCTTCTGAAATGTTAAGAGTAAGTTATATATGGGTGATGAAATTCTGTGAAATTTTTCTTTAATTAAAAGTGCAAATACGTCTTGTTATTAGCATTGTGTGAGTATGAGGTACACTGATGGGGGAGCACCTGCCACCCTGAAGTGTGAACATCACAGGACAGCTTGTGGGGTCCTGGGTTGAATTCTGGGTGTGAGGCTTCTGTGCTAAGGACCTTTAGCTGATGAGCTATTTTGATATCCCCATGTTTACACTTTAGATAGTATTTTTTTTGTATTGCTTGGGTTTTATTTTTAGAGTGAACAGTTATTGTCTTTTTAATAAAACACGGCTCTTTCAGATTACAAAAAGTTACTGGGATATAAAAACCTCATAAAGAATAACCTTCAGATTTCCTTTAAAATTCTTATTGTAAAACAAACGAAAAGAAAAAAAAAACCTCATTTCAAAGCAATTTTATTGCTGCTTATTCACTGTATGTATAGCTGGGTTTCTCAGATGATTTCCTGCAAGTGCATTGTGTATGCACACTCCTCTGTCCCCCCTTCTCCCCTCACCTCCCCCTGTCCCCCATCTCCCCTCCACCTCCCTCTGTCCCCCCCTCCTCCCCTCCGCCTCCCTCTTCTCCCCTCCACCTCCCTCTGTCCCCCCTTCTCCCCTCCGCCTCCCTCTGTCCCATCTTCTCCCCTCACCTCCCCCTGTCCCCCCTTCTCCCCTCCACCTCCCTCTGCCTCCTTCTCCCCTCCGCCTCCCTCTGCCCCCTTCTCCCTCTGTCCCCCCTTCTCCCCTCCACCTCCCTCTGTCCTCCCTTCTCCCCTCCATCTCCCTCTGTCCTCCCTTCTCCCCTCTGCCTCTCTCTGTCCCCCCTTCTCCCCTCCGCCTCCCTCTGTCCCCCCTTCTCCCCTCCGCCCCCCTTACTACTTCATCATCTCCCTTCCTCCTTCCCACCAGGAACAAAAACAGAAAAATCAACTCAGCTTAGCTCCGCATGGAGCCATTACATACCAACTGGGTAACAGTAAAAGAAGAAATGAGAGAGACACCATCAGGCACGGTACAACTCACGTTTATTCTGTCTTGACTGGTACATTAGGAGCAGACAGCTGGAAACCAGCGTCGGTGCAGAACTCCTCTGGACTAACGGGTTTGTGGGAGACACAGCCGGCTTTGGCACACAAATAACCATACATTGGCTGGAGGATGGCAGGCAAGACGATAGAAAAGCACGAACCAACCGGTGCACAGGAACTGTCTGAATTCTGTAGCGTCTTAGAGGGTACCATGCAACCCTACGTAGGCCACGCTGTGAGACTGCAGCCCATCCTATCTTCCCTTCTTAGAGATAGGGAGGTGACGGCCTTGGTATTCCATTCCTACTAGCATTCTAGAGCAACTAACACACTGCAGAGAGACATCTGCCACCGGTTCCGTACGGCAATCCACCAGTTAAAGACATAATGCTAAATACGCAATCCTAGTTCACCCCTTCGCTAGACCAACTCGTATTGACCCGACCGTTCTTACTCAACCTATATATATATATACTTGGTTAAATGTAACTCCTCGGGGTGCTATAATGTCAAGAAGCATTTTTCTTGTTAGTCTTCCTATCTTCATGAGACGCAACGGATAAGAGGGGAACTGGGGTAACGACATCTTCCCTTCAGAGGTAACGCTGTGTGGTGAGAACATCAAAGGAGCAATGCTGGATGTGTTCGCATCTCGGTATCACACAGGGTGTCTGAAGAGCAGAATAAGGTGGGGAAGAGGCAGCCGTTCTAGGCACTCTAGTCAGTGTCTCGGGACAAACAAGGGACGAGGAACCCAAGGGAAAGGGGAACAGCAAAACCACCGTTGGTAGAAGAAACTGTCACCATGGAAAATCTACTCACTCGCAACTGACGGAACGTAACAGGACAGTTCTGTATCCAGGATGATAGAAGGGACATCAGTGACAATTACATGCTGGTACATGTACAGTGGGCTGTTTTTCCTGTGGTTGATTTTGAGATGGTCACCTCTCACAAGGAGAATTTATTTTATTTTATTTTTTTGCTAGTACAGGGTCAAATCTAACCACCAAAGGCAACTACAATTGCTGAGAACAATTTATCTTTATTAATTTAGGCAACTGGCTCACATTCATTTGCCCCGGAAAAGACATAATCATTCACCTATGATACGTTGTGAAATATGATAGGGAACGTGCTGTCTATGGTTTATTCACAGGGTGTACAGAGTTAGATATTTGCATGTGCTATGAGTCGAAGGTTAGACAGCAAGGAAGAGATGGAGAGTTCTTCAGAAAGATTGGCAAGGAAGAGAAGAGTGACTCCTCACCTCTATCCCCTGAGGGGAATGCAACAAAGGCCCGGCTCTCCTGCCTTCATTATAAGAAGCACTGATCTCAGAGAGTGGTAAGGAGACAGATAAAGACGATGTCTCTGTCTCCTCAACTTTAAATTTGGAATGGCAAACTGCAGGCTATGCCGCAAAGAAGTGACCAGAAGTTGGATGACATGCCTGACTGGGTCACCGTGCCTTGTGAAGTCCCATGCCTCTAGCCTGTGTCAGCCTCTTAAAACAGGAATGCTCTCTTGCTTTGCTGTGGCATTGCTCTCTGAGAGAGAGAGAGTGTGCCAGCCGAGAGAGTGTAACTTGAAGTTTCAGTTGAATTCCACAGTAAACATTCATGGCTCTTTCACGGGACACTCAGACATTGTTTGAGGCTGACTTTAGGAACCATTTCCTGATTGCGCTCGGAGGCCTCGGGTGGAGGCAGCTCCCTCTGACTCTCACCAGACCACTAACAATCCTCTCAGATGCTCTGCCTCTTTTGAAGGAAATGACTTTTTCAAGATCATGATGAATTCTAAGGGGGTAGATAGGCGGTGAGTCAGAAGGAGGCTGCAAAGAGGGGAGGAGGAGGAGTGGAGAAAGGCCTTCCTCCAAGCTACAGG
This sequence comes from Apodemus agrarius, assembly GCA_964023405.1. Taxonomy (NCBI): domain Eukaryota; kingdom Metazoa; phylum Chordata; class Mammalia; order Rodentia; family Muridae; genus Apodemus; species Apodemus agrarius. The sequence continues at coordinate 14,529,103 of OZ030007.1, forward strand.
ATCAGTCATGAGGCAAAATCGTGGCCATGTGACTCAGGCTCTCTAAGATGTACCCGTGGGGTGTCTAGGCCTCTGTCGCTAACATCCCCTATCACCCACCTGAGGCTGCATTTACCTTCCTAGGTGTGGCAATGGGAAAGCCTGTCAGGATGTGCCTCTGTGAGGTGCCTGCTCCCCTGCCAGCCACTCTGATTTGCTGGTGGTTGTGGTGGCGAGGCTGTGAGGCAGAGAGGCGGGCACATGGGGTGGACCTTCATGAAGGCATCCAGAAAGCAAGAGCTTGGGTGAACCCAAGGTCAAGGAGATCGTGAAAGAAGCAGGGGAGGCCTCGGAAAGAGCCTGAAGAAAGGTTTCTAGAGGTGAGAAGAGAGGGGAATTGGGGAAAAAAATTCCATGTTCTAGGGAACTTCATAGGAACCAAATGTGATTCATGATAAAGAGAAAGAAAGCCCCTTGCTTATCTGGCGGGTCAGGAAGACAGTCTTCAGAATTCCCTGCAGCTAAATTATTCCCACACTAATAACACAAACACCGGAGTGAGGGCTTCCACGCTATCGATCACATTCCAAATGATTCGTTAGTTCTGTATTTCCTAGGTTGCTTAATTCATTTAGCAAATGCACAGGTTAGGTACCACTGTGAGGAAGAGGAGGGTGTGGGAAATGAGATTAAAATTGGAATTAGTTTTTCTTTTTTCTTTTCTTTTGTAAACAAGAGTTAGTAGCACAGTGGCACAGTAGATTGTCAAAGGAGACAGGAGGAGTGGTACAGAGCCATCAGCCTGGCCTCAGGGGAGCGACTCCCCGGCTCAGGAGTCTGTCTTCTTGTTAATAAAAACAGAGCAGCAGGTGAGCAGGCCGTCCACCTTTTCCATCTCCGAGTTGCTCACGGGGATCAGGAGATGGTCCTTGAGTTTCTCATAAACCTGTGGGACAGTGGGGGTCAAGAAGGAAGAGGAGAAAGAGCGTCACATCTCGGCCTATTCCGTCACCCTCAGAGACAGAGAATTCTCAGCCATCTAGGCTCAAGGCACATCCACAAACCCGCCCCAGAGCTGGCCACAAGTGGTTGACTTCTTGTTCTATGCTTTTCTAACTTCCAAATGAGGGACAGTCACCAATGAGAAATGAGACGGTTGCTGGAGCTGTCTGCCACTGTCCTTCCTGAACTCAGCGCTAATCAAACCCCAGGGCTGTGTGCCTGTCTGAACACCCCACCCCTCCCTTCGCTTCGGACACACTCCCAGCTACACTGTCATGTTCCTTCCCTGACCAACTCTACCAGGAAAATGAGACAGCATGTAAGTTAAGTGTGCACTGCCGGGCACACTGTGTTTAAATTATAAGGTGTGAATTTTATAGCATCTTTCAACCGAAATGGAAAGTATGTGTCAAAACAACCAATTAACTGTCCACAGCTTTTTTTTTTCTCCCCCTGTGATCAAAAACACACTTTAAAAAACAAAATCACTTGAAAATGCTGCTTTAAAAACAACCCGGCCTGATTCTTTCAGAAAGGCTGTGTTCTGTAAAACTCAGCACACTGATCGGGGTGTGGAGCGAGCTGGGCCCCGAATCCAGGCCAATCAACTCTGCGGCCGCCATTTCAGCGAAGAGGCTCATTCGCTTCTCTGGAGGGCGGGGCTGCTACCACTACAGGGCTGTGACAGGGACTAAGGGTAGTGCTCAGGAACTGCTCAGCCCAGCGTCTGGCCCAGAAAGACCCTTGGCGAACAAGGGCGTCAGTGATGTTATTCTCCTGTTGATGGACACGGGGCTGCACTGAGAGGCAGTTAATGATATTCCGTTGCTAGGTGATCAACGAGGCTGAAGTGGCACGAAGTCCTCAAAGCGGGGTCTGCGGACCAGCAGCTTGTTCAAGCTGTGGAGTCTGGGCAGGCGGGGCACGGGGGGGGGGCGGTGCAGCCCAGGAACCTGCATTGTTAACACCCTGGCACAGAACAGCGTATGATCCGCTGCTCATCGAGGAGCTTCTGCAAGGCTGTGTCTAGGGTTGGGAGTCCTACATTTCTCTCAGGTTCCCACTTCTACTATGGTAAGAGAAGAAAATGACCTCTGCGTTCCCGACTGACTCCCTGTTTAGGGGCTCACAGCGGCCATGGTCGAAGAACAAACTTAGTCGAATGTAGTGCTGCCCGTGTAAAAAGCAGAGCAAGGGTTGGCGAGAGGGTTTGAGGAGGAAAGTGAAGCCGTGTGGGCAGAGGGATCCGAGCATTCAGCCAAAAGCTCCTGTAGGAAAAGCTGGGTGTGGTGAGGCCTACTTGTGACTGTAAGCACTGGGGCAGCGGAGACCTGTGCTGTGATCCCTGGGGTTGATGGAGACTCAGCCTAGTGAACCTGGTAAATTCTAAGCCTTCAAGAGACCTGTCTCAAAAACCCAACCCAACCCAACCCAACCCAACCCAACCAACCAACCAACCAACCAAATAAATAAAACAAAATAAAACCCCAAAGTGAAAAGTGACTGCTATCTAAAGAAAGCTCCAACATTGTCCTTAGGCTTTCAAATACACTGGCATTCGAAAATGGACACAGGGCTGAACTGAGAGCCCCCCTCCCTCTCCCTCTCTCTCTCCTTGTCTCTGTCCCTCTCTCCCTCTCTCTCTCATACCCATGGTAGCTCATGAAGGAAGCACACTTAGCCCTGGAACACAGACAGAGGAGATATTTTTATTCCATTTTTAGTTTTTTGGAGACTGAGTCTTGTGTAGCCCAGGTTGATCACGAACTCACTGTGGAGCTGAGGTCAGACTTGACCTTCTAACCCTCTGCCTCTCAAGAGAGAGGATGGCAGGTGTGTGTCGAAATACCCCGCTTGTGCTTGGTGCTGAGGGTCCCACTCAGGGCTTTGTGCTTGGTAAGCCAGCATTTTGACAGTTAGATACCCCCCATCCCCCACCCTCACCACAGCCCTTGGAGTTCTCATGTGAGAAACCCCAAGTAGCAGGCAGCACCACCCCGGCTACCGTGTGTGCATGACTGACCAACTGCATGAGAGAGAGAAAGCCAATAAACAGTTCCCTTGCTACCAGCGGTCCTTTCTGTTGTCGGTGTTTTGATTTGTACAGCAAAAGGATGTCCCATCATGAGAAGGTCCCCAGAGTGGCTAGCTGCAGGACAGATGGCATTTTTACCTTTGCACTTTCTGGGTACTCTTCTGGGGTTCGGTGCAGCAAGACATGCCCTTTGCTGGGGATATTTAGATATATACAGTTGGCCGCCATGTCGTCGGGCACCGTGAGCTTGTCATAACGATGGTCGCTCATCTGCTGCATGATCTATAAAAGCAAACAGAGCAGGCTGAAGCGGACGGAGGCTCCCACACGCTCAGGGAGGAAGGCCGTAGGGCGGATCACAGGCCTGTAGAGGCCACCTCAGACTGCCTTGCAGCTCAGGACCCTGATGGCACCTCTAGCCACTCAGAACCAGAAACCCGATCTAGCAGTGATCTTGTGAGTGGTCTCCTTCTCTTAAAGCTTGTGTTTGCCTCTGGTTTTTAAGGCTTAGAACTTACCTGTGTTCTGGCTTATGCTCCTAAGACATACCAGCAGAGCATAAAACAGTCAGGTGCAGACATCTGGCTAGAAACTTGATAATATTCTTGGCTGAGAAAACATGGCTGCCCTTGTCTTAGAAAGATAGATTATTACAGTCATCAGGATGGTTGGTAAGAGGTGCCCATGAACGCGGACAAACACACACAATCTGAAATTCTGTGGACATTAAAGTCAAGGCCCAAATTTCCAATGGATCACAGTTGAAAGTAGGTAGTTACACTACAGTATGAGTAGAATGGGGTACCAGGATACACATTTGATACTTACCAAATCTCAGGTTTTCCATTTTAGTGTGTTATTAGCATACAGTGGTATACAACACTGGGTTTCACTTCGGCATATCCATACATGGACATACTATGTTTTGACTTAGTTACCTCTCCCCAGTTACGTTCTCCTGCTCTTTCCACTCCTGACCTCCTTTTTCTTCCCAATTAGTCTGCCTTCTACTTTCACGTCTTTTTTATTTTTTGATGAGCTAATACATTTCCTTAGCCTGTCTGTGTCTGTATTTGAAGTGTCTCCATGATTTCTGCTAGTAGTTACGAAGTTGTAGGCGTTACGTTAAGTTCTTTGATCCGTTTTTGAGATTTAAACCAATTCTGCCCTACTAAAACGATCTCTCTCAGTCAGCTCACTCTTTCTTTACCTTCACAGCTGAGACAGCAGCAAGGATTACTAGAGGCCCTGTGACGGAGGGACACAAAGAGATCCTCAAAACATAGTATGTGATGGCCACTGCTCCCACGCAAGCCAGATCCACATAAGCAAAACCCATTACGCTCACCGACTTAATTCCCCAAGCACTGGGGAGAAGCATGAGCAGGTTTCGGCCCCAATACATTGAGGTCCTTCCACCGTTATCGGATACCAGACAGCTGGTTGGGTTTGCAGCATAAGTCTAGGTAAATAGATGACTCGGTGCATTCTCTATCCCCAGAGAAGGGAAACACAAGACTCCCTGTAAGAGAAGTATCGTGGCTAGACCACAACGCTGAGGCCTCACTAGGATCTCCTCTCCACTTGAGCGGGGAGGGCAGATCGCCCACCTGTCCATCTGACTCACGTGTGCCAAGGGTTACAACCGGACAGAAGGACCGTCATCACTGCCCACTCCCTGTTTACCAGCGAGGGAACACACTAAGTCGCCAAGGTAGTGGAGTTGAGAGAGTGCCATTAAGAGACCAGACTTCCTCTCCCTCCCCGTCAACTTCCTCCAGGGAGAGGTCTTCTCCTTCTTTGGCCCTTACTTGAGTTTCCTTCAGTTGATGATGGCATTTATTTGAAATTCTAATCTCTGCTTTTCCTCGCTCTTTTCTTAATCACCTTTTCCTGAGCTGTATTCACTAGAGCTTCTGAGAGGGCATTCCAGAAATTACTGACATAAGGGCCAGCAGCCAAGCTAGAATAGTTTGAAGATAGTTTCATTTTTTTCTTTCATTACTGGGAAGGGAAGAATTATAATTTTCTTAATGGGGGAATAATTTAATGCTGAAGATATATGAAGCAATTTACTGATAAATTCTACTGAGAGTTTCTCTTAAGACAAATGCCTTAACAGATTACCAGCACTACCTCGGGAGAACCTTCCAATTAATTTATCCAGGCATCCTTGTTATCATTTTGTGGCAAATTATAAACCGTGCTGTAAGAAATGACTTTTAATAATGAACCGGCTACACACACATGGAGCTGTGAACAATGCTGTCCAACTCAAAACCTAAACGCTTCATATAGCTGGGGTAGTCTGTCTGTCTGTCCGTCTGTCTCTTTCTCTCTCTTCCTAAAAGATTCTAAAACAGTCACTGTAGATAATAAAGAAACAACCCTTCTTTTTCATACAGAAGACAAAAGGGCTTGCTTATTCTGGACATGCAATTTCAGAATTGCAATTTCTGCCATGTGAGCTGAGGACCAGGTTCCCCTTTCCTGTCCAAAGTGTTCATTTTCATTGCCTGTGTGCTGTTACTGACTGGTGAGATGGTGCTCCAGTCACTTACGGCTGCATCCAGGACACAGACACACAGACACACACACAGACACACACACAGACACACACAGACACACACACACACACACACACACACACACACACGAACGACAGCAAATTTGCTGTTCAGAGGAGAAAGGTGCAGGGATCACAGCTCTTCATGGTGTGCCTGTGTGTGTGTGCATGCCTGAGTGTGTCTGTGTAAGTGTATGTGTGTATTTGTATTTGTGTGTGCATGTGTGTGTGTGTGTACATGTGGTGTGTGTGTGTGCGCATGCATGTATATGTGTGAGTGTGTGTGTGTTTGTGTGTGTACTCGTGCATGTGGTATGTGTGTATGTCTGTGTAAGTGTATGTGTGTATTTGTATTTGTGTGTGTGTGTACATGTGGTATGTGTGTGCATACATGTATATGTGTGAGTGTGTGTGTGTATTTGTGTGTGCATTCGTGCACGTGTGTGTGTGTGTGTGTGTGTGTGTGTGTGTGTGTATGTGTGTGTGTGTGTGTGTGTGTGTGTGTGTGTGTTACCAAAAGGATGACTTTACACTGGGCACCCTGGCAGGGCAATACTTCGAAGGGCCCAGGCTCCCAGAGACCAAGCAGAGGAGACGGTAACCAACAGGCCTCCTCCCCCCTTCTTGGATGCTCTGAGTCCTGGGAAAGGTGACAGTTGTCCTAAGCATCCCGAGAATGTGACCGCTGGGCTGACTTGCGTTCCAGAATTTTCTTTTTCTTAATAAGGATGGAGGAAGTGGCTTTGTTCCAGAGTTCTTGGTAAAGTGTGTGTGTGTAGCAGTGGGGACTGAACTTCCTGCTTGTCATAGCACCCAGCACCAAAACGGAAGCACAAGGCACCTAAACGCTCTCTCTGCACGTCACCAAATTCCTCCCAGAGCAGATTCCTCTGTATCCCTAGAGGCCTCGGGCTCAACTGGGAAAAAAATCCACCTAAGTGTCACGCCACCCACCCTGTGGGGGGCAGATGTGCAAAGGCAGGCTGCGTTCCAAATGTTGTTTCTGACTTTCGTCAGTGGAATTATTATTCTACTTTGAGTAACCAAATTAGAATGGTGATAATTGCTATTGGAAGCTATTGATGTCTGGACCAGCACAGCTGGCTTCACGGGGTGCCCCCTTGGGGCTAGCCACAACGACCTTGTAAGGTGGCAAATGGACAGACACAAGGATATCCTAAGTGCTGCCTCCAGGAGGTGACAATCTGTAATTCAAGTGATGCCAAGCCCGGGAAGGGTGAAGTCTCCCTCTCCCATCACAGGTGCCTTCTTAACCAAGAAGGCGCACAGTCCTAGAGAGAAAGGGGCTTTGGGCATCCTTGCATCTCTCTCAGATCTGCTGTCTTGGAGGGACTGGCTTGGCTCTCCAGAATGGGGTTGCCACGAAGCAGTGGGAACCAGTGGGAACACGCTGGCGTTCAGCCCGATGCGATATGCAAGGCCAGTCACATTAACCAGGCATTTCCGGCAGTTCCCCACATTGCTGGGAAGTTTCTCATTGAAAGGATTGGAAGGCGGCTCCATTCTTCGGCTTCTTACTCATGCCTTCTTTGTATTACAGCAATTACATTAAAAAAAAAAACCCAACAACCCTGGGCTGTGCGGTTGGACAGAACAACTTAAGGCTTAATTGGTCGAATACTGAGGCAAAGAGATAAAGAAGGCGTTTAAAGATGGTTAGGAAATATTCCAAGCACATTTTTGGCTTGCTCATAATTGATACTCCCATTATATATATATTATATATCCCCATCTTAACACAGTAAAATGAAATCAATATTAAAAGCAACTAATTATAGAGTCCACCGAGGAGATACAGGACGCAACGCATGATCACTTCTCCTTGCTACTAGGTACCTGAAATAACTCTATCGATTTATCATGCCTCAGGAGTTTATTGAAATCCTGGCAACGGATAGCAGGCTCCAAGTCCTGGCAATCCTTTCAGGGCTCGGCTCGTATAACTGTACACATTCGAAATCGCTCACATGTCCTCACATTTCATGGGCTTCCTCAGACGAGCTTAGAACGAGCTCATCCCGAGAGCCAGGTCTCTAAGTAAATGACAGTACCGACGATGAAAACCAGAACGAGCTCTCTACTCCAAAGCTACGTCTCCTGTCTGCAGCTGCATGGCATGTTTGCTTGCTAGTTTGTTTTTGAGACGGGCTCTCATCTCATGGCTCTGGCTGTTCTACTCATGGTGACCTGCCTGCATCTGTCACACAAGTGCTGGGAACGAAGGTGTGTGTGACACCATGCTTGGCTGGGAGCTGCGTTATTTTATCTTGTTTTAACTTTTCGAGTCAGGGTTTCTCTGTGTAGCCCTGGCAGTTCTGGAGCTCACTCTGTAGGCCAGCCTGGCCTCCAACTCAGACATCAGCTTGTCTCTGCCTCCCAAGTGCTGGGATTAAGGACATGTGCCACCACTACCTGGCTTCAGATGTGTATTATTATTAGTTTTCATATTTATTTATTTTATACATATGACAACACTGTCACTCTCTTCAGATGCACCAGAAGAGGGCATCAGATCCCATGACAGATGGTCCTGAGCCACCATGTGGTTGCTGGGAATTGAACTCAGGACCTCTGGAAGAGCAGTCTGCATTCTTAATCACTGAGCCATCTCTCCAGCTCCCAGATGTGTATTTTAAAATATAATATTTTTTATTTATTCTTTAAGGCTTTCCTATTAGTACACAATGAATCTTGGTTACACCCATCTCCACACCCCTCTCCCACCTTTCCCCCAACACAATCCTCTTCGAATTTTATATCTTCCCCCTCTTTTTCTTCTTAAAAAATATAGAACCCATCAAACTCAATTGGCGCTACCCATATGGGTATGAGTGTGGGGCTACCCCCTGGATCTGGGCTGCCTCCCAATGGCCACACCCTCAGAGAAAGAGGACTCTCCACCCTGCCGCAGCGTCGCAGTGGTCAGCCATCAGCGGCTCCTCAGCCAGCGATGGGTGCCAGGAAGTCTCCTCATCTATGCTGGGGTGCTGGCTGTCCTGAGCTCCTACAGGCAGCCGAGGCTCCCTCCGAGTCTGAAGGCAGCGTCCCACAGCACCGGTCCCCACCCTTCTTACACTCTCTCTTCTCCCTCCTCACTGTTCCGGAGCCTCGGTGGGGACGGCATCTCGCATCGGGCGCGATAATCATAATCATAATCATGGCTTCAGCGCGTCTAATGGTTCTGCCTTCACCGTGGCCCGTTGTGAGCCGAAGCTTCTCTGCCGTGGGAAGCAGCGCCTTCTCTCTGCTTTCCTGGGCGCAGACAAAGCGACTCTCTCAACACCACCAGGCAGCAGGGGGAGGTGAGTGCTGGTGCTCAGTCCCATTCTCCCTCAACGCCAGGCAGCAGGGGGAGGTGAGTGCTGGTGCTCAGTCCCATTCTCCCTCAACGCCAGGCAGCAGGGGGAGGTGAGTGCTGGTGCTCAGTCCCATTCTCCCTCAATGCCAGGCAGCAGGGGGAGGTGAGTGCTGGTCCTCAGTCCCGGTCTCCTATGCATACAGTCTTAAGACCTGGTCCCATCAGACAGTGCCTCCCACATTCCGGATGGGTCTTCCTGCTCTATTAAATCTTTCTGGAAGCACTCTCATAGATTCATCCAGACATACGTTTCCATGGTGATTTTAAATCCTACTAGGTTGACAAGATTAACTGTCCCAGTAACCTAAATCCCCCCATCAAAGATTTAATCGCTTGGGTTTTGGAGGGAGCTGGTCTTTGCCCATCTTTCTGGGTCAGAGAGAAAGGAAAACATCCAGCGTGTGCTGGTGGCTGTGTGCATTCTCTTCCTCTTCTCAATTTGTTTCTCACAGCGACCCTGTGTATGCAGTGACGTCACCCCTCTCTTCGTGTGACAGTAAGACAAGTGCAGAGAAATTCACTAATATGTCCGGGTCACTCACTCATTTAGACAGGCCATCCAGGCTCCAAGCCTGGGTGTGTCTGATTTCAAACGCCTACCTTCATCCTGACACGCCGAACCACCGCCTTATCACCTGGAAGCTAAACTCACAGTTCATTCACTGGCAGCCCGTGGAGGGATAGAATTTTCCTGTAGAATTTTCTTGGCATTTGTGTATTTGTAGAAGGTTTGTGTGCTAAGGCATTCCATACAGGGTCTGGTCTGTGAAGCCTGCTGAGTTTGTGTCTGGTCTTACATGGTTTGGTTTGCTCGAAACGATTTTGTTTTTAAGTAAAAGAGAGAACAGAGCGTTTGGAAGGGAGGAGGGTGCGAGTGCAGGGCGTTATGATCTCTAGAGCCGAGAGGACCAGGTGCCAGGGTCAGAAATGGCACACAGCCAAACCCTACTTACAGTCATGTCCTGGACTGATTTGGCCACTGTGATGCACTCCTGACAGTTAGGCCTGCCTGGCCGTGGAAGGCTTGTCTGGAGGATAGGGCTGAGTCTGTGCTCACAGAAAGCATTCTAGTTACTGTTTTCTGGTTCATGGTAAAGAAAATCATCAATGTGATGTCCAGTTACATAACTTGGTGTAACTGATTCGGACTCCAGAAGCTAGGAAAAGATTCAAAGCCCTTGCTTAGCCCCCGGAGCTTCGGAAGTATTGCATCTACGTTCGCTCCAAGGACGAGCAGTCTACAGTTTATAAGCAATATTAAAGCTTCCGATGCTCTCCGCCGGAAATTTAATTTTGTGATTGATTCCCACAGATCCTTTCGTTGAATTTGCAGAGCTTATGTGTCTGAGGAAGTGAAGGATTAGCATTGTGTCTCTGTAGCTGCTGGTTGGCAGTTCTGTTTATGATAATGTGTAACACCAATGAAACAAAGAAGACATTTATTGGAATTTTGTTAGGGGTATTTATTAGGGGTGTGCTCTCTGATGAACAGCCCAATCGTTTGAATACTGGAGGAGTATCTCATCACTTCTCTCTCCATGTTATGACTAAACACATAACACATTCTTAAGTTCTCCCTTCTCCCCTTGAAATCCCCTTGGGGGTCAGGCTATGTGGCCGAGCCGGCCTTGCCCAGGAACCAGTGCCATGGCCATTTGCAACCCCTCCATCAACACACTTTTAAATTTAACCTGTGCTAGCCAGATTCCCCCCATCATTTATGTTTAGACCAAAGGTTCTTAAATCGAATGTTTGACACCACACAGGGAAATGTAACCGAAGGTGGGAGGGTCATGTACTATTCAGCAATAGTGAAAGGTTTCTAAAAGTGTTGCAGCTAAACATTAATTCAAAATCAAATGTGTGATGTGCCCAAGGTGTTTCTGGCAATGCCTGCCCATACCGTATTATGTGACTTCACTGGAGCCTTGAACTGGAACACACAACTGTGATCTCTCCACCACACATGCTGTCAGAGCACACACTGCCCATGGAGGTGGCACGAAACACCTCAGCCCAGAGCTGCAACAACCGTGCGCTGTAACCAGCGATCTTTACTCTGCGTGCAATGTTTTCATAAAGGCTTCATTACAGAAAAACGATGGCTTTTTGCCATTTTACAGGATGTTAAGTGTTGAATGATTGTAGCTTTGGGTTGCATTGTGTTAGACAGGTGGGCATGCCCATCTTGTCAGACTGCAAAATAACCTTGACCTTTAATTAGTGGTAAAATACATATATCCCAAACAACTTTTCATATTTTTTCTAAAGTTGTCATCAGGAATTGTTTGATTTGTATGCCTATTTCATATACCTCTATACCCAGGGCTCTGTAAAAACTTGTCAGAAGAAGTCATGGGTAGAAAGGCTGAGAAATCCTGGTCTAGGCGGTCTAGGAAACAGATGGAATCCCGATTCCGATGGAAAATCTTCCCCTTCTCCCCGTCAGTGACGACTTACCCCCATGACATCACTGTCACACAGAGACAACAATGCACGGATAACCAGAGAACAGCCAATGGCAAGGGACAGTAATGCAACCAGGAGGTAGGTTAGATGTTTTGAATATTTACTGTCTTTGTTTATAATCTGTTTAATTCTAAGTATAAAAATTTAAAAAAATGTGTGGGTGTCCTGTCTGCATGTATGCTTGTGTACCAGGTATGTGCCTGGTGTCTGTGAAGGCCAGAGGAGGGCATTGGATCCCCCGGGCTGGACTCATGGGTAGTTTGGAGTTGCCATGCAGGTGCTGGTAATTGAAGCCGGGTCCTCTGCAAGAGCAACCAGTGCCCTTCACCCCTGGCTGAGCCATTGAGACAGAGTTGACATAGGTAGCCCTGGCTAGCCTCCAGCTTAAAATCCTCTTGTTTCTGCCTTTCACATGCTGGGATTCCAGGTGTACACCACTATATACAAAAGAGTTAACAGCAGTTATATTTAACAGCCAACTTGTAAAATTTTCCCAAGTTTTATAGTCAGCTCTCAGAGGCTAGCAGGAGCGCCCATCAGCAAGCCAGTGCCCTCTTCGAGACCTTGTAGTTTTATGAGACTTGGTTTCTGGATGTTAAGCGTAAGTGGCTGTATAGTGTATTGGATAGTACATAGCAGCCCGAAAGGCTACTGTAAGTTGATCTCAACTTTTTATCAACACCATAATAACTACAGTTTTGAAATCTGGTTCACAGACATTTTGCTTACTATGGACAGATTGTTTTGGGGGTACTAACGTTCAATCAGTTTAGGAAATGCACTGGTGGGATGAGGTGTTATATTACTGGAAGGCAGATGATGAATTGGATTTATGAAATGGGAGGCAAAACTTCCTTGGAGCTTTCAAATATACAAGATGAAGTGTTTCTTTGTTCGCACTGTGTGACGGGATGCTTAAAACCCTTTGTCCCAGAAGAAAGAACCCAGGAATGGCTTCTTTAACCTGGCTCCTCCCTTCTTCAAATCACCTTTCCCTTGTATTTCTACTTGACACTTTGTAGAGGTATTTTTATAGTTATTTGTGTGAAAAAGAGTGAAGTATGATTATATAATTTCAAACACTTCTTTTTTTCCCCCAAGGGTCTTTGTCTTTTATTTGGTCTGTGACATAGACGCCAGGTAACCACATGTACCAAGACACACAGGTAAGGCATGCATTGGTAGTTTGGGGTGGTTGCTATGGCCACAGACACAAGAGGGTCCATGTTGTCTAGATGTGATATCATCACTGGATAGAGGCTGACATTAAATCCTCTTGTAATGGCAACAGAGATTATGCACATAAACTTCTAATTGGACTAGATAGAAGTGGAGAACTGTGGGGAAGATCTAGGGTTATAAAAAGGGGTGGATTTATCCAAACATTAAATATTCATATATTAATACTAAACAAATGTGAACATATATTGTACATGAGAAATAAACAATAATGCCACTTTTATGCAAATGCTTTAGCAAGCATACATCAAACAAACCAAGAAGAAATTTTGATAATATATGAATATTTTAAGTATTACATTATTAAATAAATACCTATTACATTATTTACTTTTTTGTTTTGTTTTTTATTCGATATATTCTTTATTTACATTTCAAATGATTTCCCCTTTCCTGGATCCCCCCTCCCCGAAAGTCCCATAAGCCTTCTTCCCTCCCCCTGTTCCCCAACAACCACTCTGGAAATCAGTTTGGCGGTTCCTCCGAAAACTTTTGAAGGACCCTGCTATACCACTCCTGGGCATATACCCAGAGGATTCCCCAGCATGTAATAAGGACACATGCTCCACTATGTTCATAGCAACCTTATTTATAATAGCCAGAAGCTGGAAAGAACCCAGATGTTCCTCAATGGAGGAATGGATACAGAAAATGTGGTATATTTTCACTATGGAATACTACTCAGCAATTAAAAACAATAAATTCCTGAAATTCTTAGGCAAGTGGGTGAAACTGGAGAATGTCATCCTGAGTGTGGTGATCTGATCACAAAAGAACACACATCGTATGCACTCACTGAAAAGTGGATATTAGCCCAGAAGCTCTGAATACCCAAGAAACAATTCACATATCAAAGGACTCCCAAGAAGAAGGAAGGAGAGGCCCCTGGTCCTGGAAAGGCTCAGTGCAGCAGTGTAGGGGAATACCAGGACAGGGAAGTGGAAAGGGGTCAAACAGTTCTTTTAAATTTTGCTTTTTAAATTACAAAACTATATAGAATACTTTTTCTCTAGTAGACATTTTTGGGAGACAAATTATATATATATATATATATATATATATATATATATATATGTATATATATATGATATATACATATATGTGTATATCTATCTATCTATCTATCTATCTATCTATCTATCTATCTATCTATGTATATATTTAAAAAAATACATAGTCCAGGCTAGCCTCAAACTCAAAATCCTCCTGACTCAGCTTTCCTGGTGCTGGGGTGACAGGTATGGGGTGATAGCCCAGTGCCCAAAGCTGTTTTTAAGAAAGTATTTATTTTATTTTTTATTTATGTGTACATGTCTCTGTGTACATGCAAGAAGGTATCTACAGAGGCCAGAAGGTGTCAGGTCCTCTGGAGCTGGAGTTTCCTCTGGTGGTTATGCGTTATGGGGAACTGAACTCCGGTCCTCTGTGAGAGAAGCGTTTAAGATTGTACTTTATTATGTTACAATTTCAGGGTTTGTTCATCCAACCTCTGCCCACTGCATGACAGTCATAGCCTCTGCTGCCCTTTCCCCCACACTGTGGCAGTGGAGAATCTCTCCATGCGTTGTCAAAGTTGTCTTTGTCTGAGAGTTACTGAGCCTCAAATTCATTCATACTTTAGGAGAAAGAAGATGCCTTTTTGTTTGTTTGTTTTGTTTTTGTTTTTCGAGACAGGGTTTCTCTGTGTAGTCCTGGCTGTCCTGGAACTCACTCTGTAGACCAGGCTGGCCTCGAACTCAGAAATCTGCCTGCCTCTGCCTCCTAAGTGCTGGAATTACAGGCGTGCGCCACCACGCCCGGCCTGAAGACGCCTTTCAGAAACAGAAAGAAAACAGTGACAGAGAGTGATAGCAAGCTTCAAGCAAGGACGCCATTTACTTTCCTAAATAATTTTCTATTTGTGTGCACGCAAGCCTATTCATGTGTGTGCGTGCTGAGAGTGTGTGCAGGATTTATTGGCACATACACTTATGCATATTCATGGTGGAAGCCAGAGGTGGACGTTGGGAGTGTCTTCCTGTTGTTCCTCACTTAATTCTTGAGACAAGGTCTCTCACTCAACCTGGAGCTTGCCTCTCAGGCTGGGTGGCCGCCCAGCATGGCCCTAGGATCTGCATGTCTCCATGCAGTGCTGGGCTGTGGGCGTGCATGACCACACACAGTTTCACCTGGGTACTGGCTATGGAATGGTCTATACTGGGAATTGAACCCAAGGCCTTAATCACACTATGGCAAATGCTCTATGGCTGGGCTAGAACCTCAGCCCCTAATGTATCTTTTGAAACATTCTGCAGTGCTGGGGAATATAGGTTTTATCCTGACAACGTACTCATTTGAAACTCAAGGTTTATTTAATGATATGGAAGAGTGGAATGGAACCCAGAGACGATTAGCTATAATGATCGGATTTAATGAATAACATTTTTTAAATTCTCACTATGCTTGTGTGTTATATGGGTTTGAGTTGATTGTGAGCATGTGTGAGTGTGTGTATGTGTGTCAATAAGTGTGCGTGTGAGTGTATAAGTGTGTGTGTTGGGCATTGAACTCAGGGCCTCCCATTAAAGCCCATTTTACCACTGAGCTACACCTGGAGGCCCGCACTACAAATATTTCCATCTGTGCCTCTTTCCTGCAAACTCCAGGAATGCTTTTCAGATGGGCTCTCTGGTAAAGCCTGATACACGGTGGGCATTTAATCTATATCTGTTAAATAAAGCACGATCTTTAAGAGTACACCTCAGTATTTTGCCAACTCCGAAATTCCTCTCCCAAGTCTCCTGCTGCAACTCCCTGGAAGACACTCAGAGCTAAGGCATCAGTGAGGTGCACAGAAGGACTTCCAGCTGGCACCTGGGCTTACTCTTTTGTGTAATCATGCTTGTCAGGGAATCTCTGAAGTCAGTCAGCTCTGGATGAGTTCCATAAGCCCTCCTCAAGTCCCCCCACCCCACCCCCAACAAATTCCAGGGATGGGACCAGCCTCCTATTGGAAGAGCTATCTGGGTTTCCTTCCTCCCTACACTACTCCTGCTGGTAACTCGGGGTCTGTCTGTTTTCAGTCTGCAGGACTCCAGAGCTGGAGAGGAAGGCAGACTTTCTTTAGGGCAAGAGTCTGCCTCCACGCCTAAGAAAGACAAGTGAAGTGAGAACTCTGCACAGTCACCTACGTTAATACGCAAATGCTATCAACCCGAGAAGGGTGCAAGATGGAAAACAGCATTTCCCATTTAAAAACAACAAAAACAAACAAAATCCAGGCATTTCAGAGAAAAGACGGCACTTCACAAACATTTCCGGGGAAAAGAGTCAGAGCACGGTCCAGAAATGGACTCCTTCCAGGGAATTTCTGAGTGCTTTTGAGAAGACTCCAAGAAAACAAGACAGGAGCCTTCAGTTCTGCATGGAACTGTTCTTGGATTATGCTTTCGTGCCTCTCCTGGGTGTAGTCGGTAGGAGTGAGTTGACTTCTGGTTATTCGTTAGGACTGGATATTGTTATTTGTTCACAATGTGCCATGGGCAGCTTGCCCTCGTGGTTTGTACACTCTTCTCACGTGACTCATCTCAACCCGCAGAGCACTGATTGTCCGATGCTCTGAATAAAGTCGGCTATGTCAAGACTTCAGTCTGCCCCATTCATCAGCTGTCTTCTGCCAGGTCTCTCTGCCAATTAGAACAGTAAACAGGAGTGGCACTGCTAGCGTTCCTTCTAGAAATGTCTAGAGGTGTTGCTCTAGGGCATCGGTTCTCAACCTGTGGGTATCGACCCCTCAGGAGTCTCATATCAGATATTTACGTTATGATTCATAACAGTAGCAGAACAGTCGTGTTCCATGACATGGGGAACTGTATTAAAGGGTCACAGCATTAGGAAGGCTGAAAACCACTGCTCTCGATGAACTGCACTCAGTGTGATATCCCTCCCTGGCTTTAGGTGGCACTTTCTGCTCAAAGACGTAGCAGTTTCCTGTAGAAATGCTCTTCTCCTCTTGCCTGCCAAGGCTCAAGGGGGGGGGGACTAGCATTTGGTGAACCCTAGACACAGCAGGTGATCCAGAGAGTGGGGTTTATGGACCAGCCTGCCTCAGAGCTCCATCTCAGTCTTGCCAAATCAGGATTTCTCACAGTGAACTCCAGAACGTGGCATGGTGTGTAATATAAACGTGTGCTCTCTGTTGTCTGTGTGTTCATGGCATGTGAGAACCGCTTACGGATTATGCACATTAGAGTAGCCTTATCACCATACCTAAAGTAGCATTGTTATTAGTCCTCTGGACAGCGACTCTCCTAATAGCTGACCTACAGAGAGCTCTTCCACTTGCCAGGCTGTGACAATGAAACAGAAGCCTGGAAACGTGTGGAAATCATGACTCCTTCAGCAGCTTCATTTAATTCTTATTTATTTTATTTTGAGCTCTGTATCCGTGAGTCACCTCAGTGGTCACAGCTTTGAAGTTGATCCTACTGCAAGGAAGATAAAGGGGAGCGGCTGTGGGTGCCGATCTCCAAAGCAACCCCCCCCATTTTTATTTTTCAAGACAGGGTTTCTCTGTGTAGCCTTGGCAGTCCTGGAACTCAGTCTGTAGACCAGGCTGCCCTTGAACTCACACAGATGCCCCTACCTCTGGCTCTTGAGTGCTGGGATTAAAGGCAAGAACCACCACTGTAGCTCAAAGCTATCTTTAATATCTTGGGCCAATGCTGTAAGAGATACAGGAATCCAACACAGTTCAACCACCCAGCATCTGTGACATAGAAACAAGGTTTAGAAATATTCCTAAAGATTGCCAGACTAGCACGTTGAAAGGTAAAAGAGAAAGGAGTGATTGCTGAGAGTGTGGGGTGTTTTGCAGGAGTGTGGCAGCGGCGGGAGGACGTCCTTCCCAGGGACAGGAGAAGAGCTCACAGTCTAAACAGCCCTCTGGCTTAGCGTCTGCATTTTCCCACACGCCCTGCTGATGTTCATCCAAGAAACAGGACGCCCATCAACACCAAAGGCATTTAAGACAGGTGACTTCCTCAGAGGATCAGTAACCCAAAACTCAACCGTCCTTCCAACTCAACTGACACATTTCCTAATCCCTTTGACAGCAGAGGTGTTGCTGGCAAGAGGATCAGAGAACATGGGGGTTGGGGGAGTGGGGTGGGGTGGGGTTGGGGGGGAGTGGGGTGGGGTGGGGTGGGGTCACAGGGGCCACTCTGTGATGTACTTGTGCAGCTCACGATGCAGGCGCTGTACTTTTGCTTATTATTATTTTTTTAATCTTTTGCCAAATCAGTTAGGTCAAGAAGGCTGGTAGAGGTAGAAGATATGCAGACTGATTTTTTTCTGGGGGTGGGGGTGGGGTGGGCTGACTGTGGGTAAGTGCAAACTGAGGAAAAGAGAGAGAACGGTGAAGACAGAGACGCCGCAATTGGACAAATGCTGACCCCAGTTGCTGCCAATGGAAACTGAAGTGGAAGCCAGGCCTGTGAGCGTCTTACAGGCTTAGACGCTGGCTGTCCTCCAGAGCAGCTGTCCTCTGGACATGTCTGAGTACCACTCGGATCCCAAAACATGAATCTAGGTCAGTGAAAGGCAGCCACATATTCTGCCCAGTGATTCCTGATGGTTTGTTCCTTTGGAGGCCATGAGGACTGGGAAGGTCTGAAGTCTTCTAGATACCCCCAAGGCCGGCCCATTCTGGAAGTTTCCGCAGATTAGTTAGCTTAGTACCGGTCTCCCTTTTAGAGTCCCACAGTCACCCCTCTCCCTGGTCTCTCCCCCTTCACCACCCTGCTCATTCTCACCCCGGCTCCCTTCTCATTCATTCCTGAAAGATGGCATCTAACTAGATTCATGACAGTTAATCATTATTTCCGCTGGATCTTTATTGTACGGCATCTTTCTGAAAGACCACACTCTGATTTTACCCTTCTCCTAAAAACACGTTGGGCTGCTGGTGCATGCCCACAACAACCCCAGCATTCAGAAGGCTGCGGGAGAAGACCAGCCTGGGCTGAAGACTGTGGTCCTGTCTCAGAAGACCAAAAAGGCAGACACAGGATGGACAGACAGACAGATACTCCCCCCTCCCCCACACTTTGCAGCTCTCCACAGATTGTGGGTATTGAGGGTTGGTATATCGCTATATATTGTAATGCTGGATTCTGTACCTGAAGGTCTAGGCCTACGAGTGAATTCTCATCGTCACAAGCTTTTGTTGTGCAAACCCTGTTCCTTTAATTTTAAGCTATTAGTTAGATAAAATTGGCTACAGCCGATGTCTGGAGGGATAAGAGGTAGGTGAGGGATGAAGAAGCAGGGAGAGAGAGGAGAGAGCACAGGGAGAGAGGAGAAGGCGCCACGAGAGGAGGGGGTGCCAGGAGTGCACGACCAGGAGAAACAGAAAGTATTTGGGGTACACCACTGAGGGGGTAGCCAGGCCAGCAGTTAGGAAAGTAGATTAGGGTTCACCCTTCCCCCAGTAATTGTCAAAGTCAAATACAATCACCATAGTCGGAGTCACATTTATTTGTAAGGTAGTCGGGGATACGTTTAAATTGGTTGTACTCCAGTAGGTAAGAAAAAAAAAAAAGCCAATTCCCGTGGCCTAGAAGGACAATACCACATTAGGTGAGACAGTGGGCCTTCTTCGCAATAATACTTGTGGTTGCATTACTGTTACATGGATGCCATTTTCTTGTAGGTAGCTTCACACCCTCACATGTAATTCAGCTCAGTTGCAGACTCTCCCATTTAATACACGACAGTTACCTTGCCTGGCCATCATGGGGTTCCCAGCAGGAAAGAACGATGCTCTAATTTCCTATCGAGGCTGATTCAACTTTTTTTCCAAGAATAGACTGAGTACAGGACACAGGGTCACATGGGGAGAGCTGGAGGCCCAGCCAGGATGACAATCCATGAACTGAGACGCTGGGCTCTCTGCTTGGCTCTCGGAGCTGCCTTGACTCTGAGCGGTCACGCTGTTTTAGTGAAATCAACACAGGATCATTTTTAAAGTTCTCCTTTCCTATCAGAGTGTCACTTTCCCCACAAAAACTTCATGCATTAAGCTTGAGCCCTGCTGTTAGTGTGTGTGTGTGTGTGTGTGTGTGTGTGTGTGTGTGTGTTTGGGGGGGAGCACAGAAATATAGAAATATGAGTCACAGGCGAGCTTCCTGTTCTCAGAAAAGGATCACATTCGTGAGTTTTGGTAAGATGGGATATTTTAAGAAGGAATTTCAGCATGTCGGATGGATAGAGGGCTGGAATCTAAATGACTTTCCAGTCAGGTATTATATCTCATTCCAGGCCATTTTGGATTTTAGGCAGCAATTAAGTTGAGGATTTCTAGACTCCTGTGGCCTTCGTTTGATGCTTTCTCTATTCTATACTCGTGTTACCCATGGAAGCCGTGAGGAACTGGCTTCCTCAGTCAAGAATGGCAACAAAGAACTCCTTCATTTGGGATTCTAAGATAGGCAGGCGCCTGGGAAGTTACTCATGTCCTTGTACCAAAAGCTCTTGACTTGGTGTCCCGTGGAGGCTGCTGGGATCTCGCCTAGACCTAAATCCCCAGAGTTCTCTGAGCCTGGCCAAAGCTATGTGTTCTCACAAAGGCCTTCAAGACGATTTGTAAGCCATCTTCTCTTACTGGGGACTGCCATTTTGGCGTAATGTTCTGACTTTTTCATTTTGTGAGACTTGGATTGCAAAGCCCTGTGCGAGGGCATGCGCCTGACCCCTGAGAGATGCCTAGATACTCCCACAGTAGCCCAAGGAGGCAGCACAGCATTTCTGGTGTTGTCTACAGTGTTCCACACAACGTACAATGGACGTGCTGGACAGAGCTTTAAGCATTCCTTCTCCCCCGACTTCCTGAAAGCCCAGAAGAGAAGGAAGGATGTGAAGGATGTGTGCCTCAGTATTCCCTTGGCCATTTTTCTTCTTCTTCTTCTTCTTCTTCTTCTTCTTCTTCTTCTTCTTCTTCTTCTTCTTCTTCTTCTCCTCCTCCTCCTCCTCCTCCTCCTCCTCCGCCTCCTCCTCCTCCTCCTCCTCCTCCTCCTCCTCCTCCTTCTCCTTCTTCTCCTTCTCTTCTCCTTCTCCTCCTCCTCCTCCTCCTCCTCCTTGGCTGTTCTGGCCTCACAGCTTCAGATTATTTATTGCTTTGTCTTCTAAAGCATTTGATTTTGGCCTCCCCAGCCTCGTTGGCACACGGCACTGGGAATAATTTATCAGATAAAGTAACTGCTGCCAGGACGCGCACACAGTTGGTATAAGATTGGAGGCAGCTTGTTTAGGGTTTTAATTTCTTAATACAGGCACGGTAGACTGAAAGATGCTACTGTTTTGTGAACATACCTGGAACCGGTGCCCAGATGAGAAGTCTTATTAAACCGCAATGGGACTGTCAGCATCCTAAATGGAAGGCTGGTGGCTGGCTACCCTCTATAATGCTCTGGGTCGAGCTCAGAGACAATGTCTTTATTTTTGCGCTCCGGTCTCTCTGTTGATACTAGCTCATTTTTGCTTGTTCTTCGACTTTGCTATTGTTGCAGTGTTCCTAAAGGAAATTCCAGATGGCGGAAAAAAAAAACAAAAAAAAAAAACATGTACGATCCAAACGCGCTCAGGGTTTTTCCACCATCATTGTTTTTAAAATGTGGCTCCCTCTAAAATGACACGGACATTTTTGGACTTGAAAATCAATGGTGGAGCTGAGTCAGAGCAAGAGGAAACGGGGCCGAGTGACCTGTATTATGCAGTTGGTGGTTCCGAGAGAAACAAGCTGCTCTTGACACAGTTCAAATGAGCAGCGAAGTGGCCGGCTGGCCCTGCCTTCACTCCGGGAATCTTACCTGTGCATACTCTTATTTCAGGACGTCTACCAGAAGCCGAAAAGACGATTCCACTGAAGCGTTCCTGGATTGTTTAATTTAAAATTTCAAGCCTATAGGAATTGCACTTACTACACTCCAGCTCATTTACATGACAAAGACACGAAAAATGGAGTGGAGAGCTCACAATTCTTCCTACTTTTAAAATAATAACTCGCTATAATACAAAAGAACAAGCTACCTTTCCAGTTCTATGGCTTTAGAGACGGGGTCTCACTACAGAGCCCAGGCTGACCCTGTCCGTAGAGAAGGTAACCGCTCTGCAGCTCAGAGTGACGAGGCTCAGAGTATCCTTGCGCTGCCAGGCCAGCGGACGGCAGAGCCCGGCAACAGGCCTGCCCTGCCCGGTTCCCTAGGTTGGGTGAGCGCCTTCCTCTCTGACTAGTTTCCAGAGAGTTTAATGTGGTGGTTAGAATAGGAATGTCCTCCACAGACTCAGACATTTGGACACTGGGTCGAATATCCAGCTGGTGGCACACTTTGGGGCGGTGTGGTCAGGATGTGCCCCTGCCGGCTGGGGTGGTGTGCCCCCAGGGCCAACACCTCCATGTGCTTTCTGTTTGTTCTCTCTGCCCCACGCCTGCAGTTCAGGAAGTGAGTTCTCAGCTTCCTGCGCCAGCCGCCATGCCTGTGCTTGCTTCTGCGCCTCCTCACCTGGGCGGACCCGTGTCCCTCTGCACCTGCAGCCCCAAACACGCCATTTCCTCTGCGTTGTCTTGGGTGGGGTATTTTGTCATCACAGTAACGGAACAGTAACGGATACAGGCAGGTCACCTCGTAGACCATCCTCCCTCTGTGCTCGCTCGCTCTCTCTCCTCCCTCATCTACCCTCTCTCTACAATTTCCTTCCTTTCCTTCCTTTTGTCCCTTTTCTTTCCTCCTTTCCCGGCTGACTGGAGGACTGAAAGCTACACTAAGGAGTTTACGTTAGAATCATTGCAAGTCTCTCCTGAGGGCAGATATTAAAACCTGTCCTTCTGTGACAGATAGCATGTAATTAATCCAGGCTCGTGGAGAGGAAAGGGGTTGATTTTAGATGGAACTAAAAAAAAAAAAAAAAAAAAAAAAAAAAAAAAAGGGAAGAAGAACAGGGTAAGAGATGGCATAAAATTAATTTTTCTGTCTTCTGTCATTAAAAACCAACAAGCAAGCCCGTGAGAGAGGTGGGGGCCACAGGGAGGATGGTGTACGGCTGCAGGAGGTGGACCCAGGTACTTCTGCAAATGGATCATAGTTCTCTTGCTAAAAGTCACTACTTCTCATTTGGGTCAACAAGATGACTTTATTAGTTGCTTTCCTGGCAGTTTTGATCAAATGTTTGATAAAAAGCAACTTATTTAGAAGGATTTCTTTGGGCTCAGGGTTGAGAAGAAGGCATATTGGAGTTCATGGTGGGGGAACCTGTGGCTAGGACCCCTCCCTCCCATCTCGGTAGCCAGGAGGCAGCGAGCGAGCTGGGCTCCCGCCTCACTGGGGCCCAGTTCTTCAGCCAGGTTTTACCTCCTGACGGTTCCACAACCTCTAATAATAGCACCGTGCGCGAACAACCAAGGGTTCAGACAGAGCCTGCGGGGACACACTCAGCTTCTGCCATGAACTGAAGGCAGGACAGAAGTCCAGCACCCCCGATGCCTTCTTGTGCCCGTCTGTTACTTGGGGTAATCCCTGTAGGCCGGCGCGCTGCTCACTCATCCTTCCTAGGGCGGAAGGCACACAGATCTCGTTGTCTCAGCCTTGCAGCCATCTTGGATTGCAAGAGAAGAACCTCACACCTCAGAGCATCCCTCGGATGAGGGCAGCTCTCCATGAAGCTATGAAGGCTGTTCCTAGAATGGCGGTAACTGTTTCCCAAGGACCACCTTGTCCCCATAATCAAGGGCTTGCTTGGATCATCTTGCTGAGATGGAGTTCAGACACTCAACAAGCCCACACTTAGATTAACACTGCTGAACACAGGTCACGGCAGGATACTGATGCAGGCTTCTTGATCCTGACCCCCATTTAAGCCTAAATCTCACATGAGTCCCCCATACATGGACTTGGGGTCACCAGCTCCCTTTATTTTTCTTCCTAGCATGGCCATGTCAACTAAATTTCTGTTTCTTATTATTATCATCTCTTTAAATGAATGTGGGATTCCCCATGGAGGAGTTAGAGAAAGGACTGGAGGAGCTGAAGGGGCTTGCAACCCCGTAGGAAGAACAACAATATCAACCAACAAGATCCCCCAGAACTCCCAGGGACTAAACCACCAACCAAAGAGTACACATGGCTCCAGCTGCATATGTAGCAGAGGATGGCCTTGTCAGACATCAATGGGAGGAGAGGTCCTTGGTCCTATGATGACTCCACAGATGCCCCAATGTAAGGGAATGGAGGTTGGGGAAGTAGGAGTGGGGTGGGTGGAAGAACACCCTCATAGAAGTAGGGGGAAGGAGGATGGGATAGGGGCTACCTGGTGGTGAGAACTGGGAAAGGGGATATCATTTTAAATGTAAATAAAGAATATATCCAATTAAAAAAAAAGAAAGAAAGAAATGGCCTATCAGGATAGGTGGCAGACCTAGTTTCTTGAGGCTGATAGAGTGCTGGCTTTTGTCCTAAAACTCAAGTTGCATTTTTTCTTTAACTTTAAATCTAGTTTCACATTAAATTGTGCCTCTAGACCATAACTGCTACCCACTCTGTAATGTAGACACTTGCTATTTGGCCTGTGAATGTATAAATAGAGAAGTGGGCTCATTTTGTTCCAGGAGTGGGGTGTGCTCTTTGGAGTGG
Organism: Apodemus agrarius; assembly: GCA_964023405.1. Taxonomy (NCBI): domain Eukaryota; kingdom Metazoa; phylum Chordata; class Mammalia; order Rodentia; family Muridae; genus Apodemus; species Apodemus agrarius. The sequence goes on from OZ030007.1 coordinate 14,553,435, forward strand.
GCTCATTTTGTCCCATGATGTGTGTGACCAGGAGTTCTAAGTGCAGTGCAGGGAGTTCTCTGCTCAATGAGAAGGCAGATATTCTTCTAGAAGGTACTAACAGGAGTTACGCCTGGCTGGCAGTTAGCTGGTCCTATGTTGTCCCCTCATCAGTAAGAGAGTCAGGGCGAAGGTGGAAGTTAACCAAGGGCTAAAAGGAAGGTAGAACTATGGGAGGAAACTAGAGAAACCAGTGTTTCTGGGATCTGATTTGGTGTTGTATATCTTTAAGGCTTTATTCAAATCAACCTAACTTCTAGTGCCTTGGGACAGATCAGTATAGGTTTAAAAATATATCTTCACCCTTCCTTCCCCACATTAGTATTGCATTGTAAAAGTATCTTGGGATTTTCAGCTGAGTTGCTAAGGTCTTTCTACATGGATGATTTCATTTAAGTACACAACACACATACTATGAAGTGTGTTACTGTTCGGTAGCTACTTAGATACAGTATGTTGGAAGGACACTGAGACTGGACCCCCTTTCTAGAAGCTCGCAAAACAAAGGATTGGGAAAATAGAACTTTAATTACTGTTTAGAACAGGACCTGTATCATCTCTGGCTCTGGAAGGAGACATGACGTCCAGAAATTCCTGAAAGGTCATTAATGATAACCATGGCCCCTCTAGCAGTAGCTTATAAGACCCTGTCCACCAGATACTTTCTCATAAAGAAGAACCACATACAACTTCTTCCTCTTTCTTATACAACAATCAAAACAAGTCTAAACAGGACAGAGCCCCCAGGAAAAGACGACTGATAGATCTAGAGACATTTCAGGAAATAATGGAAAGTGTAAGGTGCTGATCAAGGCAATGAACGGCTTCTTTGGCTATTGCCTACTTTTACCTTCGAGAGAGTGTTCTACACTATGAACTCTGCCTATCTCCTACATCATATGCTTTATGTCTTGTTTGAATTCTTCCAATGCAAATGCAAGGACCAGGAAGATGAGGGGAATCCAGATTAATATCTTGGTGATACCTTTTGGTATTCCCAGCCAGTTTTGATCAGATTTTTCTTAAATTTATAGTAGCAAGACTTTACTTGGATTTCCTGTTCTTTTAAGCTTTCAACTTCCCTTGTATTTGCATATCCGTGCTAGACTGTGGGATCTCTCTACTTTCCTATTTTGGGGACTGTATACCTCAGATCTCTTGTCCTTGTTCCATTTGTGTCTCAAGCACCTGTGCTAACCCAGCTCTGATAGCAGCCTCAGACCTGGGTACCAATGCCTGTGCTCTGATGGCATCCTCAGACCTGGGTACCAATGCCTGTGCTCTGATGGCATCCTCAGACCTGGGTACCAATGCCTGTGCTCTCATGGCATCCTCAGACCTGGGTACCAATGCCTGTGCTCTCATGGCATCCTCAGACCTGGGTACCAATGCCTGTGCTCTGATGGCAGCCTCAGACCTGGGTACCAATGCCTGTTCTCTGATGGCATCCTCAGACCTGGGTACCAATGCCTGTTCTCTGATGGCATCCTCAGACCTGGGTACCAATGCCTGTTCTCTGATGGCAGCCTCAGACCTGGGTACCAATGCCTGTGCTCTCATGGCATCCTCAGACCTGGGTACCAATGCCTGTGCTCTCATGGCATCCTCAGACCTGGGTACCAATGCCTGTGCTCTCATGGCATCCTCAGACCTGGGAACCAATGCCTGTGCTCTGATGGCATCCTCGGACCTTGGTAGAACGCTCCTACAGCTTCTTCCGAGAGTCTATTATTTTTTTGTTGTTAGCATAAGACCCAATTATAGCATTTTCTTTCTTGAATTATCTAACTTTTTTTCTTATTTGGTTCAGGCTTGAAGTTGATAGAGTCTGCTTATCTTCTGTCACCACGACTTCTCCATAAAAACACCACTTTTCTTAGATGACACATTTATTTTGGGGACTTTCCAATATACTTTCCTTCATTCCTGGGCCCAGTGTAACAGCTTGTTGTTACTACCTTCTGAAATGCCCCCTTCCCAGTGATAGGGTATGACTATCACCATGTGGTAAAGTTACTATTTTTCTGTGTTATATTGATGAGGTGACATCCAACCTCAGGTGGTGGGTCCCTCGGTTCTTGAGGATTTTATTTTGCATGGTATACCAACTGGTGCTTAACAGTTCTTTCCTGGCGGGCAGGTGCCAATACATTTTGGCTGGGATTTTTGCCTCTTTCTTTTGTTTCCTCTCTGCCCTCGGCAAGATGTTCAGTTCAATCTCTCCAGTTCCTTGCAGGGAGGAAGTTCATGCTGCATCTGGGAAGTGTGCTCATTCCTGTAGCAGGGAGCTCAGGGAAATGTGGAAGAAGGCACACAGTTTCTCTTTGTCAGCCAAGACAATTCTGAAATGCCATACCTGCTTCTTAGGGTCCCCCACAAAGGGGGAAGCATGCCCCAGTTCTTCAGTGGCATCTTCATAGGTCTCAAATGAAAAGAACGCCTCCAGGACCCCTGTATTCCTTCTCTTCCAGATGGGTGGCTGCCCTACAGTTCTTTCAGTTTCTCTCTCTGATGTATCATTCATAATTGGAACAAACCTGATCCCCAAACTTTAAAAAGACAAAGGTTTGCTTTTTTTCTTTAAAACACACACACACACACACACACACACACACACACACACACACACACACAGCCACAACATAATCAGAGAGAAAGGAGACAGGCTAAGCCCTGACTCAACTCCAGCACTATTTTACATACCGTAATATATTTGCTCACGTTTACTTTCACTGCCCACTGCTCTCGCATTCCCTTCTTAGTCCTGCTGAACTTCTTCTCCACAGCGTGCTCCCTTCTTGTCTTCATGTCTTGCTTTTTCTTTGAGCCACTGAGGTTAATGAGGCTTGCTTGCATGAGCATGAATGGGAGTTATCTCCTGGAGCACGGGGCAACTTAACCAAAGGAAACCATCCCTCACCCCCCAGCCACCACCAACCGCCAACAGTCCCGCCACTCGGGGCCAATGAGCTCCTTCCCAATCATGACGGAATGTGGATGGGTGCCATCTTGTTCTGGTAACCTCTGTGCTCTGAGTTCATGAGTGCAGTGGCCAAGCCTTGTCCGGAAGGCAGGGTTTTCCCATACTAATCTACAATTAAGATTTCTTTTACAAACAACTGGGTAGAAGCTTTATATGAACTTTGTTTGCTTTACCACAAGACCTAGATTTATTCTAATCATGTAAATTGGATAAAAAAAATAGCCCTCATAAATAAGGCTGAACATTTAGACTTCTGTTTTTGTTTGTTTTGTTTTGTTTTTGAGACGGAGTTTCTCTGTGTAGTCCTGGCAGTCCTGGAATGCATTCTGTAGATCAGGCTGGCCTCAAGCTCAGAGATCCACCTGCCTCTGCCTCCTAAGTGCTGGGATTAAAGTCATGTGCTACCACTGCCTGACATAAATAAGACTGAATACCCTGAGAGATACTCTCTGCCTGATAAACTGGAAGAAATAAAACCTTTAGCAATATCACCACCTACTGGAAATAAAGTCCATCGCACCCCCATGCCCTGTATCTACATATCCACACTCCTTTACTAATAAAACTTTGTGTAATTTTCTTTGCTTGGCTGAGCCCAGTCTTAGAACATGATGTAGACTATGAACATGTTCATGCTCAATGACATTTGTCTATACATGACCTCAAGCAGATCAAGCAGGATCTGGGTAGTTTCTTTGATCATCTTAAGAACTATGCTGAGAGTTTTTCAACATCTCCCAGATTTATGTACTTCTTTGGAAGGATGTCAGTGTCACTATGGGCAGACCCAAGTGATTTTGAGAGAACTAGAATAAATCAATGGAACAACAATGCACAGTGGATTTATTCAATCAGTTCCTAATGCCTCAGAAGGCTTGACCCCTAATATGTAATTACAACATCTAGGCATCTAGGATGACGTTTGATAATATTGATGCCAAAAAGGCTCTTCCAATACCAAACACTAGAAAACAGGGTTTTCAGGACTAACACACTACTGTGGACTCTGGATGCCTGGATATGGCCTAGTATTTCCCAAATTTTATATGAATGAGCTTCTGTCCAGATGCGGTACTATATGGGTGCCCCACCCTTTTTTGTAATCAATCTTTTGATGGAAGAGAAGCTTAGATCTTAAGTCAATGTGTCCCTAGCTTCAGTGCATTCCAACAGGTTATTAAAGAATAGAGATCACAGACACCATTTGATATACAAACAAAACAGTTGGAGCACTTCCCTAACAGTAAGGATGGGTACAAATTAAATTTTACAAAGAAGGCCAGCAGGGCCAATAAAGAACCCCTCTTTGGACAAAGCTCTTTTCCAGTACTGTTATCTTCTCCGACAGTGATCAAAGGTTGAGAAATTACCAATTGGCTTCATCTTACCTGTTAAAGTAATGTTTATCCTCCTGTGATAATTGTCATCTCAGAGGCTTTCGGCCTCCATTTGATAACCTAGGCCTAGTCCTAGAAGTTTCTAGCCTCTGCGCAATCTTATCTAAGCCTAGAAAGTTTTCAGCCTCTGAGACTTACTGCTGAATAAGCTCACCTCTTCCTACTTCTTTCTGATTTCTGGCTGGCTGATTCAACTCAGCTGTTCTGGCCAACCTCCTCTCCAAGCTGACTGATCCAAGCTAGCTTCTCTTGGCTTCTGACTAAATTGCTCCACTTGACCTCAAACTAACTCTAGCAAGATGTTCTAATCTTCTGGCTACTTATCATTCTCCGGCTGTCCTCTCTTCAACCCATCTCTGTAAAACTCTATTGGTAAAACTGCCCCCTTCCTCTCTCTTCCCTGCTCTCTCTTCTTTTGTAAATGGCACAGTGTTTCTACCTCTGCCCCTGAATGTCTAGACATGCATGGCATCTCCATGTCACTAGTAGGAATTATCCCTTTATTAATTTTATTGGCAGCTTTATACAGGAACCAAGCTGTTCTCAAGTAAATGAGCGTCTCAGGTCACCTGAGTGTGAATGTCACTGTCCCCTGCGCCTGACCTCAGACCATCCTCTGTGGGAGGTGAGTTTGTCCACCAGCTGAGTTTGTCATGCTCTCATTACAAAGCACAAGGACACAGGTGGGCATTCACCAGCCCCACAGGCCCATGCTTTAGATAGTACCTCTGCTGATGGAAAATATGATCTCCACAGAAGGCCCTGGGAGCTAGCCAGGGCTATTTATAGCTTCTGACACAGAAGGTTTCGGGTGGAGAATGGACATCATTGTTAATGCCCAGACAAGTTCTGCAGGAAGGACTATGAAGTCTCCACAGGATGATCTAAGAATAGAACTTGTCAACTGGGAAGGGATGGATGAAGGAAAATGGAACATACAATGGGAATTGGGATGCGGACCCATTTTTATTTTATTTTATTTTATTTTATTTTATTTTATTTTATTTTATTTTATTTTATTTTATTTATTTTTTATTTTATTTTATTTTATTTTATTTTATTTTATTTTATTTTATTTTATTTTATTTTATTTTATTTTTTGGTTGTTTGCTTTTGCTAGCTCATCACTGCTCCTCTTTTCTGGCTGTGAGGTCTTTGTCTTCCATTGAGAAGATGCAAACGATGAGCATTTTGGGTAAGAGGCGTGTTGGTCCCCCGCATCTCTGAAGGAGAAACGTATAGGCACCCAGACTCTTCATCATGACGATCTTCTCTCCCTCATTTTTGAATCGCTGCATCTTTAGATCTTACCTGATCCAGCCAGAGGCTGGCAAGAAAACACTTCACTCGTGTGTCATGCTGCTCACATCCACTCGTGTGTCACGCTGCTCATGTCTCATGAACATACTTGTTCAGTTTCAGCTTATACTACAGCACCACCTGGGGCACTCTCGCCGAATCCCACCCCAACAAATACTGCTCACTATTTTGGACCCAATTCTAGCCCCATGTCTTCCATGGGGCTTTCTCTGATAGCGCTGAGGGAGCTCTGCTTTCCTTTGGCATCTGAGTAGCTATTAGAATCTTTTCCATATAACTAGACAAATCATATTACCTCTTCCTCTGCTGTGTCAGCTTCTCAAGATGGAGTCAGCGCCCTGTAAGGCAGTGATTATCGTGCTGTTGGAATTAGGGACCTAGTCTGCTCAGAATGGCATAAAAGGCTACTTTTTCTACTTTGTCTAGAAGGGGTTCTTTGTGCTCATTTACACAAAGGCAGGGAATAAGCCAGCTTAAGTCTCCGTTCCCTTATAATCAATTCTAAACACGTGCAGACCAACTCGGCTGTAATGGACAGATACCACGGTTACTCCCCAAGGAGAAATACCATCTTCCTGGTCCCTGCATAACACCATTCATCACATGCTTTCTTTCAAGACATTATCTCTCCTGCACATGGAAAGCTGACACAGTTTTCCAGATGAAGTGAGACAAAAGACATACTCTAAAGGAAACCAGAGAGAGACCCTCCAATACGAACCAAACTCAGGAGACAATTCAGCAACAACTGTTAAAAAGCCCTCGATTCAAATGCTGTCAAAGATACAGTTAGGGGAAAAGAAAGGCTGAAGGAACTGCAATTTCCACCGTGGGGAATCCTCTCCATACTTAAACTGTACCCGGGGCACACAGCTCGACCCCATCCTCCATCTCTGATTAAGAGGAGTCTCTGGTTTTTGGTTTGTAGATAAGTCATACATGTTGACATGGAGGGCCCCCTCAGAGGAAAGGGCTGCTGTGCCAGACAATTTAGGGCCAGCATTGTGACCTCAGCAAGGCACTCCATCTAGTTTATATGCCAAAAAGTAGACAATGCCACCCTACCCCTCACCAGGAATATGTTAATAAACTCCACGAAGGGCCAGACAGGAACAGACTCTAGCCTGGTCTCTCCTCTTCCAGGGCCTGCAGGTCGTTTCCCATTGTGGAAGCTTCTGACTATAGATACTACCAAAGGGGACACACAGCAGCAGTGGAAAAACCTATCTTCCATGACTTCCACCCTACGCCTAGCTCCATGACCCGGGAAACGCATGGTACTCCTGGGTATTCCATTCCCTAGCTTCCCCTAGAAAGTGAGGGCATTTCCTGTGTTAAAATTTATCATTCTAAATAAAAGCGAAGACGGCAAGTTTTATAGGTTCTTCTGAATCACAACTTTCTAAAAGTCTACTGTGGAGTAGTATACACACAACAAAAGAATGAGAGTATTGTCACAAACCCTTAGCGTGCCAACTCCCCTACATCAGAGAAAGGAAGCCCTGCAGAGATCCCTGGCCCGCGGTAAGATCTTTGATTCCCAGAGTGTAGAAATGATGAGTTTGGTGTTCGAAGGATGGTTTGCCACAGAAGAGCTCTTTCCATACTCAGGAGTTCTTGGCTCTGACTGAGCATCAGAGCACACAGAGCATATGAGAGGTGTCTCACGTGCCCGTCCATTCTGGACTTGCTACCCTGCCTGGTGTCCAGCCTGTGGCCAGGCACAGCCTGCTGCACCTAGGAACACAGTTTTGTGTTTACCTTGAGGGCCTTCTGTGCAGGTTCACTGGACCCTATGGCGATCAGGTTGGGTCCGGCCATGCTGCAGAAACTCTTTAAATGCAAAGAATCGGCCACAGGGACTGTGGAGACGGCGTAGTCCTAGCAGACAAACAGAAGGAAAAACACAAGAGTTAGTACAGAGTAATTCACAGGACTGACTAGAAGCTGCCTGAACCACGCTTGCTCTTTTGAAGGTTGCCAGTGCGGTGGGGAAAGCAGGGGAAGTGGGGAACCTGACTCACAGGTACTGGCGTTGCCAGTTGAACCAAGCAGGCTTTGTAAGAAGAAAGCAGTTTACTGCCAGAGTTGACTGTGTTACCAGCTCTGCTGGCTGGTTGGCCCGTGGTGCAGGCTACTCTGGGAGGATTGTTTGCATTTCTTGTGGACACTGGACCAGCCAGGGCTTCACATTCTTATAGGGAACAGAGCTTCCTGGATGTGTGTGTGTGTGTGTGTGTGTGTGTGTGTGTGTGTCTGTCTGTCTGTCTGTGTGTGTCTGTGTGTGCATCTGTTACTAAGCAGTCTTATGGACTGTTATTTTCATAACCAGAAAAGGGATCTTTAAGGAAGGCATAGACAATACTTGGCCCAGTTTCTGGTACACAATAAGCACCCAGTGGAGAAGATTCTACTCTGAAAATCACATTTGTGCTAGACATATCTGGGTCTTCAGACTTGATATTTTAAAAGTGACTTCATCAGAAACATGCACTGGTGTTTGTAGGATTATGCACTTGGAAGTTTATGCACACTAAACTTTCTTGTTCCTGAGAGGGCTGAATGGATCCTAATTATGGAGAAACTTGAATTTAATAGTCTTTAAAATGTCTAGTAAATGTACAAATACTAAGAATAATTCTGTAAAGCTGGTTAAATATAAACATAATTACTCATGACATATTGCTTCAATGGGGCTATGAATATTTATCAAGCGATTACTCTGAGCCAGGCATAAACGATACTTCACTTACCTTAAACGTATCAGCCAAGATTTCAGCACCTCGTTGATTTGTCCTTTTGGAAAGGCCCACAAAAAATTCTCTGCCTATAATAGATGTGATGGAACACAGTGAGTCAGGGGCACTGTACATTGTTTCCTTATTCACAAATAATGGTCTTCAAGTATCACATGGTTCTCTTCTCCATTGGGAAAGTTCCAAAGAGACTCCTGTTTCCATTCCAAAAACGGGTTCAAAAGACCGCACTTAAATAAGCCATTCAGATTCAGAGAGGGAAATTAGCACGGCAGTTGCTAGGAGCTGGGAGACGGCGTAAATGGGTTGGTGAACGGGTGACGGAGTTTCAGCTTGGGAAGATGTACAATGTCTGGTGATGGTGGCTGCCCAGATGTGTGAGAGAACTCACTGCCTCTTTACTGCACCCTTAACAGGGCTGTGAATATTCAACACAACCTATACCTAAGTCTTAGGGAACACCTTGAAGATGGGGCAGGAAACTTTGAGGAGCAGAGGAATGGGGTGCCGGTTGGGAGTGATTTCTAGACCTGACAGGAAAATCTAGACATGACTCATGAAATTTCAACAATATGGCTCCAGGGAATCCAGGGCCTTCTTCCATTCTCCACAGGCACCAGGGAAGTATGCGTACAAACATCCACGCACACGAAATAGTTAATAATTAAATAATTCTTGGAGGACTTGTGGGCGGACAAAATATATTGTATGAAAAGTGAAAATTAAAGAAAATAACAAAATGTGTAAAAAAAAAAACCTAATAATCAAATCTCCTTCCTTTCCTATCTTAATTACTTGTGAGAGACAACAGGCTTTTCATCAAATCGATAATCCTATGTTCCAGATTTGGCTATTCACCATGTTCCTTTACTCTTTGTATTTTCAGGGAATTGATAGTTTCCTGGAGATGGTTAATTAACTTTTCTCTTTTTCCAGTGGGGTCCATATGTCCACTGCATTGCACAAGCATGTGACCAACATGGCCAGTATTGCAGTGTGACGGGACTAGGATGACCCGTGTGTTCAGCGTGCTGGCCCAGTGCCCCACTGTGCTTTCCCACTACAAGTCCATACAGCAGTTCTGTCTCCACTGATGCGTGGGCACAGACTCACTACTTTATTAGGGATCTGCATTTCCATCTAGAATTCTGAGAAGAAAACACTGATCTACTTGAAATACAATTCAAAAAGGAAATACAGGGTGAATGCTTCCCCTTCCATAACTACAGTAGGAGCGGGTAGTCTCCAAACTTAAGAATAACCACATTAAAAATAAACACACTCTTATCTATTAACGAGTCAATGATTAAATCATGACAGAAATTTAGAAAACATTGAGACCTAAGGGGTATAAGAAATACTCGTATTAATCAGAGACTCTTCCTGGGTATGGAGGAACAAACCTATAATTCTAGTCCTGGGAGGTGGAGGCAGGGATTGGGAGCTCATCCTTAATTACATAGTGAATTTGCAGCTAGCCTGGGCTACAAGAGAACTTGTCACAAACAAACAAACAAACAAACAAACAAACAAAGGAAAAAAGAAAGAGACAGAAAGGAGAAAGATTGTATTAAAGTATTTGGAGGGAAATCTATACTTTAGATAAGTGTACATTTCAAAAGTGATGTCAATTCATTATGCAGGGAAAAGGGATAGAGTATAATAAAGAAATTTAAAAGAAGGAAACAAAGAAAGATAAAGGTAACACTTAAGAGAAACGGTTCACAAAAGCCAGTATTTGGTTGGTCCTTTGAAAAGATTAATAAAATTGACGAACTTCTGGAGGGGGAGGGAACTGAGAGAGGCAGACTCACATAAGCGTCACAAATGAAAGCGAGTCTAGCTACAGATGCTACGAAGTTTGAAGAGACACGAAGAATGATTTTATAGCCACCATTTTGAAAACGGAGGTAAACGGGCCCAGGTAAGCCTAAGCAAGCATATATGAGTATTAAAGTAACCAAATCAGGCTAAAACCTCCCCACTGAGAATGTGCCGGGAACTATTATGTACTTGCCTTATTAAGCTGAAGGGCTACACAGTATAAACTGTACTGATTTCAGAGAATAGAAAGATACTAGGCATCTCCCAATACATTATTCTGAGGGTAATATAACAGTTTTACTAAAACCAGATGAAGAAGAAAAGAAAGAAAAAGTATAGGCCATGGAAACAAAAGTTTTAAACATATTAGCAAACTAAACTCAACATGTTATATGTGTATGTACATATATATATGCATATATACGTATATATAAGCATATATATATATATATATATATGAATAATGAGGGCTTCGTTTTATCCCTGATATGCAAGACTGATCAAGTATCAGAAAGCTGAAATGAAGGAAATATCAGATCACCATCGCACTGGAGCAGGAGAGGAATCTATCCTAGAACCCAGAACTCAGTGTGGGCCTTACAGAACATCTCCTGCACATGAACCCAGAAGACATACACAGAAATAGTAGCATGAAAGGTAGAACAGACAAAATCCAAGAAGAATTGCACTATCTACCATCAGCAAAATGGATAAATATTTGGTGGTATATTCTCTTTCACGGAATACTGCTCAACGTACAAACCTACCAGTTACATCTACCAACTTAGGTCAAAAGTAGAAAAATCACACAAGAATTCATATAGTGGACACGACAGCAATAGGAACTTACAAGAAGGGCAACATCAAATACAAATACTGAGTCAAACATCAAAGATACCAGATAGTGATTAACGGGACAGTAAAGGCTGGTTTCCAGAGGCTGGAGAGGGAGGGACTGGGGACCACATGGGATTTCTGTGGTCCTGGCAGGATTCTGTTTTATAAGCTGGGGTGGGTATGCTTTTTTTTTTTTTACTGGTCTTTAAAACAGCATGTACACATTTATAACTCAGTCATATAACTCTGTATATCACAAAATAAATAAATAAATAAATAAATAAATAAATAAAGGAGAGAGTCTATTAAAGGATGTTATCTATTCAAGGGAAATGAAATGGAAACAAGTTTTTGCCAGTAGCCGTTAGCGTGACGGACAGATTTCCCAGCAGGAAGTGGAACTGGAAAGTAGCTCTCCTTCTGTCCATTTCCTGATGAATTATTAATGACACTTGGACTCGTGGGAAGAAGGAGGCAGAGAGCGTGCTGGGAGTGCTTCAGATTCTAATACTTACCCAGCATTGCCCGATCTAAAAACCAAGGGGCTTACTTGCATATATTGGAAATGTAACTTATGGTTCGTGAATTTTACACTTAAAACTGTGAAAAATGGCAAACGTTATGTTTTCCCAAAGGAGAGATGGAGGGAGGGATGCGGGAGACAATGGGAGCTCAAGTGTAGAAATTGGAGGACAACCTTGGGTGCTAAGTCCTTGAACTATCTACCTTGAGTAAGTCAGGGTCTCTTGGTCATCACTGTGCAAGCCAGGCTGGCCAGCCCCCACGCGTCTGGGAATTGTGTCTCCATCTCTCACTGTGGACACACTGCGACTCCAGGCGTGGTTCTGTTTCTGGCTTTGTGTGGGCTTCGGGAGTAAAGCTCAGATCCTCAGCCGTGAGAGGCAACTGCTTCACCCACCCGTCATCCCCCCAGGCCTTCATCTTAGCTTTGAATAGGATACATCCTAAGATATGAACTTATTGAATGAGTGAAGCAAGATTCGGCCGGTATAAGGGCTTGGACTCCATGTGTGGCGAGGCAGACACCAGGCTTGGCATGCCGTGGGAAGAATGCTGGTCAAGGGAAGAGATGCCTGATACACACCGTGCAGCTCAGATCTAATATCAACTCGCTGTAAACAGACCGCCTGGTTTGAGCCCTGTTTGGAAGGACACTTGAACCTGTCCACCATACGTCATATTATTGTAGACACGTGTCCTGGTAAAAAAGCACTGCACTGTAAGAGCGTGACTTACATATCTAGTTCCCACAGAATCCCATTTTCTAAGAGAAAACAGGCTGCTGCTCTGGTCTGTGAAAAAGAGCTGCAAGTACTATCCACAGGGGGCATGAAGACTGCTCTGAGGGCTCCTCCTGGGGAGAGTCAGACAATGGCTGAGTTGGCTCAGGCACAACCAGAGCTATGACGGCATGGTCGGGTCCCCTGAGACTCTCATTCTGTGTTCTCAAGGTACATGTAACCCAAATCCAGAGGCAGGGCCCTACCCTGTGTCAGACAGCCCAGGCGTCCCTGCGTGCTGTCCACAAAAGCCATGGCTTGAATATTGACCCTTAGAGATGGACAATACAATGGCTCCAGCCACAGCTAAGGGACACCAAGAAAGAGGGTCCTAAAGTGTCACAGATTAAAGCTGCCTCTTCAGGAAAGACCATCCAGAGACTGCCCCACCTGGGGTTCCATCCCATATACAGTCACCAAACACAGACACTATTGTGGATGCCCATAAGTGCATGCTGACAGAAACCTGATATAGCTGTTTTCTGAGAGGTTCTGCCAGTGCCTGACAAATACAGAGGTGGGTGCTCTCAGCCAACCATTGGACTAAGCACAAGGCCCCCAATGGAAGAGCTAGAGAAAGGACCCAAGTAGCTGAAGGAGCTTGCAGTCCTATAGGAGGAACAACAATATAATCCAACCAGTACCCCCAGATCTCCCAGGGACTAAACTACCAACCAAAGAGTACACATAGAGGGACCCATGTAGCAGAGGATGGCCTTGTCAGTCATCAGTGGGAGGAGAGGTATTTGGTCCTGTGAAGGCTCAATGGCCCAGTCTAGGGGAATACCAGGACAGGGAAGCAGGAGTGGGTGGGTTAGTGAGCAGGAGGAAGGGGGATGGGATAGGGTGTTTTCTGAGGGGAAACCAGGAAAGGGGATAGCATTTGAAATGTAAATAAAGAAAATATCCAATTAAAAAAGAAGCTGCCTCTTCCTCCTCTCTGTCCTCTTTCACCAGGAATATTTATTAAACCTAAATGTTAGTAAGTCAAGGCAATGTTAGTAAGTAAGACAGATCACCATACTTTGGATACATACATATGGATACGTGTGTGTGTGTGTGTGTGTGTGTGTGTGTGTGTGTGTGTTTATGATTTATCTGCTAGACTCTCAGACTTACTCCCAAAAGGCTTGGTACTTGTAGGTCACACAAAGCTACTTTCTCTAGTCCTCTAGGACCAATGTCTGTATTTGGACTACCTTGGTGAAATTCGTTGACATTTAGGGTAGGGGCAGACAAAAATCTCACTATAAATTAGAACCAGAATGTGTCCAAGGATGGAGATTTTATGTAATAATCCATCATCATAAAGAAGTGGAAAGATTAAATGTTATAATTATTGTTTTTTTAGTAGCCATCATATAAGGATTCTGGTTAGACCAGTAATTATATTAACATTTATAGTTCATTGGGTTATGCTGGCACAAAACCAAATCAATTTGCATAGAAATTTATTTGAATTCATCTTGCCATCTGGAAAGAAATTATTTGTAAATGATGCTAATTTTGAGTGAAGAAACTTTTACTACGAACCCGGTATGGTGGATTGAATTTGCTTGGCCCAGGGAGTGGGCCTTGTTGGAGGAAGTGTAGAAGTGGGCTTTGAGACCCTCCTCCTAGCTGCCTGCATGTCAGTCTTCTTCTGGAGGCCTTCTGATCAAGATGTAGCACTCTCAGCTCCTGCACCATGCCTGCCCAGAGGCTGCCATGTTTCCTGCCTTGATAATGGACTGAACCATGAACCTGTAAGCCAGCCCCAATGAAACGTTCTTTATAAGAGTTGCTTTGGTCACGGTATCTCTTCACAGCAATGGGAACCTAAACTAAGACACCCGGTATATGGTTACGCAATGGAAGTACTATGTACCATATAAACTCAATTGCAGAAAACCATGTTACATATTAATACTATCCCTGTAAAGAACAACACATTATGCACATGAATGTCCTGGTGAAGAGCTGCATTGCAAGGAGGCGTGAGACATATCTGGATACCACAGTCCTTATTTCTGAACAGAAGGCCACTCTTTCTTCCTCACTGTGACTTTTTGAACTTTTTAGGTCTCTGCTCTTGGCATTTATTTGATGACTAAAGAAGCATGTTAATGACACAAGCAAGTATGGGTTGGGTATGGGACTAGAAGAACAAGAAGACATCCCCACCACTGGGCACTAGAGGATTGGTGCACACATACCTGTGAATAGGACGTCCCCACCATCCAAGGTTGCATTTTCATCTTTCATCTCTACTATGTTGAGCTGAAGTTTTTCCAAAGCCTCTTTCATCATGTCAACCTGTTGAATATCAAACAGTTCATATTAATACTGACCACTTCCCAATGTGAAACACCAACTCTGCACAACATCTCAGCACTAAATCTCCCTCCCTCCCTCTCTCTCTCTCTCTCTCTCTCTCTCTCTCTCTCTCTCTCTCTCACACACACACACACACACACACACACACACACACACACACATTCTTTATGGATATAGTAGATATGTAGTAAAAATATACAGTAGAGTGCAGGATCAGTCACAATCATTTCTAACAGGAGAAAGTATTTGCTAGAAAGCACCTGTTAATAATGAGTTGGGTGTGGTGGCTCGTGCCTTTAATCCTAGCACATTGGAGGCTATCTGGGTGTAGGGCTGGAGGCGAGGAGGAACATTGCTGTGAGCTCAAGGTAAGCCTGCTCTATAGAATGATACACTGTCTCAAAAACAAAACAAATCTCTCTTGTTTTCCTTCTAGCACAGTGGTTCTCAACCTTCCTGACGCCGGGACCCTGAATAACAGTTCCTTATGTCGTGGTGACCCCCAATCATAAAATTATTTTTGTTGCTACTTCCTAACTGTAACTTAGGAATTTACAGCTACTATGTGCTTTTTTGTTTGTTTGTTTGTTTGTTTGTTTTGTTTTTTCGAGACAGGGTTTCTCTGTATAGCCCGGGCTGTCTTGGAACTCACTCTGTAGACCAGGCTGGCCTCCAACTCAGAAATCCGCCTGCCTCTGCCTCCCGAGTGCTGGGATTACAGGCGTGTGCCACCATGCCCTACAGCTACTATAAATGTAAGCTACTGTTATGAATCAGAATGTTAATACCTGATATGCAGGATATCTGATATGCGACCTCTCTTGAAATGATTGTTTGGCTCCAAAGGGGTTTTGACCCACAAGCTGAGAACCACTGTTCTAGCGATGTTGACTCAATATTATAGTCTTGTCTTGCCTAAGAAGATTAACTAGTTAGAGCTCTGTTGGAGGCTGACTAGTGAGAACACTGAAAGGCAGGAGGCCTATCACCCAGTTTTCTTGTCCTTGTAAGAAAGTGCAAGAACTAATTTTAGGTCCAAGTGAGATGGTCAAAATCACCAACACTAGGCGTACTAATGAACAGTGACAATAACTCACTATTTCAGTCTGCAGGGAGGACAGTCGTTGGTTTCTTTGAAAATATTTTCTAAAATGCCATTTACCCACGGCTTCTTCCTGTTGTTAAAATTTATATTCATGTGTTTTTTTTTAAAACTTAGTTCCCTAGAGGTCATTAACACACACAGTAACTATCACGAGACAGAAGAATACTGGAAAATGAAGTCCAGGGACTCTCTGGGTTATCCAGAGAGCTTATCCATCGTGGAGACACTCTGAACTGAATTAGAAAATGTTATGACTGAGGCTTCTTTATTTTTAATTTTTTAAATTATTCTATTTTGAGGCAGCTTGTCACCAAGTAACCCAGGTTGGCTTTGAACTCACGACCTTGTACCTCTGCCTCTGAGTACTGGGATTAGAGGTGTGTGCCCTCAGCTTATAACTTAATTCACATCCTTCTAGCAGCTCAACAAAAGCATTTTTATTATTTTCTAATTTCTAAGGTCTGTGAAACCTTTAAAAAAGTAAGCATCTATTAAGATGACATGAACAGGACTAAGAGAAAAACAAGCGGTCACACCACACTGAGTATCCCTGGCAAATGCCCAGTGCACAGGACAGATTGTCACTGAAGAGTCATTACTACAGAAGGTGCTTCTAAACTAATAAAAACAGAAGTACTTTGACAATATTGGCATTCATGCATTCAAAAATATTAAAGAGGGTATAAAGAAAAATAAACACACCACCCCAGCCTGGTCCTGGAACTCATGCTACGTTTGCACATACCAGAGTGACTCAGAACAAGAAAAAGTATTTCCACAGACAAAGTGGAAATATATAGTAAATATATTCAGTGACTTCTTTAATAGGAAGGGGAATTATCATATCACAGATACAGGAGCAAAACAACATTTCCCATGATTTGGGAAACTCTGAACTCACACACATACAGACACACATATGTACAGACACTGACACACGTGCACCCACCCACCCACACTTGCACACCCCCTCCCCAACACACACCTGTTAATCCTGTTATACCACTCCTGGGCATATACCCAGAGAATTCCCCCAGCATGTAATAAGGACACATGCTCCACTATGTTCATAGCAGCCCTATTTATAATAGCCAGAAGCTGGAAAGAACCCAGAAGTCCCTCAACTGAGGAATGGATACAGAAAATGTGGTATATTTACACTATGGAATACTACTCAGCTATTAAAAACAATGAATTCATGAAATTCCTAGGCAAATGGGTGGAACTGGAAAATATCATCCTAAGTGAGATAACCCAATCACAAAAGAATACACATGGAATGTGCTCACTGATAAGTGGATATTAGCCCAGAAGCTCAGAATACCCAGGACACAATTCACATATCAAATGATTCCCAAGAAGAAGGAAGGAGAGGCCCCTGGTCCAGGAAAGGCTCAGTGCAGCAGTGTAGGGGAATTCCAGGACAGGGAAGCGGGAGGGGGTTGATTGTGGAACAGAGGGAGGGAAGAGGACTTAGGGGACTTTCGGTGAGGAGGGATCCAGGAAAGGGGAAATCATTTGAAATGTAAATAAAGAATATATCTAATAAAAAAGAAAATTAACTGAGTGTAACCAGAGAAGGCACAAGGGCTGGGATCTGGAAGTTAACATGAAACTGGGGATTCGGCAGCAATATGGATTTCTCTCAGAAAAGCCTCTGTAACTACATAGCATCTTAACTGAGGACCTTTGTTCAAACTCTTCAGAGTTAAAGACAGAAACTTGGCAGTCGCTATCACTGTACACTGTCTCTGAAACACCTCCTTCCATCTCTCAAGTCTTCCGTCTTTCCAAATTGAAAGTTTATTTTCTCTTGGTTTTGAAAAACAACCAGTCAGGATCAAATAATCAGACATAATATTTTTCCCTTTGGAAACTTTGAGTGCATGTGTAGAGTTAAGAAGCTGTTGGACACTTAGGATAAAATTATTCTAAAGGGAAATTGATTTTAGAGGCTAAAATATTGTGGTTTCCTAACTGTGAAACCAGGTATACAGACATTACATTACATCTGGATTATGTGCAATGCAGATTTAAGTATATTCTGTCACTTTAATCCAGATGTAATTATATTTTGTCACTGTTCTATCGCCAGGTGTTGGGCGAGGTCTGCATCATGCATGTGGATGGTACAAGATTACTTTTAGAGTCAAATGTCTGAATAGGAGCTTAAAAATTTAAACATGTAGACAGTTGTGAGAGGTTCAGGGCTGTGCAGTATCAAGTTGGGCAAGCTAACCTCAGGGAGATGTCTAATGGAACAGAAGAACCGAGCCCAGCAGGCTGCCCACTGAGAGAGCTGAAAGATACTGGCTGTCCACTGAGAACTGAATTCTGGTTCAGCTTTCCAGGGAAGCACACACAGTCTCCTACAATAGCACTGTCCTGGCACACCAGCTTGGCGCAAGCCAGCTACTGGAGCTAACTGAACAATAAATGGAATGACAGAAGGGGGAACTTTATAGGAACAGATACAACCATGGACCTCCAAACATCTGCTGGCTGTGTGGTTGCACAGTCACGTTGATTTAATTTACATTCAGGAGGGGGAAAAAAAAAGCAAAAAACAAAAGGACCCAACACTCCACCTTTCACAGAGACACCAACTCTACAGCGGAACTCCAAATTACTCCGAGAAAGCATCAAACAAATAGTATCGACTCCACAGGCTGAGTTGAATGGGTGCCATCAACACACAGAGCAGAAACTAAAAGAAAAACTGCAGAAACGTTAGCTTATGGTCCAACTCCATTCTGAAGATGGACAAGTGCTTTGAGTTACATCGCTCTTGCCTGGCATAGTGAGCAGACTGAGTCTCAGTCCGCTCATCTTTAAAGTGAGTATTTCTTTATACTACCACCAACTTAAGCTCCCTCTGACCACAGAACTCATGTAAAGCTCATAACACACAGAACTGTAAGTGCACAAAAGATGCCAGATACAACTTTTGTTACTTAAATACCAGACTGTGTGCATATGGTGACGGATTCTTTTCCTGCAAATCTGACCCACAAGCAAAAAAGCTGTTGCTTATTCTTATATTTAGACAAGTTTCCATGTTTTACGACTGTGCGACAGATTCCATCTGGGTTCCCACAAAACAAAACGGCAATCTTTCCCACAAAGCCAACTCAGAGCTAGAGCGGTTTGCTGAGGGCACGCCCGTGTTAAAATCTTGCCGATTTTATTTCCTCCCAGATCCAGGAAGCTGTTGTGATGAGGCACATTTCTTATAACCTCTCCTTTAACTAACCTTCAGCACCAAGAAGGAAGGGGTAGGCCTGTCTGGTAAGATGCCCCACAGGCCTCAAACAAGCATCGAAGGCTGGGTGCCACACCTCTTGCCTTTAGTTCTAGAGGCGGAGATAAGAGGACTGTGAGTTTGGGGTCTGTCTAAACTACCTGTGAAGTTCGGAGCCAGCAACCAACCATCCATCCATCTAACCATCCATCCATCCATCCATCCAACCAACCAACCAGCCAACCATCCATCCATCCATCCATCCATCCATCCATCCATCCATCCATCCATCCACCCACCCACCCAACCAACCAACCAACCAACCAACCAACCAACCAACCAACCAACCAACCAACCAACCAATGGAAAAGAGACGCAACACCAAAACAAGCCAACCACTACCACAAAAGCAACCCAAGGCAATAAACCACCAATACCAACAAGAAAAATAACTCCAGGCAGCGAGAGTCTCCTTGTAGTCTTTCTTGCTGCTGTGGAACATCCCTCCAAGAGCAGGTTAAGGGACTATGGGTTTACTCTGGCTCACAGTTGGAGGTGACAGCTCACTATAAGGGAAGTCACAGCAGCAGGACACCAAGATGCTGGTGCTATTAACCTCTTACTTCTGTCCAGCCCTGTCCAGGATCATCCCCTGCCCACTTTCAGTGAATCTCCCCACTTTATCTAACCTACTCAGCACAATCTCTCACAGCACACACCCCAAGCTTGTCACCTGCATGATTCCTGATACTGTCTAGGGCAATTAATACTATCCGTCACATAAACCCACAAAAGGGGAGTCAGCCATGATGGACAGCACAGGTTGCATGGGCTATGGGCACACTGCCTCCTAGCCTGTAGGATTCCTTTTCTCTCTCAGTGCCTGGCTTCCTTTCTTACCATTCTCCCTCTCCTTTCTTCGTCTATGGCTCTCCCTCCATACCCTCTGCCAGCCTCCTGCACAGTTACCAGGAATCTGAACACTGCTATGAAGGAGTGATCTGACTTGTGGTTTCCGATCTGAGATGGGGTAATATTCTCTCTGCCAGGAGGATTATGTGATTCACACATGGGATCATGTATAGGAAGCAACTAGCTGAGTGCCTGGCACACTGAGCTTAAAACCCATGGTCTGTGGTATTATTATTTTACTCTAATCTATTGATTTCAATTCTGGCTACATTTCAAATGAAAAGAAAAAAAAACTATAAATACAGATTTTTAACATTATACAAAATCTTTTAACTTTCCTTTTCTTCCCTTCATATAAACAAAAATCAAACCCAAAAAATGTTCTCTAATATAAGATAAAGGCATTTTTTTTTTTGGTTTTTTGAGACAGGGTTTCTCTGTATAGCCCTGGCTGTCCTGGAACTCACTCTGTAGACCAGGCTGGCCTCGAACTCAGAAATCTGCCTGCCTCTGCCTCCCAGAGTGCTGGGATTACAGGCGTGTGCCACCACCGCTCGGCTGGCAAATTAAACATAAAACCTCATAGCATTGTCCTGGGAAGCTGCATCTAGAGTAGCTCACTATATATGTCTTAGTCAGGGTTTGTATTCCTGCACAAAACATCATGACCAAGAAACAAGTTGGGAAGGAAAGGGTTTATTCCAGCTTATACTTCCACATTGCTGTTAATCACCAAGGAAGTCAGCACAAGAACTCAAGCAGGTTAGGAACTTGGAGGCAGGAGCTGATGCAGAGGCCATGGAGCAGTGCTGCCTACTGGCTTGCTTCCCCTGGCTTGCTCAGCTTGCTTTCTTATAGAACCCAGGACCACCAGCCCAGGGATGGCACCACCCACATTGGGCCCTTTCTCCTTTATCACTAAGATCACTTGATCATTGAGAAAATGCCTTACAGCTGGATCTCATGGAGACATTTCCTCAAGGGAGGCTCCTTTCTCTCTGATGACTCTAGCTTGTGTCAAGTTGGCACAAAACCAGCCAGTACACTATATTACCACAACTGATGGCCTGGGTTTTATTTGCATCGGTATTTTCCAGCAGACGCTGTTCATATATGACTTCTACTGGGAATTCTCTGCAACACTATTTAGGCTTTGCATCTTCACTCTGGGCATCATGAATGGGCTAGGGAAATCTGGTGGACACCTTTGAACTGTAATTTCATTCACAATCCTCACCAGCCTGTCTGCAAAGTCACCCTCTTCTTTATCTGCTTCTGTCTGATGGACTGCCAGATGGCGTGACTGTAGATGCGCTGCCCTGTCTGTAGTTGGCATGTCTACCTCACCCTCAGATCTGTCACGTGCTGTCAGCAGCATTTTACTTCTTTGTTATACTTTATATTCAGAATGTACCGCAGAGGCTCACGGTTCCCAGATTGTGGTTGTACTGGGAGGGAGTGGAATCCTTACAAGTTTGGGCTTCTGGTCATGATGGGGTGTGAGCCCTTGAAGGAGAGATTGGGACCTCAGTCTGTTCCTCTTCTCTCTTTCACATCCCAGCAATAGAACTAGATATCTGACCGGCACACCCTCCTCTCACGCTATACTGCCCTGGCGAAAGCTCCAAACAAGACCCATTGATCCTGGAGCCATTGATCTTGAACCATAACCTCAATAGCTGTGGCTGAAAATGAAGCTCTTCTCTTTACAAGGTGATTGTCGCGAGCATGTGTTACGGCAGTGGGAAGCAGAAGACCGCGGCTGTCGTCAGCGCCAACTTCTCTCTGCGAGCCTTCACGTGGCTCCTCATCGGGTGGTGAAATGGTCCCCTTTCTTCTCGTCGCTGTTTTTTTGTTGTGTCTTAGGATGGGAAGGATGACGTGAGGGTGGCACTGGGGAAGCCACCAGAGAAGCTTATGTCATGCCGTTAGTGTGTCAGGGGCACAGTTGGCTGGGAACCTGCTGACGCATCAAAGCCACACTATGTCATCCATGGTAACAAGTGAGAGGCCACGCTTTCATTTCCTCATGCCACTTTGACATTCTTTGATCATCAGCACATTTGTGGCCACTTGGTCTAGAACATTTGATTACGCTTACGTCAATGCTTTTTCGTCAGTGTCGCGGTTTTCTATTCGGTTTCTCATGTAATCCACATCTTTGAGTGGATGCCAATTTACTTTTATCAGACTACAGACTTTTCTTTTCAAAGCCCGTGCTCTGAAGGTTGAAATTTTAGTGGGATAGATACAGTGACAATAAAATGGGATTATTTTGGGATGTCTGCAATAATGGTTGGCATTAGGATACCTATTTTACACGAGTCAACTGAAGCCGAGGGAGATTGACTGACACCTGAGTCAAATCTTGTGAACCTCTTCCCATTGTACATCCACTGCATTGTGAGACCGAGTCCCTGGAATCAGTGTAGCCCATGTTAGCATTCAAACAGAGAATCTCTTGAACTCTGTACACTTAAGTGAATTGGGTATTATGAGACCATATGCCAAGGGCTTTTGGATTCTGTGATGGTTTTCATACCAGAGATAGATGGGGGTTTCTGTATATTTGAGCTGTAGGATGTTGGGTTACAGAGTGATTAAGAGCATTAAGTAACATGAGTGGAATGTACAAACCGCACCGAGAACACTGACTGAGGATAATCCAATATTAACCACCACCCTTCAATCTTGGGATGCCTTGGATTTGTTCAGTGGTCGATTTCTTAGATTTTCCACATATGTTCATTAAATTACTAAAACCAGAATTATTAAAACAAAAGATCAAAGAGAGGTTTTATTCAGAATCCATTTCTAATTGAAGCCATACTTCGAAATCCTCTCCAGTTTTCTACTCTCAGAAGGAAATCAGTAATGATCATTGCAAACACGAATCTCACCCTCATATACTTGCAATATTCTTGGCATCCTAAGAAGCGAGCATACTGAATTCAGAAGGTGCCGGCGATCTGACACGCATCTCCGAGCATTGTTTCTGTTTCACTGGTGAAGAAACAGAGCAGAGCACGCAGCCTGACAATGTCACGTATCAAACAAGCAAGAGGGTTCAGACAGAAACTTCGAGGGTGCTCTGAAGCTTGTGTCACTAACATAAAGGGATCAGGATGTTGACTCTTATGCGGCCACATAAAACCAAAGGGTCAAGGATTGTAAGGCCCTAAACACACTCAGAAATGGGTGTCTTTACTATTATTTATTTGAATAAGAATGTGGACTCAGGCATTTAAGGCCAGTTGACAGTGGTTAAAACATGAGGATGGTTTCCAAAGATCTTGAATTTTGAATTTTGCTTTGCTAAACACTGCACCAACCAAACCTAGTGAATTTGGGGGAGCTAATCCTTCAGTTATTTGTACAAAAAGTTTTTAAGTAAGTGATCAACCATGTGTTGATTCAACACAATGAAGTTACAGAAGAAAATGAACACCCAGATATGCTCCAAAACAAGACACTGTAAACAGCTCCAAAACAGTTGGGTAAGTTTCCAAGTGACGAGAGGGGTCTTTGCTGCCTTTTTATCTCTAAACATCCTGTGTAAACTTTTCCTCTGAGAGTGGAAAAGACCACTACATGGCACAGGCCTACCACTCCCGTGACAAGTATACACTGCACAGAACAAGAGAAGATATTTTGAGGATGTAATTCAATTGACCCAGCAGTTGACTTAAGTTCATTAAGAGGGAGATTAGCCTGAGTGGCCCTGACCTAATCTAGGGCTCTTAAAAGAGCTTTTCACGATTAGAGAGAAGTCAGGAAAATGTTGTGATGCTCGCTTCTAAAAAGAGCAAGAGGCTATTTTTAGTTACCCAATCGTTGCTGGGATAAAATCCCCGACAAAAGTAACTTAAGGAGGAAGGGCTTGTTTTGCTTCAAAGTTAATTCACTCTAGAACCTAGTACATGGGACGATGTGGCCCACGATTAGGGTGGGTCTCTCCACCTTAATTAACTTAATGTAGAAAGTCCTTCACAGGCTCAGGGGTTCCTTTCCATAGTTATTCCAAATCCCAAGGTTGACCAGATGGACCATCATCTCACAGCCGTAGTGAGACCACCTGTGGAAGAAAGGTCTAAGGCGGCTTCTAAGAAGAGAAAACAATTGCTGGCTAATAGCCCACCAAAACAAAAAGAAAATAAAAACAACCAAAAACAAATATCCATACCAGATTCTTAGTTCTACAACTATAAGAAACTAAATGTTGTTGGCAGTCTGAATCAGTTCAGAAGAGGATCAATCTCTTGATCAGAAAGGATATTGCCATGATAACTCCTTGACTGTGGCCTTATGTGACCTTGAACAAACAAACAAACAAACAAAAAAACCCCACCAAACTATACTGTGTTCAAACCCCCAAAAACCGATATACTGTGTTCAAACCCATGACCTGCAAAAACCGAGAAAACAGACACAGATGCCCATGCTTAGGATGTTTAATATGTACAATAAAAAAAGGAATACGGGGAACTCCAAGCTTAAACAGACTTTAGTTAAGCCTGTATTTGCAAAGTTCTTTGGTTAGAAGCAAAAAGAAAATGAGATGATTATTTCCAAATTGTTTCCTTAGAATATGGTGCACCGTTTGTAAGACTTTCCTAATAAACTCGAGAATACCGTTTGAAATGTTCAGGGCGAAGACACTCTGGCCGGCTTGAGTGGACTTGGCTCTGGCAGGCTTTGCTCTTTTCCAGATTCCCTCTCTCTGCCTTGCTAACAGCCATTAGGTTACATTCCTGAAGCTAGCCCACAAGGTCTGTTCCCTTATTTGGACACCTCCATTTTCCCGAGGCTGACTACCAAGGTCCAGCTATCAAAGTACTGAGGTCAAGCAATCAAAAGCCTCCATTGGGTCACCTAATTAACATGCCCAATTAAAACTCAACACCCCGAGCTAATGTGTGGGGTGGGGCAAGGGTGGATTCCCCTTTTACATTTATAAACCACCATGTTCCTATTGGTCACTGAAGACTCTTCTCTATCCAGGACCAGTCCTTCATCTCTTCAGGACAAATACCCCTACCACCTCACTCTTGTTCGTCCCTTTCCTCTTCTCCCTCATTCTCTGTCTCCTGTCTTTGTCTTTTATTCCATGTCCTCTTTCCCTCTGGGGCAAATAAATCTCCTTTGTGCTGAAACTTGGTCTTGGTGGTCCTGAGCCGATAGTGATCTCTTACCCAGGGGTTCTAGGCACACAAAAACTTCTTAATCTATAACTCATTAAAATACAGTCAAATTAAAAAAATGCCTAAAACAAGTATATATCTAACAGATACCCAAAGAAATGAAAGTAACAAAAGAGTGTGTGTGTGTGTGTGTGTGTGTGTGTGTGTATGTATGTATGTGTGTGTGTGTATGTGTGTGTATAGTATATGTGTGTGTATCACCAAGGCCATACCTTGGGTCACCCTGATCTATTTAACTAATTCAGTTAATAACAAATGTTTATTGAGAACTAGACATCATAATATATTGTGATCAGTGGCCATAAAAAGATAAGCATGGCGCCCGTCCAAGGTTCAGAGAACACAGAACGTCAGGGTGGGGGATGGGAGGGGTGCCGAGAGAAGCTGACTTCCGTACATGTCACAACTGTTGCGTTCATGACCTCACAGCAGCTGTGGTGCCTGCACCAAGGTTGGCCCCTCATCATTCCAGCACAGATGGGGGTCTCTTGAGGCCACACCCCTCAAGAGAGCTGTTGGCAGCTAATTTTGCTGAGGGTGAGAGAGGCATTTTCTTCAGCGCAATGGACACTCTTAAGTTGCACATGGCAGTAATATGGTCCCAGCCTATGCTCATGCAAGCCACCCTAATCAAGTTCAGTGAGTGACAAGCTGCCCCAAGCAAATGAAACAGAGAGAAGACAGGAAAACAGGAGCACAACCTGTGGTTGTGGGGGAGGAGGATTTGGTGGAGAAAGAGAGGGTGATGGAGGAGATGACCAAGTTACATCGTATGCATGTGCAGAGTTGTCAAGATTAATAATTCTTTCCACTAATTTATTTATTCACTTCACATTCTGATTGCAGCACCCCTCTTCTCCCAGTCCCCCCTCACATGGCCCCTTCTCATCTGAGAAGAGGGAGGCCCCCTGGATACCAACCCACCCTGGCAAACCAATCACTGCAGGACTAGACACATCCTCTCCCACTGAAGCCAGCCCAGTTAGGAGAACAGGATCCACGGGCAGCACTTGCTCCAGTTGTTGGGGGACACATATGAAGACTAAGCTGCCCTTCTGCTACATATGTGCAGGGTGTTGGGGGTAGAGACAGCCCACATATGCTCTTTGGTTGGTGGTTCAGTCCCTGGGAGCCTCCCCAAGGGTCTAGGTTAATACGTTTTAATTTAATAAGGTTAATTTAGTAAAAATAGATATGGCCCCTGTCTCAGTCATTGGAAAGGTGTACATATTTGTATATACTTGTATTATGCATTGGTACCTTTGTGGTTATAAAAAAATCAAACCAGCAAGTCATATATAGTTTATTATAATATCGTGTGTAGGACAAGGCGAGCACATTATTTAGACAAGGGCTCTTTGAAGAAGTGACATTTAAGCTCAATCAAAATGTTTACACTAGTTATCAGTCCTTCTGGTAGGCTACCTATACCCAGAAACAAAAGGAGCTTTTTAGATGATTTCCAGACTCTAAGCAGATGACCCTAGTCTCCAATAAATGAATGAATGAATTACTGTATTAGAAAAATGGCCTGTATAACTGGAAACATTTAATCACTGAATATTTCAAGGCAGAGTTGAATACATGGCATTTAATCTTCTGATTATTCTGGGAATGTCTCATATTTATAGAATGGCCAATTTGTACAACTGTTACATAAACAGTTCATTTTCCCTCTTACTGAATCTTTGTAAAAATAACCATTTCATGAATAAGAGCTCTAAAAACATTTCCCACAAGCATAGATATCTGTTGCATCTTTCCTCCATGGAGTTCTTGGATTTCTAAACTTACTGATTTATTTCTAGTGACAAGCACTAAAAACCAACCGGGATATTCTGCATCTTTGTACCTATATTTGTAATATGAGTGGGCCAGAGGTTAAGATGAGGTCATTTCCTGTTCTAGATTCTAAGAGTTGTACTCTCAAAACTGCTTCTGGCAGTCACTAATGTGTGATCACGTCTTCCTCCCACCGAGTTTACTGAAAACACCCCAGATGGTTATTCATGAGGCAAGTAGTCTGGTATTTAAGCAAATTCAATCAGAAGTTAGAGACTGGGTCCACGCATGGAAGAAAGAGGGGATTAAAACCAAAAGTTTTAAAATTCCGGCAGAACGGGTGCCCTGAGAGGTGAACAGATCTCTGCTGGACAAAGTAGACAGAAAAGAAGGTGTGTGAATGCTGACCCACCACTAACTGATAATTATATTTAATTCTGGGGTTGACTGTCACAGTGTCTCCATGCCTGTGAGCCACTGGCTGACGGGTGCTCCATGAGAAGATAACGGAGTCCTACCACTTGTCAAGGTCCGTGTGTTCTCACTCGTCCACACGTCATGTAGATGTCACGTCATGTGGATGTAGATGGGTTCACTCCTTACCCACTTCTCAGGACCAACCTTCCCTAAGCAGCTCCATGCCAGTAGTCGGACACCCAGGATCAAATGATCTTTTCTGCTCGGTCCTCCTTCGGATTACAATCCTGGGTACCTCTGTGGTTCTTTTCCCTGGGAGTTCCGCACTAATAAAGCCCAGTTCCTTCCCATATGGAGAGTCCTGCTTTGTGCTCTCCTGGGGGAATGGAGCCTTTGTCCTGCGGCACAGCTGCAGAATGGCTTCTTTGTCATTACGTCATCTCCTTGACTTAGAATCTAGATCAATCAGAACAGGAACCTATCCATCAACAATCAACAACCTGGGCTCTCTAATGATTTTAATAGGACAGGTGCTCCATTACCAATCACATGTGAACTCTTATGCTCGGTCTTTAGTGCCAGCTATTTTTTCAAGTCATCTGGCATGGCACGCGCCATTCAGCTGCCACCATATCCCTATGGCTACCTCCCAGTCCAAGTCAGGGATGTCAGTTCCATCTCCTTTCCAAGTGGCCCAGTCTTGGCCAGGAACAGGAAGTCTGTTGTGCAGTTCCCATAGCCATAGGAAGAAACAGAGCCCTTTACCTTCCTTTGGATGTTGTGTATGGATGTGGTGCAATCACCAAGCTGCAACCAGGTAGAGAGATGGAGAGAGTCAGCAGCCTCTAACACCGCTGAAGGCATGGATGTAGCAGCCTGGGGCTTTATATGAGAGTGTTGATTTCCTAAGTAATTTGATTTGCATTTTCCATTGGCTGCAGCAAAACACAACACACACACACACACACACACACACACACACACAAATACTCATTCGCTTATATGATATTGATCATCCAAAGAAAATATCCAAAGAGTTAGTAACAGGTCACCATCTAACTATGGGATACTAACTTTGAGGATAGAAACAATTACTAACAAGAGATGTTGTTCTTTCTGTAGGTATGGGACACATCTTGATGTCACACAGACTATATACTATGTAAGATGTGACTTTTCAACTGATAACATCTGTTCTGGTAGCTGATATGAATGCTGATCAAATGATACTTCTAACAACCCCCCAGGTAAGACCGACAGCTTACAAAATCTCACAAAATCTCACAAAAGCAGCTCACAAAATCTGTAAAACGAAATAAGCCATGGGAAGGACTCTGCCGTCTCAGTTCTGTAGAAGTAGCATGCCTGTTACAGTTCTGCATCTCAGAGTGTGCAGCTGAGATTCTCACACTCACCTGTGCATCAGGGCACAGATCTGCAGGGCCTGAGGCTTCAGGGAGGTTAGACAGAAGCACAGAAGGAAAACCACTGGGGCCAGAGTGCACGGAGGTAACAAAAACCACTGATAGAACAAAGAGATACTCCTTCACTGTCAGGAGAAAACGACAGGGGTTCCAAAGCCTTTTTAGAGATGTCATGCTGAGGCTATCTCCTGGAAGACACTCAAAGTGACAATCAGCTTCCCACTTGAAAAGCAAAGAGAACTCCATTGGTCTTGACAGGTCTCCTGACACACACAATTTACATTCAAGTGTTCCTGGTTCATGTTGATGACAGTGACACGATGCGTGTACTGAGCTCCCAAGAGCCATGACAGTCAGCTTGCAGAGGACAGAGAAAACAGTGCCCCACTACCAAGGGCCAAGTGAAAATAAATGTCAGCTGTCAAAAGGCCTGCAAAATTCAGCACGATAAAAAAAATCAGGAAAACGACAAATGTCTACATCTTAAGCTAATTTTCCAGAAAGCTGAGAACCATAAAAGTTTGCTGTGTGTGCCATCCAAAACAAGCAATACATAGAGCACTCAAAGTGTCATGACTTTCTAGGAGTTTGGAAAAGTTGCCCACCGCCATTTATATCTTAAAATCAAATAGATCTAATGTATGGGAAATAGTTTGGATTTCAATACAGAATTAATACATTATAGGTCTCAAGTCACCCTGGAAGACTCCTACCCAGCTTTTAAATATTAAGATTTTATTTGGGGGGAGTGGTGCGTGTGTGCAGGTCAGAGGACAACTTTTGGGCACCACTTTCGCTCCCTCTACTACATGGGTTCCGGGAACTGAATTGGGGTCGCTAGGCCTGTATAGTTGGTGTCTGTACCTGCTGTGCTGTCTTCCTGACATGCACACAATTGTGTGTTTGTTTTTTTGTTTTGAATTTCACACTGTGTTCAGTCTGTCCTTGAACTCACGGCAATTCCCCTGCCTCAGACTCCTTTCTCTCTCTATTTCTGCTCCTGCTCCAGTTATAGGTCCAGTCATGGTAGATATTCTTTCTGTGTATTCCTCTATCTCCTAGGAAATCAGGCCCAGGTAATAAAAGGCTTTGGCCAACTCTCTGTATATGTCTATTGGACAAATAGCTGAACATCTTGGTGAGCTACATGTAATTTCTAGAAATGTTAATGTTAATAAATGTTAATTAATGTTAATTAGGCAAAATATGCACTTTATTTAGCCATGGTATGGTCATGGAGCAGCATGACGTGTGAACAGCCTTGTCACATGTCACAGATAAGTAGATTCATTCTACCTCTAAATACTCTTCCCAGTGAGAAAAGGATCCTTCATGTATTTGTTCCAACAATGACAAACCACTACTTTTCTCCAATGATTTCACTCAGTTACATAGCAATTCTATAACTACTGATTCGTTATTTTAACAGTAGGACAAATATTTGGTCCTATCGTCAGGCCAAGAATATATATATATATAAAAAAAGAGAAGAACACTGTGTCTATTTCGATGGGGAAATTGGGGACAGGAGATAAAAAAAAATAAACAGAAAAAATACCTGATAGTAATAAGTGCAGGACAGAGGTTTAATTGAGGAGATCAAAATATAAAACGAGTGTGAGGCCAGGGAAAGCCTTTCTGAAAATGTGGCATTTGTGTCAAAGCCAGAATAACCAGAAAGGCCAAGCCTGGTGGCAGCCGGCAGACCGACAGGAGCCACGGCAGAGGCTCCCAGGCAGAAACAAGCTTAACTTGTTGGAGGTAAAGAGAGGTAGGCAGTATGTGGCTGGACGGAGCGAGCAAGCGCTGTGTGCCAGCTGTGCCCCTGCCAGGTTCACACGGCGAGAACGCCCAGAGCTTCTGGACGCGGCTGCATTTGGATACAGGGTCTCTTCAAGGGTGATTAGTTTAAAATATAGTCGTAAATATGGGCCCTACTAAAAGAAGGCCATTATAGTGGGCCTCTACCTCACCGACTGGTGTCCTACAAGCAAAAGAGTTTAGAACACAGTCACACAGGAACAGGACCTCACGAGGACAGTGGGGGAACGCAGATATTTGCAAGATGAAGAACAAACCAACCTCGGGCTGGTGAGATGACTCCGCAGGTAAGGCAGCTGCCAACAAGCCTGTCTGTGAGTTTAATTTAATTAGGATCCACAAGGTAGAGGAGAAAAACTGACTCCTGTAAAGTCATTTGCACACATACGTGTGTGTGCACAGATACACACAGTAACTAAAAGTTAAATGAAGAAGAGGAAGAGAAAACAAGGAAGGAGGATGAGACAAAGAAGAAACCCAGCAGCCCTTTGGACAGACACCTTTATTTCAGACTTCTGGTCTCCAGACCTGTAGGGAAATAATTCTGTGCTGGTTAAGACTCCCAGCCTTCTGCTCCTTCTGTCAGCTCTAGAAAACCAGGGGTGCAACAAGGGGTCAGGCCGCGGGAAGCAGCAGACAGGGCTGGAACCTTAAGCGTCTAGGAAGCCGCTTCAGGGTCTGAGAGTGACAAGCGCCATTTTACAAAGATAATTCTGGACAGCTGCTTTGTAGAAAGTGCACAGGAAGACACATGTGGAAGCAGGAAGTCCGTGAAGAGGCGGCGGCCACGTCTAAGAGGGAGATGGCAGTGGGGAGCTCATCCAGCCGTGGGGACAGTGGAGGTGAACAAACACGTCTGAATCTGGCTTGTGTTCTCAAAGAACTGGGGGATTAGATGTGGGGAAGAGAGAGAGGAGAGGGACCAGGATGACTGGGGGCTTTTGCTATGAACAATCTAGAAAAGGCATCACTGTTTCACAGAGAAGGGCAGGGAGTTAGGAGAATGCGTGTCTAAGTCAGGGTTACCATTGCAAGATGGAACATCACGACCAAAGTGACTTGGGAAGAAAAGGCTTCGTCATCACTGTTCAACACTGAGAGAAGTCAGGACAGGAACTCAAGCAGGGCAGGATCCTGGAGCAGGAGCGGATGAACAGGCCATGGAGGGGGTGCGGCTTACTGGCTTTCTTGTAGAGAGCCTGCTTTCTTGTAGAACTTAGAACCATCAGCCCAAGGATGGCCCCAGCCACAATATGGTGGCCACATTAATCACTAACAAAGAAATGCCCCATACAGGCTTGCTTACACCCCAGTCCTAAGGAGGCGTTCCTCAATTGAGATTCCCTCCTGTCCAGGTGACTCTAGCTTGTGCAGAGCTAACATAAGACTAATCAGCACAGTAAGGGTGGAGAGATATAAAAATTCAAATGGAATGATGTCATCAAACCTGAATGTGTTGGTCTGGGCTTCTGCAAGGGTAATAGACAGACATGGAAAAGGAGGGGAGTGAAAGATATGCGTGTGTACTAACAACCAAGAGATGGGGTCGTGTGCACTAACAACCAAGAGACGGGGTTGGGGTGGATTGTGAGCTGCAGGAAGGGTGTCAGAAACTTGTCTCAGCTAAGCCGGTCAATGCTAAGTTCTAGAGATGAGAGGCCCTGGAAGGTGTTGCTCATTTATGGCCTGTGGGGAGTGGTGCTGTTGGTGGCAAAGTGTGGACAAATCCCTCTTTGGCAGGAAGTATCTACTGCATACTCACTATGACTGTGCAGATAAGATCTAGATCAGTGGTTCTCAGCCTGTAGGCCACCACCCTCTTTTGGGGGGGCCACTAAATGACTCTTTCACAGGGGTCGCCCAAGACCATTGGAAAACCCAGATATTTACATTATAATTCATAACAGTAGGAAATTACAGTTATGAAGTAACAACAAATAATTTTATGATTGGGGTGGCCACTGCAACATGATGAACTGTATTAAAGGGTCGTAGAGTTAGGAAGGTTGAGAACCATTGGTCTAGATGAAAGGTCTCAACACAAACAAGTGGATGATACTAAACTTTGTGGCAGAAACAGGTATCTGAAGGCTTGAGGAGATGCTTGCCAATTGTCTATACACTTCCTTGTTAAATTCTGTCCTGCAGGGGCCATGTAACTATAATAGAAGCACAAAGTTTTATTCTTTGGGAAACCATGAATCTTGTGTTGATTTGAGCAGGATGTAAGATGAAGTCTATTAAGCAAGTCAGTTGGGTAGGCGAGATGGTAGGGTGTGGAGCTTTCTAGCACATTCTGAATCAATCCATCCAAATTCTATTTACACTATATGGCAACCGGGGATGAAATGAATGCTTGCTGGCTGATTAAGAAACCCTCTTTTAAAAGTATTCATTCATTTAATGTGTATGTGTGTGTCCACACGTTATGTCTGTGCACCATGTGCATGCAGCACCCACAGAGGTCAGAAAAGATGTCAGAACCCCTAGAATTGGAGTTGCAGACTGTAGAGAGCTGGCATGTGGGTGCTGAGAATTGATTCCTGGTCCTCCTGAAGAGCAGCCAGAGCCAGAATACTCTCTGTGACTATTGTATATGTTTAAAGGGCAGGGGTGAGGCTACACTTAGATACTTAAGTGATTCCGAGCTTGTTTCTTTTTCACACTCTGAAACAAACTTTCGCAATGGCCAGAGCTGAGCTTTTGACTATCTGCAGGATGGTTTTAGAAGGTGGGATTGTTTATTTATTTATTTTTTCCCTTCCTAATCCTGGATCTTCTTTGTGAGTTGCTACTAAAGCCTTCAATAGCAGAGCTCTGAAATGCTCTCTCACAGTTGGTGGGATACACACTAATCAATCCTGAGAAGCTGCCATCTGATTCCATCCTGCTGCACAGCAAATGGTTTTGTGGATACTCATGCTTAGTCATATATTCATAGCTTTCTTAGACAAACTGACCAAACTTTATGGATGATATGTAAGACTTTATTTCTAATTCTAGTTGTACAAAGTGGTTAGCTTTGAGGGCTAGGGCAAATGGTGGCACAATACTTACCCTGCATGCATAAGACTTTTGGGCGGATGCCCAGACACACACACACACACACACACACACACACACCATTCACACATACACACACACCACAACATACCATACAAGCACATGATACTCACACAACAAACACACGACACACACCACATACCATACACACATACCACACAACACACATGACATTCACACACACACCACATACACACAACACTCATATATATAATGCACACACACAAATGACACAAACATACTACATACCACACACACCACATGCCACACATACACGTCACATACACATGACACTCATACACACAACACACACGACACACAAATGACACTCATGATACATACAACGTATCACACACACATGCCACATAAACATGCCACTCACATACACACACCACACAGCACACATAAACACACACCATGCAGCACACACACACACACACACACACACACACACTTTCACACACCGCATATCGAATGCATACCTCCCCCACCTCACACACGGCCCAGCTTCAAGAAACTGTCCTTGAAGGCTGTCTATGTCCTAACATGGTAGTAACAAAAACATGGAATACTTTCTCTTTTCTGTTATCAAATCTGGGCATCCTCAGCTGGACCGAGAATGGGAAAATTCAATAATATTTTCATAACAGAAACATTCCAGTCAATGTTTTAGCAAGGAAAGCTAATTATTGTTGAGCTAATGAGTTTTTGCCTTTTTTACTTTTGAAAAAATATGATAAGCTTCTTGCCTTTGTAGTGCTTCTTCCCCTTTAGGAAAGAGAAAATCCTTTCATTCTGCTTCCAACTTATCACTAACAGTGATTTTAAAATAAAACATGGTTTGAGGAGGGGCCACTTAGGCTACCACACAGGAGGGACTTCGCATCTGGTTCTAAGGGATTCTCAGTGCACTGCGACTTCAGCACCATCTAGATACCCTTCTGATGAGGCGGACAGCGTTGAAATTGATTCCCATAAATGTCACTGCCCTATTTATTGTCTTTTTCCCCGAACCAGCGCTGCACTGGCTGGACTCCATTGTCTGTCAGGCAGATTTATTACAGCTCAGATGCATTCCAGTTCACAATAGGAATGTGCTCATTAGAAAACAAAGCTTCCCGGGCCAGCGAAGCAGACAATCTGCTGGCAAAACCCAGGTACCTGAATAGTGGTTACGATGTGTGAAGTGTTCTGATGTTCCTTAACTAAATGCAACAGCATATAAGTTGATCTTCAATCCTGAGATGAGTTCCCAATGAACAGATTTATTAGCGCTTCTCAAGGAAGCGCCCTTTAGTGCTCCACAGGAACAGGGACAAAGGGACCTCTTCTTGACTGACATTATACAGTTAGGCGGATTTTCTTGATGCTTCACATTCTCTTGGGACAGTAACGCAGGAATTCTGGGAAGCAGATTAACTCTTTCCAGCCTGCAGGGTACACTCTAACATGCAGCCTTCTTAGCAATGGAAACCAGTGGAAAACTGTGGGAGCTGAGGCGCATCCTTACAGGGCAGGACGAGGAAGCTTAAGAATAAGGAGAAAGTTCAACCAGGATGCAAAAAGCAAAGGAGTGGAAACCAGTCCTAACAGTTCACAGAAGGAAGAAAATGTGCAAAACCAAAGAGAGCTAACGCTGCCTAGCGGATAACAGCCAAAGTAGGTTGAGAGCTGTCTGGGACCGACGGCCTGCACACTGGAAACTGCAACTACACAATGATACAACTATACAAATGACCACCTGTTCCCAGGCAGAGCACACAGGTTTGTCAGTGCAGACTTCTCTCATCCTAACATCCATGCTTGTGTGATTCTGGATGAGACAGTGGACCACCTGAAGGTTTATTACAGAAGTCATTTTTTTCCTTAGGTTATTGGCCAAGCACCTGTGGCTCCTTCCACCTAGGCTGTCCTTATTATTCCCCTACATTCCTGTGGGTCTTAGAATGGACTGGAAGAGCCATTAGAAAACTGCTGCTGTCACAATAGGCCAGTGTACATACGAGTCAGTTCACGCCGTCACCTAGGCTTGTAGACATTTCTGCTAAGTATGCTTACGGTACATTTTTGGTGACACTGCCATTAAATTAGATTGTAAGCACAAATGAAGCCTGAAGGAGGGACTTGACCTGGGGTGACCTCACCAAGCAACATGGCAACAGAGGTAGATTAGCGCTGAGGATCGAAGCAGACACCGCTGCTCAGAGACCCTGTCTGTCATCGCCGAGGTGTCTTTCCTCCCCTCTGATATGTAGCCAGGGCCAGGTTTCAAACCTCTCTAAATGGATCTCACCGGAGCCCTGTCAGTCTAGTCATCAGGGTCCTCACTGCCGTGTCTCTAGGACTTTACTATAAACAAAGTATGTCCTCAGATACTTAGGACTCCCCTCCCTGTAAAAGCAACACCGTCCCTCACCCCAGAGTGACCCCATTTCTATCCAGTTATAGGATCTGTGAGTATATCAGTGGGGAAAGGTGCTTGCTGTGCAAACCTGACCTGGTACCCCACGTTTAACAACTGATTTCCAAGAGATGTTTTTTAACCTCTACACAGGGCTGTGGTACACACCCATCCCCCCCCCATCTATACAGTCACATAACAATGATGATGATGATGACCATAAGATGACGTCAACCACCACCAAAGCAAAAATCAAATTAGCTGAGAAGATGGCATTAATATAAAGTAATTTAAAAATAAATTCATATTATTCAATCCTGGGATTAATTTAGGTTTTCTGAAAAATTATCTTTGAAAACTATTTTGCTGTGAGGTTATGTCAAGTGTGAGCAACCTGGCTGTACTTTATTTTAGAATCATTCAAGAGGGAACCTAAGTCAGATTCAGACTTATATTGTAGTAATACATTTTTGAGAACAACTTTATAAAATATTCAAATATTTATGGGACTACCTGAGGACTCGTGTAGAATATGCGTTAGTCTGAGGACTCAAAGCTATACCCTAATTCATAGATCCCTTCTACTCTAAATGTACGTGAATCAGCAAGGGAGAAAAAACAAAATAGAAATGTTAAGCTGCTAAAGAAAACTGCTGTCTCGAAACATCAGAAGGTGTTCTGACATGAGGTTTAAGTCTTATGTCAGAAGTACAACAGCAGCCCGAGTAGCTGGACATGCAGAACAGACCCAGAATGCACCTGGCCAAGTGGAATCCTCATTATCTTGAAGACACCTGATAGCCTTTGCCCTCAGCCCCTTGTCCACGCTGATTATGTGCCGTGGACCCAGTTTTATATCTAAAGAGGATTTAAAATTCATGAGGCTGGTTGAAGGCTCAGCCGTCACATTCTACTCATTCCAAAGTGTATGGGAAAAAGAAGAGGACAGACATTTCAGCCAAGGCCATTATTGTGTCTGAATAACCATATTCCATTAACTTGCTAATAAACCTGCTTGGAGATGGAGATGCTGTCAGCCTAAAGCAGCATTCCACGCCTTTCTTCCAGCTTGCCCGATGTCACTCTGAGCAGTATTACTTTCTCTACGCCCTTTATTCCAAGGTTGCCCAGAATTCAAAGCACTTATTCAGTGAGGTTGTAATCCAGTTTAGTATGCTATTAACGGAATTCTTTAGAGCAGATCATGGAAAAAGAAAATCACACTTATCCCGGGGTCAATGACCAATTTTAAGGGAAACACATACTCAGCCAGTCTGAAGGAAAAGGTCGGGATCTATGAGGTATTATGGAAAGAAAGGAAAGTAAAGAACACATCAATTTTCCAATATTCTCATACAAAACAAGCCTAAGTTTGGAGCGGTAAGATCCTGGACTCTCTGAATGAACGGTGCCAGGCACGGCTGTTCATGGAAGTTAGAAAATGCAAGCTTCCATCCACACCACGGAAGCCTGGCTTTCTCTCTCCCTCATTTATTCTCAGATTCAAAAGTCACACACACACACACACACACACACACACACACACACTAACCTCACAAATCTTGATAGTGAATGCAATGGAGTATGGATTAAAAGCTCTGTAGCGTGCTTTTTACTAGCTTGGCCAGTTTTCTGTCTGTGCCATAAACGTCAAAGTAAGACCTACTCTTTCTAGAGCTTTAAGTCCTGAAACTACATGACACAGAGTAGATGTCCTGTGGAGACGGGCACTTTTGTAAGAATGAATGCATTACTAACATTGTCTGGTGACTCTACTGGTCTATCCTCTTCTAACAATTAACTGAAAGTGTAAGATTAAAAAAAAATAGGGCTGGAGGGACGGCTCAGTGCACTCTCACTGACTGCTCTTCCAATGGTCCTGAGTTCAAATCCCAGCAACCACATGGTGGCTCACAACCATCCGTAACAAGATCTGACTCCCTCTTCTGGAGTGTCTGAAGACAGCTACAGTGGACTTACATATAATAAATAAATAAATCTTTAAAAAAATTGTAATAAACTAAAGTTAAGGGAATATATGTTCTTATTTGAAAGCACTGTTATCAAACGGCAGTTAGTTCCTTGTTTCTTTTCCAGTCTTAAAGGTTTAGAAGAAATATATCTTCCCAAAGTCTGGGTGGCCACCAAATGCCGGTCTCTCCATAGTAGCTTCCAATGAATAGAACCAGAGTGGCTTTTCTTCTATGAGGTAACTGGATTGGGAAAAAAAAAAACTGTCAATGGGCCTCAAATAGTTGTTTATCAGCAAAGTCTGGCTGAATGGAAGTCCAATGCAGGCTAAGGAGATGGCTGGTCCAGGTGCCTTCCAGGGAGCCTAAACGGGCTGAATTCCATCCACAGAACCCATGCTAGAAGGGGGACTGACATCCACAAGATGTCTTCTGACCTCAGCACGCATACTGTGGCACAGACACGGTGACACCCACACCCACCCACACATTAAAAAATGTACTTCCTCAATTACTTTATGATTAGAAAGATTTTTGCATCAATCTGTTTTAGAATGACCAATATTAGGTATAGTTTCTTCTCTAAAGTCCCTTAGCGAGGGCACACTAAAAACCAACTGTAAATGAATAAAACCTTAGCAGACGGGAAGTAAATGTTAAAACATCAATAATATGATTCAATAGAGATAAAAAGTGAGTAATAGTTTCAATATTGAAAGTCATGGTATTACAGTAATTTCATAATCCTTCAGAAGCAGAAAGCTACCATTCATTGCTTTGATAAGTTTTTTTGATCTCCTGAATGTCCAAGCTAGATGTGGATAGATGTGCAGTAAATTTCTCAACTGGAGAATTAAGTAAAACACAACACATCAAGCTTGAAGAGTTGTGAAATGAAGCCACATGCTCAAAAAGACCAGGAGACTAAGACCCAGCTAGCTTTAAGGAACAGTCTTCCATCACAAGAAAAGCAGAACCAGAGCACACATTTCCTTTCTTAATCATGTGACCTAATTCCTGATGAACTAGAAATGCCACTGAGATGAAAAGCCAAGGTTAAGATTACTAACAAGAAATTGGTTCCACTCAGACTGTTTGGAAATAGTTAATTAGTTAGTAGTTATATATGAACACACACTTAAGTTTTCTCCTGAAGTTTCTCCATTGCATCTACTTTTGACCCCTGATGAGGAACCACGTACCCTCTGACTAAACCCAAAGGCCGGGGAATAAGCATGGCTTGGCATATGAAGACATGAGGGGTGTCCACGGCCCACCATAACATATTCCAAGCAAGGTCATTTTTAGATGTTTGCACAAAATGCAGCATTAATGGTTTAGGTGTTTTCTAACTGCTCTTGAGAAGAAATATTAAGAACAACACTATTTACAACACTGTCAAGATTTTCCATAAAAAGATTCTTAGGAAGCAACATGTTTCCTTTTCCTTGAACCTTTCTCTTTCACACACAGACACACACACACACACACACACACACACACAGAAAAACATACTGCACACCCTGTCACTTGGAGTGTGACTTTTAATTTTACTTGAGGATTGAGGATTTGGTTTCCTAGGTAAGCTGAGCCTGTCTACCTGAAGCCTTGGAAAGTCCACAACAGTGCGTCAGTTTATATCTGATGCACATTTTCTGACCATGGATCCCCAGTGGAAATGGACTTAACGAGCAGCAAGCTTTCAGCATTAGAAACTCATACTAGTTCCATCAAAACAGTAGTTTGACTTTTGCAGTTGACTTACTGGATTTCATTTCATAACTCCCAGCCATATTTTCCCCTACTAGTATTTAGGAAGGAAGTAAATGAAAGCTAATCTTGCCCAGTGTGTGCCAGTGTGTGTAAGATTTTGAAGAGCAGAAAGTGATAAAAAGAAGTTAATGAGGATGAGTGGATCTGTTCTAAAAAGGCAGCGCTACCAAGCAGGTAAATGGCTTTTTAGTGAGGAGGACATTTCAATTCTCTCAAAGCTTCTTCCCAAAGAGACCCAATACAAACCTTGTGTACACACTTAGCCCCTCTG
The DNA here is from genome assembly GCA_964023405.1 of Apodemus agrarius. Lineage (NCBI taxonomy): Eukaryota > Metazoa > Chordata > Mammalia > Rodentia > Muridae > Apodemus > Apodemus agrarius. The sequence continues at coordinate 14,593,589 of OZ030007.1, forward strand.
ATTAATAAAAAAGAGAACTGAACGCCACAATGCTAGCAGTACATTAGCCTGTCTGTGGAACATGCTTCCCCCCCACCCCATGGAAATCCTGGCAAGTCCAATGCTCTATGGTTGCAGACGAAGCAGGTATTCTCACGTGTATTCTGTAACTTCACTAAGCCAAGCACAGCTGAAGACAGATAAGGTGGCATTTATCTGAAACCCTGCAGGGTCTGTATAAGGGCAAGTGAAGTGTAAGCCCTGGTTGGAAATGCAAATTAAACAAGTCTCCAAGGCCAAACACAAAGAGCTTAGTGCTCTGGCAGTCCTAATCTCATTTTAACTGAAAAAAAAAAAGTGTCTTATCCATGTGGCAAAATAGCAGAACTAAATATAAGGGAGGCAGAGTTTATTTTTCTCATATTTGGTGAGGATAGTTCATCCTTGCAGGGAACACATGTCAGCAGAACACAGGCAGCTGCTCACATTGTGTCCACAGTCAGGAAAGAACACAGGCGGCTGGACACATCAAGTCCACAGTCAGGCAGGAACGTAGGTGGCTGGATACACTGTTCACAGTCAGGCAGGAACCCAGGCAGCTAGATACACTGTGTCCACAGGCAGGCAGAAACACAGGCAACTGGATACATTGTATCCTCAGGCAGGCAGGAACACAGGCAACTGGATACATTATATCCTCAGGCAGGCAGGAACACAGGCAACTGGCCACATTGTGTCCACAGTCAGGCAGGAACACAAGAATCTGGACACACTGTCCACAGTCAAAAAGCAGAGGTATGCATGCTGGAGGTCACTCAGTTTCTCCTTTATATTCTCCTTTGTATTCCTTTTATATTCTAGAGTCCTAGACCACAGACAGTTTTACCTCAGCCCAATTTAGATAATCGTTCACAGGCATACCTAGAGGCTAGCCTCATCTAGATAGTCCAGGCATACCCAGAGGCTAGCCTCAACTAGATAATCTCTCACGGACATACCTAGAAGTTTATCTCCTAGGGTGATTCAAGATCCTGACAATCTTACAATCAATATGAATCATCACAGTCACAAATGCTGAGATTGGACAGTGTGCTGAGGTTAACTGATCTCTCCATTATCTGTGGATAAATGACTTCCATCACGGTCTGTCTGCACTGAGTTTGAGGACAGTATATAGTCACTGAGAACTGACTGGAAGATACTTTTAGAGAACTTTTCAGTCTCTTGTTTCACATATGAACAAACTGAGGCCCAAGCTTGTTCAAAGTCACAAGCTAGTTGTATTTCCTAGCTGTCTTCTACTACCCAGAACGTGTAACATGCCAGGATCACTACTTATTAAAAGCAGTCCCCAGGAGCTGAGTGTGGTGGTACATTTCTGTAATCCTAGAATTTGGGAGGTGGAGACAGGGGAATGAGGAGGTCAAGATCACCCTTGTTGAGGGGTGGTGGTGGTGCACGCCTTTAATCCCAGCTCTTGGGAGGCAGAGGCAGGCGGATTTCTGAGTTCGAGACCAGCCTGGTCTACAGAGTGAGTTCCAGGACAGCCAGGACTACACAGAGAAACCCTGTCTTGGAACCACACCCCCCTCCCAAAAAAAAAGATCACACTTGTCTATATAGTAAGAGCTACAAGACACTTTGTCTTTACAAAATCCACCAGCAAATCTCCTAACCTAGGATCCTGGCTCTGTGACCAAGACACTCATTTACTGCTACTTTCTGCTTGCTTGCTTGCTTGCTTGCTTGCTTCCTTCCTTCCTTCCTTCCTTCCTTCCTTCCTTCTTTTCTCTTTCTTTTCTCCCTTCCTTCCTTCCTTTCTTTCTTTTTTCTTTCTTTCTTTCTTTCTTTCTTTCTTTCTTTCTTTTCTCTTTTTCTCCCTTCCTTCCTTCCTTCCTTCCTTCCTTCCTTCCTTCCTTTCTTTCTTTCCTCTTTTTTCTTTCTTTTTTCTTTCCTTCTTTCTTTCTTTCTTTCCTAACTTTTTTCACTTTCTGCTTTCCACAGCAGAGTGTAATCCTCTTCCCCTAATGTTCCAGAAATTCCTGTAATCAAGACAAACAAGGGGACGGCGCTCTTTCCATCAAACCCACAGCAACTGTCCTTACATCTTCACCACCACAAACTGCTGTACTTACGTCCAATAATGACATTATTCTAGACCTTTCTCCTGAATGACCTAATTGAAAATCAAGCCCTATCATAAAGCCATGAATTTTGTGCTATTCTTACCATGTTTGAAGATGTTCTTTGTATTTTTATGTCTGTCTATGTGGGAATGTCTGCCATGTGTGTGCAGGTACCCATGGAAGCCAGAAGAGGGCATCAGATGGGCTGGAGCTGGAGTTAAGAGCCACATGAGGTAGGTGCGGGGAATTCAATGTGGGTCCCTGCAGGAGTATCAAGCTATTTCTCCAGCCTCTATTTTTCTTTCTTTTTTTTTTTAATTAATCACTCCATTCATTTACATTTCAAATAATATCCCACTTTCCCGTTACCCCTCCATACCCCCCATCCCACATATCCCCCAGCCTCTCTCCTCCCTCTCCTTTGCCTCTATGAGGGTGCTCCCTCGCCCACCCACCCTCTCCTGCCCTACCCCTCCAGCAGGCCCCTATGTTGGGGCCTCAAACCTCCACAGGACCAAGGGCCTTCCCTCCCATGGATGTCAGACATCAGCTCCTATTTTCAATACTCCACAGAAGAGGAAACAGAGGCACTGGGCACTCGTATGTCTTGTGCAGGAGTCACGGTACACACCATGTGTGACCACGACAATACTATTGACGCTCTCAGTTTGCCCACCTGTTTGCTGCCCCTGAGGTGGACATGCTCTCAGCTGCATGCCCCCACTCCCCAGGCTGCTGCTCAGACTTTCCAGCTCCCGGTCACATGTCAGCTCTGTCTTAGTCATCAACCCGGGAAACACCGTGTCATCCTTGCCTCTTCCCCGACTGTCACCGTCCTCTGTGCCTCTGCCCTGGGAAGGTCCCGCTCTCTGCTCCAACCTCTCCCTGCACTGACCAGGAAGCGGCCACCCCACAGTCCCTTCGGCTTTCCTTTTCTCACGGGCCACAGCCCTGTTTCCTGGTATCCACCGCCTGAAAACTGTCATTGCATATATTTGGCTTGGTTTTACAATTGTTTACAGCAAAGGGGAAATTCCTTTGGCTGTTAATCTTCCATGCACAGATGTGAATTGCTCAAGTCTAAACAGTGTATATACACTGTCATGCTGCCTCCCTGACAACCTCTGTGACAACATTACATAATTTCTCATAATTTGAGTATTCTTTCTCGTTACAATAATGAGAACCAGCATCAGCATGCTCCCTCCCCACCCACCCACCACCCCACCCACCCCCCCCGCCAAAAAAAAAAAAAACCTCCAAAAACACAATCAAACAAACAAAAAAACCAAATAAATAGTCTTGCAATTACATCTGTCAGGAAAAGGGATGGGTCAGCAAATGAGGCATTTGTGTAAAGGTTAGCTAAAATGTTACATTCCGGTATGGCTGTCAACCCTAACAGAAGATATGAGAAGGTAATTAAGGAGACATTTGTAACCTTGTGGCTTCTGTGTCTGGACTCTTGGGGAGTGGGGGATGTATCTATAATAGCAAGGCGATGGGGAACAAATTTAACCCTTATATTAAGATTAAGAGAGCCAGAAGTGCAATGTGTGAGCCTCTGTTCTGTTCCCTCTCCTCTGCACGATCTATCTAAGCTCCTGAAGCGGAAAGGCTGCCAGAGCCTTGACAGGCAGGACTCGGAACCACCGCGCAGAGCAAGCAACGGAGACACAGAACCACACCATAGCTAGCTGGGGTTCTGCTTGAAGCAGAACCAAACCTAGAATGTCTTGGGGGAAAACAGCACATTTGTCTCTGGTGAAGAAAACCAGAATCCTATTTGAAGAGAATAAAGGGTCAGTCCAAGCAGGTACTAGGCCACAGCCTTGGCCAATAACCTTGTTCTTTAACAGCCTGTTTTGCGGGGAGCGCCCTGGTGTGAAACATATTTTAAAATAACACCATCGAGATGGAAGCTTGCTAGCCTTTTCTTTAAATAATTTTTCCTAGAAAATCTCCATGGTTAGAGCATGGGCTGTCACCTCTTACCTGATGCAGCCACTCCGAGGTCAGGACAGCCAAGTAGGGAGGGGGCCTGGGACAGCAGTCGAGCCCATAGTTTTCTTTTCTTTTTTTTTTTTTTCTTGTAATGCCAGGATCAAACCCAGCACCCTGCATATGTTAGATAAATACTCTATCACTGGGGTGTACTTCCCAGCCTGATCCCACAGTTAAAACATAAGTAAGCTGCGCCTTGATCATCAACCTTTGAAATACAAAGTAAGTAAAGGGGGTAATTTACATATTATTTACATAAAATTACACAGAATAAATGTCACAAACTGTGAGGTTACAGAAATAATATACATTTCTGAACGAAATATATTTTAAAAATTAGTTTTTGAGTTAGCCAAGATGCCTCGGTGGGGAAAGGGCACTTGCTGTCAAAGTTGTCCCCGCCCCCTCTGGAGTACTGGGGATTCACACGCTGGAAAGAGAAAATCACCTTCTGAAAGCTGACCTCTGGCTTCCACAATGTCCCGTGGAACACAGCCACAAGATAAATAAATGAAATGTAATAAAAAATGTTAAAACCTGATTGTTGCTATGTCTACTGCTTTTCCCGAGAAGTGACCTGGAAGTTCGGGTTACCTGCTTCCCCTTCCTGAGAGGAACCTCAGCCTCAGCCCGGATCTGCTCTCGGGCACTGTTAGGACCCGGGATAAAGATAAGGTTTCACTTTACAGAAGGGCTTCACAGGAAGCAGCCGCAGATGTCTCCTCTTGAAGTACTTGGAAACATCCTGTCACAGTGACCTTTCTAAGACAGGCTGTTGCTCTGAGATATGAGAAAACAAGGTGTCACCTTTGTTGTCTCTATGATGCTATCTGTGGCTTTTAATGTCGAGTGTCTAGACCTAACACAGAGTCTCACCGGCCCAGACATCACGAAACGGACACAACTCCCTGGTTGCTATGCAGCCAAATGGTTGGGCTTGTGTGTTTTGGAATGGAATGACTTGGTTCAAATCCTATACTCTGATTTCCTAGCTGACCATGCAACCTACTTATACTCAAAGCCCCAGTTTCTTCAACGGTAGGATCCACATTAAAAGCTGAGATGTACGGTGCTCGGAGGCGAGGTGTTCAGCTCAGTGACGGGGCAGTCAGCACGATTCCTGCTCAGCTCAGCAAATGTTCGTTACCCATTCATTACTTCTTGTTGTGTCTTTAACTAGGAGTCTCAGACAATCCGTACAAAACTTCAGAACATCAAATGTGCATTGCCCACATCTGCTGGTTTACACACTCACTCAGTAGACAGATGTGGGCTGATGGCTGGTGTCGTGTGGGGCTCTGTGTTGGACGCTTTAGTCACCTACACGAAACCCTCTTCTTGGAACCATCTTTACTATACACTGTGGCTACATGCTCAGACCAATGGCTCTATCTCATTGGCTACCTCACCATTTAATGTATGGGCTTGGCCCTGCCTGTACCAAAGAGAAGATGTATACTTGTGTGAAGTGAATAAATGAGGAAAGGCTGAGGGGGTGACACAGCCCCACTCAGATAAATTCCCTGAGCTCACGCTCTGAGTGAATCAGCCACACTCCCACAGCAGGAATGGAAGTGGGAGGGAATCTCAGGCAGTGGGATGGCAATTAGTAAAATATCCCAAACCACCTTACAATGATGGCATATAAGTCAGCAATAGTGAAAAGAATGTGTAGTCAAACTTTAACACTTCTAGAAGACCTCTTTTTAAAAATGATTTTAGTTAGTTTTATTCCATATGCATTAGTGTTTTGCCTGCGTGTATGTCTATATGAGGGCATTGGATACCCTGGAACTGGAGTTACAGACAAGTATGAACTCCCATGTGGGTGCCGGGAACAGAACCACGTCCCCCCTAGAAGATCTCTTATGAACATTTTTACTACTTGTAGATGAAACTCAAGTTGATTTTACATGAATTTGACAGAAAGAAAGGACTCTGTCCTCACATATCCTTACCTCATACCCACAACTGTCTCAAGATGGAGAGATGGCAAGTTCTATTTCTCTAGTTCAGTCTAATCTTCAAGCACAGCAAGCTGGCTTAACGACCCGGTGACACCTTCCTCTGTTCAATTCTGTCACAAGGTGTTCCACAGGGCATGGGGAGTAGACAGGCAGGGGGTGCTCTGATGAGCAGAGACAACAACAGAGTCTGTTTCCTACTTGTGAAGGGAAGCTGTCCGCCAACCCACTCCAATGTGTGTGTGGCTGACCCACCATGTTGGACATCTGTCTGCAGGAAGGACCGGAGAGATGGGGCCCCTGCCTCCCATATTATGTGTACTTGGGGTTTTTGTTTTGTTTTTGTTTTTGGAGGGAGAGGAAAGGAAGACTTTATAAAAGAATAGAAGACTTGACATGTTCTGGCCCCTCTTCTTCTCAACATGCTTCTAGTTGATCCTGAGCCAATTTTGGATTCAAGAGACCTGTTATTTTCTGCTACAGGGAGCACAAAGTCCAGCAGTCTTATCACAATATATATTTTTTAAAAAATTAGCCTTTGCCTCCAGTTGCTGGCACTCAGGTCCTAAGGACCTTGGGATTTCCAGAGTGATAAGTGTGTCTGTTGTTATTCATAACAAGCCTCCTTCCATAACACTTGAATTTATGACGGGTAGAATGGGGCGGGGGAGGCTCCTAGGCAGCTTTCAAATGCAGCTGGTCAGAAGACCAAAGGATTGTGGGTTTGGAATGTGGAGACTCACCCAGTGATCTCCAGGAAAAGGGTGGTGGTGGCTAGAGATTATGTTCTGTGGCAAACATTCAGTGATAAGATTTGGTCAGTTTGGGGGGGGGGAGGCCGGTGCATCGGGAAAATAATGGACCTTCTGTCTCACTTCCATATATTGCTCTCCACATCAATTTCCCCCTAGCTATTCCTAAGTTTTATCCTTGCTCACAAATTGATAAGTTTAAGCACAAAGTTTTCCTGGATCCCGTGATTTAGTCTAACAAAGTATCGAATGCAAGTAGGTGGTCAGGGAAACAATGTAAGAAGTACCAACCTGTGATCAGCATGTGAAGTGGGGGAAGACCTGAGGGACCCCACCCTTCGCTTATGGAATCTGAAACTCACCCCAGGCAGTGTCTTGAAGTGAACTCGAGGGTGGAAATGATCAGTATGAAGAGGCCTTGCATATCCAGTACTGCTGCTGGAGTCTCAGGGCAAAATAGTGGCTTAGGGAGTCTCAGAGACGGGACTGGTCAAGTGAAGAGATGGGTAATGGCGAAGAATAGGTAAAGGAGATGGAGCGATATTCCACAAGCTATTGCAAATGACGACATGACACACTGGGACCAGGAATTGCATAGCGGGGCTTTGTGACTCAAGTCCATCTTGGAGGAACCACCATGAGATTTGGGCTGGAATACAGTTAGAACTGAGGCAGGGGCAAGAGCTATGCAAAGCCGGTCAGTCTTGGTCATTGCAGTCCTTACTGTCCTGGTTCTTCAATGCAGCTCGAAGAAATCCTTACGGCTGAGGAGAGGGGGCAGCCCTACTCCAGGATGTAGCCTCACCACTGTGGACAACTGCCCTTACTTTGAGGAGTGGTCCATCTGCTACCTGATGCTTTCGAGGGTCGGGGCAAGGAGGGTTGGTTCCTTGTCAGAAAGGTGTTGATCGGTCTGACCTGCCATTCCTAGAATCCAAGGAGACTGACTGCAGGCTTAGGACAGTAACTTGAGAACTTGAGCTGACAGTTAGGGGACTGGAAGAGGGCGCCGTTAAAACTGCTGATGAGCTAGAGAGATACAGAGCAGAGGCAGAGATACCTAGCTTCTCTCCTCCCTTCAGTTACTTTGCTGGCCCAGGGGAAGAGTCAGGGCTTTGTAGCTAAAGCAATTTTGAAACGCATATTATAGTATTCACTGTGAATACAGAACCTCTAACTAGGAACCTTCCCAGAAGACAGACTTAGAAGCTGACATTAACCAAGAAAGGGAGGAGGCTTCATTTAAAATATCCTAAAATCCATGTTGGGTGTGGTGTCACAAGTCTTTAATTTAGTTCCATTCTGCAGGTACAGACAGGTGAGTTTCTCTGAGTTCAATGCCAAATTGATCTACATAGTTGGTTCCAGGGCAGCGAAGGCTACATAAAGAGTCTCAGTCTCAATAAAACAAACAATCCTAAAACCAAAGTTGTTCTATTATTTATTATTTACATAGATGGAATTAAGCTAGTTTAGTGCCCAGGGAACAGCATTCCTGGAGAGTTCACCTTGAAGACAAAACCAGGGCCTAGCTTTGGCAGTTGTGTCATCGTGGACAATTCCATTGACACTGCCACTATGTCAATCTGTTAAATGGAACAGTGGGACACAGTGGCCTGCTTTTATCTTTGTGTGTGTGCTGGAGTGGATTCAAAGGATTTCCCCCAATCCTGTAGACTGGAAAAGTCTGGCCTCAGCTGTACCTCAAAATAGAATCTTAAGTTTATTAGAACTATTTATCAAAACAAAACAAAACAAAACAAAACAACAACAACAACAAAACAACCCAGGAAGACTGCCAGGAAAACATAGTCTATTCTTCTGTAAATTATAAAATGCACACCTGAACTCAGAGTGCTCATGGGCAGTGACCTTGAATTCAGAGAATGGCTCAAAGCGTGAAAACATACTAGATGCTGGTGCTTACACCAGCACACACTGTCCTCGTGAGTCTGCCCAAGGAGATGCCAGTCAACTTCCTGTTGAGGTCTCTCCTCTCCTCAGTGATGTTCCTGAAGAGTTGGAACATCCTGACCCTTGCTGAGATGGCCTCAGGGCAGGGACACCTCCTTTAGAACACCTTCCCAGAAAAAGAACCAATCAGAGAGCAGGGGAAAGGCATAGAGGATGTAGGGGGATGTGGGTGTGTACCAGGAAGAGCATGGCGGGTGAACCAAAACAGGACAATGAACTTCAGGTCTGTCTGGTGAGGTTTTTACTGAGGCAGCCGTGAAGACTGGGCTGGGGGTATAGGTGGAAGGCTCACCTCGCATGGACGAAGACCCGGGTTCAAACCCTCCTGCCATGTAAACTGGATGTGGTGTGTATATCTGAAGTCCCAGCACGTAGACATAAGAGACGTAAGAGAATCAGAAGAGCAAGGACACCCTCAACTGGGCATGGTGGTACACGCCTGTAATCCCAGTACTTGGGAGGCAGAGGCAGGCCGATTTCTGAATTTGAGGCCAGCCTGGTCTACAGAGTGAGTTCCAGGACAGCCAGGGCTACACAGAGAAACCCTGTCTCGAAAAACCAAAAAGGACACCCTCAGCTACACAGCAGGTTTGAGGCCAGCCTTATTATGTAAGACTCTGCATCAAAAACAATATCAACTAAGGGACTAAATCACCAACCACAGAGCACACATAGAGGGAGCCATCACTCCAGACACATAGGTAGCAGAGGATGGCCTTATTTGGCATCAATGGGAGGGGAGGGAGGGTTGATGCCCCAGCGTAGGGAAATGCTAGAGGGGTGAGGTGGGAGTGGGTGAGTGGGTGGAGGAGCACCCTCATAGAAGCAAAGGGGAGGGGGAGAGAAAGGATGGGATGGGGGTTTGTGGAGGGCTAACCGGGAAGGGGGATATCATTTGAAATGTAAATGAATAAAATGATAAAACATAATAAAACAAATACAACAAAACAAAAACCCCACCGCATTTGACTCCGGAAGCAAGAGCCATAGGTGCTGCTAACACTATACGGCCCTTCCTAGAGCAGGCAGTGGAGGAGATGACCTCATTGTGTCAATGTGCATTTACCTTGCTGTCAGCTACGGATGTTCTGTGGGGCTCAAAAACTCACAACACGTATGCCAGATGGGAGGTATAACTAAACCAGGAATTTACCACCCACCCCAAGTTTAGCTTTTAGCTTCTGATAGCCTTGGGAAGGAGCACCCTCCATTTCCACTATCAGTTTGTCCTTTAGCTTTGTGGCCAGTTCCTTTTTCTTTTCTTTTTTCTTTTTTTGTTGTTGTTTTTTGTTTTTTGTTTTGTATTGTTTTGTTTTTTGAGACAGGGTTTCTCTGTATAGCCCTGGCTGTCCTGGAACTCACTCTGTAGACCAGGCTGGCCTCAAACTCAGAAATCCGCCTGCCTCTGCCTAAGCCCCCGTCAGTGGCTCATATTTAACAACATACTTCCCAGCTCCCCGCTGCTCCTCTAGTTTATTTTGAACTACACGCTGACAGACAGCTTAAGGATTGCGTCATGAGAAGTTAAGGCTTTGAGGATATTTAGCTGCTTCCCCAAGGAGTTCCCACTCCCCAACTCCCTGCTTACCCCAATAGTCACTGACCTGCTTATATATTTGTGTCTGTGTAGGCCCACTAAGGCCTGCCCTGTACACCACTGGGAAAGCTGAGCGGAATTTGTGTTTCTTCTCCAATAGCGTTTAGGATCTGCATGTCATTAGCCACAATCCTGGCCCTACCCAATGGTAGTTATTATTTTATCTCTCTGTCTATCTTTTTGATAGATTGGCCCTTACATTTTATATTGCCTTCTAAGCGGCCTTATATCCTTTCTGCACGATGATCATGCATAAATGCAAAACATAAAAATGTAACCAGAGACTTGATTTAGACCCCCATCCATGATGCGATTTCAAAGACGCAACAGGCAGACTCTGGGACACTCAAACTTTATCTACACAACGAAGCACATTGGACTAAAAATGCTAACACTTCCAAGTACAGTTAATGATCACTGTTCCTCATTAAATTTTGGTGAGCCTAGAAACAGCATTTAAGAACATATGAGGATGCACTGTGTTGATATAATCCATCAGTGAACTCAAGAAGCATTCCCTGCCTCCAGGAGTGGAGAGCTCCCTAAAGAAGAAAGCCTACAGCGAGACTGAGAAACTTCAGGAAAGTTCTATCTTTCATTATTGACATGTTTTTTTCATTTACCTAGATTTATCCGTTTCCTGGGAGTATGGGAGCGTGACTAAACAAACCAGAGAAAGACTACACTGTGTATGCAGAATACCACAGCGGACAGTTACCTCAGGGAAAGAGGTGCACAGAGCTGGCAAATAGCTTCCCCTGAATTTCAAAAGAATGGCCCTGAGATGACTTAAAAGACTTGGCATTCAGCTGCCGAGTCAGATACTTAGGTATATGCTGATTTTTAAGTGCACTATTTGGGGTTAGAGAGGAGGCTTAGCAGCCAAGAGCACACACTACTCCTGTACAAGAACAGAGATCAGTGCTCCCCATGTCAGGTACTGCACATCTGCATAAAAATCCACCCCAGGGAATCAGACGCCCTCTTCTGGCTTCTGCAGGTACCAGAATTTACCTGCATATACTCACATGGAGATATACACAAACTTTGTTTATTTTTTTTTAATTGTACGATTACAGTTTTCCCTGAAAGAAAATAGTTTTCAGAAGCTGTTTAGCACATCTTTAATGTGTCTTGGATGCACAGGTTTTTAAGTCCGTCTCATTTCTTTCTTGCCATTAGGGAACTAATATGATCTTCCCCCTCCCCAGTAAGAGCTTGTGGCAGTGAGATGACCTGTTTTCCCTTCTCAATAAGAGATGGTAACTGAAAGGCTGCTTTCTGCTTTGTTATCTTCTTAAAGGAAAGAAGACATTTTCTCTAAGACACTATGTATGCACTTCCTTCTATACTGTTTTAATTAAGTACTTATGTTCTATCATTCCAATTACAAATAATAAAATTGCTGTGTGGATTTCTGATGAAATCCTAAAAACATAAAGTTTCCCTTCTGGAAAACACAACTAATAAAAATATTCTAAGAACTCTCATCTTTTTGCTCCAATAACATTAGCTTAACCCCAATAGATAGCCATTCTCTTCTCTCTCTCTCTCTCTCTCTCTCTCTCTCTCTCTCTCTCTCTCTCTTTCTTTTTTACAAATAATTAAAAATAAGCCATTCTCTTAAGAGTGCTGTGTACATACTCATGATGGGGTGTCTGCTCCTAGTGATAAGCAGGATGTGTGTGTGTGTGTGTGTGTGTGTGTGTGTGTGTGTTGGCTGTGGTCTGAGAGGTCCTCTGTCCCATGTTAGGATCTGCTGGTGTTTGATATGGTAAGTAATGAGGATAAGTCTGAGGACATTTTTCCCGGGGACATGTAAACACCTAAGTTTACCAAGCCAAATTACGGGGGCGGGGCGAAATTCAAGTTGCATCCAAGAAATGTCTGAGAGTCATTGAAACGTGCAAGACACGCTGTACCTAACGTACTCGGAGGCTTGCTCCTGTGAGGCTCACCTCAGCATCCTTAAGCGTGGCTCTTCAGGAATCTCATTTCCAGGCACAGAGGCCTGGAGCCTTCACAGTCTGTCGACAGGAACTCTTAGCACTCTACTTTCAAAATACTCTCGAGTCAGACACTGAAATATGAATCTATTTCTCAACTCCCAAGTTGCTCCTTCGTCAATACAGCATTAAACGGTTCTGAACAGAGGGTTCCCCAGGCTGGCTGTGGTTCAGGCCAGTCTTACAGCTATTAACGGGGAAATAAGTTATCCTCAAAAGAAAAGAGTCATGTCCATACTCAGTTGGAAAAAGATCTACTTCCCCTCCTCATGCTGAATTATGTATTAAATCAGTTTATATTTTATTTTGGACCATTAATCTGTAATTCAGCATAGCTATTAAAATCAATGAATGTTTCACTGTCTTTTGTATCAAGTTGTTTACCAGAAAAATAATTCACCCAGTGGAAGATGTAAAATACAGTTTCCCCGTTGATCGCTTATAAATGGATACACAATGTACTCCTGGCAGAATTTGCTAGATTGTAGCAACGTATTTGTTGACAATGAAAGCACATCTATTGATACAAAGCAATTTCCCTATCTCAAAACCCAAAGTGAATCTCTTCCTTCTGCTGCTTTTAACAAGAAATCATTTTACAACTAGTGTTTTTTGTTTTTTGTTTTTTGTTTTAAATATTTGACAAATATTTTAAGCGCACACATTCACAGGCTTGGCAGAATTTCCTCTTAACGTATTACAATTCACAAATAAAATTTCAGACTGACATTAGAACCCACAAGCATTAAGTATTCAATGACATCTATTTTAGAATTCACTTAGAGGACCCCACAATGGCTCCTGGTGAGCCTCTGTAGGTGAAGTTTGCCTCTAACCACAGGTGACAAGAGGTATGCCAGGATTCGGGATTCGGTTGTCCTTACCAGAGCTGACTGCCATCACACTGCCATCCAAACACGCCTGGGGAAGCAGTCCCTCTGCAATCTTTTCACCAGACTCCCTGTTGGAGCATCCGCTGTGTCTGTAGAACACTCTGACCCAGAGTGAGCCATGCAGCAAATACTAACACCCTCTGTACCTCCAGACAGAAAAAAATAGGAGTCAACTTTCCAGACACTTGTGGGAATATAAGAGTATGTCTGCGGAAACAGAATCCAAGAGGCCGACGGCTTTGTAGACTCAAGGATTTCTTTATACTCCATGTAATGGCTTTTCCGTTCTTGGCGTTTTATAACACATTTCTGAGCCATGATTTATAAAGGGGGGGAATCCCCTCACCCTCCTCCTGTCTGTTCCTCATTCATTGCATGGAGCACCCTTGAATTCTAGCACCACAATCAAGTTACTTTTTGCTGATTTTCTTTATTATTTTCTGATTTTCTTTACTTACGTAAACATCACTCCAGCTACCAAACCCAAATGTCTTTCCTTTGGATTCTTTCATTTCATTTTTCCCAGAGACAAACTGACTCCATAGCCCCCTGAGGAGAGCCTGGCAGTGTCACTGCTCCAGGTAAGACACATTAGCCAGCACTCAAGAGCTTCCACCTCTTAGACTGTAACTGCACCCGTCTATCGATCCCTTCAGTAAGTCAACAGCAAACACCTTCCAATGAGTCAGGCCTGGCGGCACCAGAGGAAGGCAAGTTCAAGGCCTGTCCATGCTACAGAGTGAGTTCATGGCAAGTCTGGGCAAGAGAGTGAGACTGTAGGACCCTGTTAAAGAATGTTGAATGAGTGCTGGGGTTGGAGCTCAGCGACAGAGTGCTTGCCTAGCGTACCCAGGAGCCTGGGTTCTACTGGCACTAGAAAAAAACATATACCCTATGGTAACCAGTTAGAACTAGGTGTTATGATTCAGTTGTAAAGCTAATGAGGATAATTCAGACCAACACTGTCACTCGCCAACACTTATACCTACCCTTGCTGTGGTACCCTTCCCCTCTTGACAGTGTGGACACAGCCTTTCCTTTTCTATGTGGAGGCTACTAGGTTCTGTGCCAGGCCTATCTAACACCTACTTGGTGTTATTCTGAGAGCTAACGTGCTAGCAGTTCCTTTCAGTTTAATTAGGGGGTCCAGGTAGATATGGTTGCACCCCATCTGCTGTCTAGCATAAGGAAGACTACCTAAAGCCGTCTCTAATATTAGAGGCAAACAGGGAACACCTGAGGAACAGATCCTGTCTTCCTCTATCAAAAACAGGTACTGTAAAAGCACGGGCGCCTGGCTGCAGAAGGAGCAAGCATCGTCCAGGAGTCACAATTGGGGGGTGCTTGGTTTATGGTCTTAAGGACAATGCTCTGTCATCCACAACTAGACAGGAACCAAGGCTCCGTCCCTTCTCTGCAGCACAACTACTGTGGTAGAGCCGGTGTTAGGTCAGACGTCTCGAGAGAACGGTGAGGTCATCCACAGAGGACAGCCAGGAGAATATGGGGTAAGAACCCAAGAGCCGAAAGTATTTGCTTCTCTGACAGAGAGAGGGTGCAGGTGTGATGCTGCTTCAGCTCCAGCACCCTCACAGGCAGCAAATGTCCTCACCACGCCCCAAACACATCGGCTGGGATGAAATATAAAATAAACCACGCCGGCAACCAAAACAAACAGGGTTTGGCTGTGAATGCTTAGTGATCTGTTGACAGGCAGAGGCCTGGCACTCATGGGGAGTCCTCCGTGGAGGTGACTGAGACCCCTTATTTGAATCCTGTAACTACCCATAATCTACTGGGTTTACACCACTGCAGCCGACACCCGGACCCAAAGGGGCCTGAACAGTCACACCCTGAAGCAATGTTGCCTCTGTAACATCTGACTCACTCCAAGTCCAAAGTCCATCTCAAAAACTCCTTTTAGGATGCTTGGTACAGTTTACATGGGACATTCATGGGAAGCAATTTCATTTTGAGAAATTAAGGAGCGTGGGTGGGAAAGGGTGTCCTGGTTTGCTCTCTGCTGCTGTGTTGAAGAGCATCGTGCCTCCTGGGAAGGGAGGGGTTAATTTGGCTTACCTGTCATAGCCCATCAGAAGGGGAGTCAGTGCAGGAAACTCAAAGCAGGCATCTAGAGGCAGGAACTCGAGCAGAGGCTGTGGAGGACTGCTGCTTACTGACTTGTTCCTCCTCATGGACTGCCCAGCCTGCTGTTTTATGTAAGTCAGAACCACCAGCTGGGGGTGGGGGGTATCTTCCCACATTAATCATTCATCAAGGAGATGTCCCACTGACATGCCCATAGACCAGTTGGATGGAGGTGTTTTCCCAATCGAGGTTGCCTCTTTTCCTAACGATTCTAGTTAGTGTCAAGTGAACAACATATGATAACAATAACAACAACAGATAACAACAACAAACTAACCAGCATAGGAAGCTTACATCATCATTAGGTCTAAGTCCATTAAACTGTGTGTGTGTGTGTGTGTGTTGGGGGTACTGGGTCATATGCTAGGCAAGTGTCCCACCCAATGAACCATAAGACCACATCTCGAATATGATGCTCACAACTTAGGTCACTGTGCTCAATCTCCATCTTTAAATTTATATTCCCAATTATCCTTTCAAGTCATCAAAATAAACTACAAGCTTCCAGGACCTAGGAAGGTCAACTCCACGCCGGGAAACCATTAATGAGCTCACAAAGATCAACGGGACAGCTCCCCAGCATTTGTCAGCATTCATAAAGATTATGCAGAATACAATAAACTTTATATTTTAAGATTCACTTTTTTTATAAGCCAAAAAGCAGAAATTACATTATTACATTTATGGGCAATGACATGCACACACTCACGCGCACACACACACACACACACACACACACACATTATGGAGTGACTAAACCAAGCGGATATTTGTGTCACCTTACATTCTTGCTGTTTATTTGTAGTAAGCAGACAGGAAAATGCTGTCTTAGCAATTTCCATTAAGTAAGTATCCAATGCATTGTCACTGTAAAGGAATATTTATAAAGAACCAGTTGGAAAACATTCTTATAATGTTTTTGTCTTCACCCTCCCCAAACTGAAAATAATATGCTAAATTTCAAAGAAAGGCTATAGATGAAAAGAGACTCATCAAACCCTGTTTAATAAAAATTGAGGCAAGCCGGGCAGTGGTGGCGCACGCCTGTAATCCCAGCACTTGGGAGGTAGAGGCAGGCGGATTTCTGAGTTCGAGGCCAGCCTGGTCTACAGAGTGAGTTCCAGGACAGCCAGGGCTACACAGAGAAACCCTGCCTCGAAAAAACAAAAACAAAAACAAAAACAAAAAACAAAAAATAAAAATTAAGGCAAATCTTCATTTGAAACATAACTGCAGATACATTGTATTTCTTTAAGGGTTTGGACCCTTGCTGAGCTTTTCTAGGGCTGTATCCACTTCTTAGATACTCTGAGTTTTCTCTACTGATGTGCTTTTGTTTTCCCTCCCCTGAGGTGTTAAGGGCAGGCCATTTTCTTTTCTTTTCTTTTTTTCTAAGCAAAATCTTCCTGTTGTGGGTAGATTTTCCACTACTCCCAATTAAATCTCTGGGCAAAGTTTTAATTACTAATTTAAGAAAGATGAGCCTCTTTAAGGTTTGATACATTTTTGCCCTTTCGCTAGACCACATAGAATAAAACCTTAGTCTGTTTCAACCATCTCTTCACACCCGAGAGCTGAAGCGGCCCACAATGGTTGATTCATTGATTCGGCCTGACTGTGCAGGAGTGTCTGCCAAGCAGTCTGAATAAACTCACATTGCTAGACGCTATGGTCAAACACATCCTGACCTCTTTTAAAGCCCTATCAGGGTGGAAAGCTAATCGCCCAGGTTTCCAGCAATTCTCCAGCATCTGGAAAGATGCTTGGATTACACCCATCTTGCTTTTACAGCAGATGATAGACTTTCTTAGATGGTTATTTTCACCTAATTAGACAACAGCAGCCGTAAATGAACGCTTTCCAAGGGCAACACTGTGTTTTTAAGCAATAAAAACAATGTTGTCTATTCCATTTAAATCTGAAAGGAGGCTTTTTGAAATAAAAAATCTCGAAGAACTGATTGTGAGGGGTTTTTTAGTTTGTTTCTTTTTTAAAAAATAATGACTCAGGGATTTTGTAAGATTTACCTAAATCATAATTTACACATTTAAAATTGATATATATTATGTAAGGTGCACACAGTGTTTTTTAATATGTGTTTATACAGACAGTATACCAAGGACATACCATATCATATTTCTATATGACTTAAAAGAGATCGGCCACTTTCCTTACATATGTCTCCTGACTCCCCTGGCACCCTTTTTACTGGCAAGTCTTACATATTCTGCCTTAGAAATTGAAATACCAGGCACATGAGCTATGCTTAAAGTCATAGCTATCCCAAGATAGGACCAGGTTGCAATATGATTTTTCTCTAGTTTAAAGTAGGGTATTAGACGCATGGCTTTTCAATACTGTTCACAACTTTAGCATCTGTAAATTTTTTAAAAATCAATTGTGAAACTTAATCTTTCTTTCCTAGTGTTAGACAAGGGCACCCTGCTTTGTTTTAGGTTGCTTTGCAGATGATGAGGGGCATTTAAGTTTTCACCTACTTGCACCCTGATAATTCTACATATGCACTCGCAGTGGGAGCCACAAGTGGGCTTGTTCCACTGGATATGCAGGCAGGTGGGCAGGAAGAGGCGGCGAGCCCTCCGCTCGCTCTCTGCCCTCCTGGAGCTAACAGCTGAGCACCCCCACTTGCGTCACGCTTGGGCTTCTCTGGTGTGAATGACTGCAGGACACCTTCATTACATCCTTGAGTCCGGCCCATCTCCAGCTTCCCGACAACAAGGAAGCTATCTCCAAAAGGCACAAGACTCTGCAGCCCAAACAAGCAACCTTCATTGTTTTCCCCTAAATGGGACAAACCACAGTCACTCCACTCTGGCATTCGCAGCCTCTCTTCCCAGTTTTCTTCTTCCACTTTGAGTTCCAGTTGCATCACCTTTCTCAAGTCTGCATACTTCCCTTGTTCTCCCAAGGCTGGTGAGAACAGCCTCACTGTTTTCCAAGTGGACCTCCTGCACCTGCTCGTAGACCTGGTCAAATATGGCCTCCTCTGTGAAGGCTGCCTCATCGCACAGCAGGGACTCTAAAGCAGGCGACATGTAGACATTTATGTCTCCAGTGACATCTAACGCTGTCTGTTGTCATTTAGAAACACCCCTTTCTACTGGGCCTAGCAACTTTGGGAACAGGAGTCAACAAAGAGCTGGCCTCTGATGATAGGCGTGAGAAGGAAGAAGGTTCCTGTGGAGGAGTAGAGCGCCGGTCAAAGGTGCTAGCTGTGACGACTTCCATTGTCCATCTGTGGTCTGAGAGGTTTTGTGGTAACCTGGCGTATTCCTAGATGCTCTTTACAGTTCTACCGAAGGGTCTCCTGGGAAGGACCCTTAGAAGCCAGGCCTGGTCTTACCAATATTCTACCACATTTTTATAAAAATCACCCAGGGTATGTGAAAGCATTCACTACTGTTCATCATGAGACCAGTTTGATGTAGGGGCAGGAGTCTGAGAAATAGCAGTAAATTATTATGAACTGACTGAACTAAATACGCATCTGGGAAAAAAAAAAAAACGGAACTCAGGAGCTTAGAATCAGACTGAAGAGACAAATCAGGATCTATGGCTGAGCAAGCAAAAGAAGAATCTCTACCTCCAGAGAGGCAGGAGCCCCGCCTGAGGAGGGATGTTCCTTTGCCTGGCAAAGCAAATGGTGACTCGGAGTTGCTGTTTTGCAGCGCGTGGTGCATTTTTTCACTACCTAGCAGGGGCTCAATTTTAAGGCCAGCCGTGTCGTTCATTTCTTTGTCCCTAGACCTCAGCAAATGGCCAGCCACTGCACATCTGTCTGGATCCAGAAACTGGAACAGCGGATGCTCGGTCCTGTGACATCGTAATAGCAGAGAGTTAAATCCATCTTTGAAAGCCATTTAAGGCATTCGTAAGCTTTTGTTTTAAGGTCTCGGGTGGTCTAATTTACTTTGAGCAATCTTCATAATTCAACTTGGTTTGGCAGCACAGGTTCCTTGAGGCTGAAGTCTATGAGACACGTTACCTTTCCTAATGTTATTTGTTATTTGATACAAACAAACGGAGAAATAGGCTGCTGTCGGAGCCACTGGATTCTGATTAGAGCTTCATAACAAATAACAATGGCGTCTCCAGCCAGGTGTGGCACCCCGGGTTTGCAGCTCAGCATTTGGGAAGTGGAGAGTGGAGAATCAGGGATTCAAGATCATCCTTGATTACTGCAGTCAGCCTGAGCTACAGGAGAGAGACCCTGTTTCAAAAAAGGCAAAACCAAAGCAATGAGTCCTCCACTCGGAGCAAGGCAATCTTCCCGTGATGGCTGGCCTCTTATCATTATCATCTCTGCCTCTGTCTGGCTATTTTCTCAGCAGAAGACTCTTGTGTATATCCTGTAGGTGTTACAACTCAGTCATCTATGCGCCTCCCCCCTTCCAAGTCCTCTCTTCCTACCCTCAACATGTTGAGAGGAACTCCCTTCTCTCCATCCTTGGAAAGGCACAGTATCAGTTTCCTAGGCAACAATGAAACCTCTCAAGAAGAGTGCAAACAGTACGTCCACAATGTTTCGATGAAAGGTTATTTTATTAGCTCCTAAGGAATCATGATATAACTAGGGTAAAATGTAAACTAAGACCAGCACTGTGGGAACACTGGGAGAAGGACTGAGGAAAAGAAGGCAAGGCAGGGCCAGGCTTGCAGTCTCAGACCTCGAGAGACTGAGGTAGGAAGACTGATCTCAGGGCAAGGCCAGTCTGGGGCTACATGGTGAGAGTCTATCAAAAAACGAAAATGAATATTAAAATAAAAAATAAGACGAGATTCTTATCTATAATTTCATATGGTACAACCCAAAGTGCCAGCTTATAAAGTTCCTTATTGAGTTCCCATGAGTCCTGATAGAATCAAGGATCTCATACACTCTCAGCATTTGACTCGAGTCCTTGACGAGGCAGGAGGAGAGGCATCGTGCTTACAGTTTTACCATACAAAGACACCGCATCCCAGTCTCGGGAACCTGGGCTTTTGCACATATTTTCTGCAGCTGCCGATTCAGTTCTGAGCCAAAGTTGTGCTTTGAAAATTTGGATTCTTGTGTGTTGTGATAACAGGCCAGAGTTTGGAAGTGCCATGGAAAATCTAACACGCTGACAGTTTAACAAGGCTTCTGAAAAAACAATTTAACATCTGGACACAAGCGTTCTGTAGAAGTCTAAGACCGACAGAGCGAGGGGCGTTTCTCTCAGTAATAGTTAAAAGTTAGCACTTCCCTCTCTCTCCCATCCAATTAAATGGGTTTCTCTCTCTGTGTGTGTGTGTGTGTGTGTGTGTGTGTTTATAATGTATAGACTACGAGTTCATTACAGCATAGAAAATGGGCCTTCTGGACAGATATCACTGAATGTATTTTCTAAATAGGCTTCTTCTGATTTCAGCACTACTCTCTTTCAAAACTCAGCTCTGAGAGACAAACAGCCAAGCAAAGCCGTCCTTCCTAAACCTTTCTAGAGATAAAGGAGCGAGACCAAGTCTGTGGTATCATCTCTACCCACCAGCTTCTGGGGGAAGGCATGGGTTGGGAAGGTCCCGTATCTCACTTCCCTCAAAACAAACAGTAGGTTAATGAGACGTGTGTGAACAAACCTCTTTATCCATGTTCTCTGTGGCACAGGAGCCATCAGATAGATCAGAAGACCTAGAGAACCAGGGAAACCTTTGCTGTTCAGGCAGATCAAGGCTAGATCGCTGTGTCAGAACGTGATTGGACAAAGGCTATGACACTGCATGAAGAGGGGCCGAGTGAGGACTGTCGGCTCAGACTCTTCTTGGGTTCTCTGGGTACCACTCCCTCTTCACGGGATGGAGGGGTCTCTTCCCACGAAGATGTGATGACAGTCTCTGAGGGCGGATGGGCAAGGGATCAAGCTAGGGTTTACTGCTTAGTCTTGGGATGGAATGGAGTTCTAGTTCCCTGAGATGGGCACTTTTGTTGTGACTCCCTTAGGGGTGAAGCAGGTTGTAGGGACAGGAGAAAGGGGAAGGTTAGAGAGACTTCAACACAGAGGCTTCCCAATATCCTTTAGTTCAAAGTGCTCAGTACACCAGGTCTCATACACTAACGCAGTCTGTTGAACCCCAATATGAGCAAAGATAACAGCTGAACAGGTGCAGTTATTAAACCTCCAAACAACTACAGCAACACACATCAAATGTAAAAAGTTTTTTTTTTAAAACCTGAATGTTTACTAACTTTCTACAAAACTTTATGCATTAAAACGTAAACCTTACTTAGATAATAACATCATTATTTAGTATGTGTCAGGCTCTGTGAGTTTACCTTTGGAAATGATTATAATTCCTTTCTTCTTGTGAGTAACTGACACACTGGCACAGAGAAACTGGCACAGGGGTAAACAGAAGAACTCAGGAACAGATACCCACACTGCAGGATATTATAGGGGCAGAGGGCGAGCTCATAGCTCAGGACAAAGAAAGCTTTGTAGATGAGTTGGGGGCAAAAGACGGGGAATTCAAAATGGCTCTGGGAGCTCAGTTCTCCATATGGGAAAAAGAAGAAATTGGATGCCTTGTTTACACAATACCTAAGAATACATTTCAAATGAAAGCAAGGTCTTAAATGTGCAGAGTCAGAAACCTAAAGCGCTAAAGGTCAGGGTTGAAAAAATGGCACTCCTACTTTAAAATAGGGAGCTCTACAAAGTCAAATGGCAAACCCCGAACTCAGAGGTGACGGAGGCAATGTGTGCACTGAGGGAAGTTTCCAGAGCACACTAAGAACTCCTTCGAAGGAGAAACCCAGCCCGTTATCCAGGCACTGGATAGATTCAGGAGTTTCAAACAAGCAGAGTCTCAAGAGTTCATGGCATGCAGGAAGGACTCAAAGGTTCTCCACTTAGAAGCAGAATGAATGAAAACCCTAAACAACCCTAAACACATGAGAAGATCATAGATTAGACATAAACAGGAAGCCACAGCGGGATGCCATTTCACATTTGCTACACCCAAGACACAAAATCACGAAAGGATTTGGAGTCTCGGGAAGATGTGGTCCACAGGCACCCTGGCCTCTGCCTGTGGGAACATCAGTGAGGCAGCCACTTACTAAGGTATTTTAGCCCAATTTAATATATCTGAAAACTCTACAACCCAGCTCTGCTCCTAGGAATTGATCTGAGAGAATCATCTATATACATGGCTGAAGACCCATGTCAGAATCTATTGATTGCAGGATCAATTGCATCAGAAAGAACCTAGAGCCGACTCTAATATAAATCAGCGAGAGGAAGTCACAGGAAGTTCAGAGGGACTGAATATTATTTTTGCGGGGTGACATATAGGTCATCTGTTGTAATGAAAAAGTAAGGGCAGGTTGACATCCAATCCAGAGCAATGTGGGAAGGGATACACTCTAGGAGAGGACACAGGAGCCTCCCAAGTTTTGATTACTTTCATCTAGGTGCTAAGTACACAGTGTTTATTTTATTGCTTTCTTAAAAAGCTATTTACAGTTTAAAGACTTCTGAACATATTAGGTACTTGCCTTTTTCTTTCCCTTTTCTCCTTTATTTCCTCCTCCACCCTTCCCTTTTTCCCTTCCCTGCCTCCTCTCCTTCCTCTTTCTTCTTACAGCTAGGTAAGTCCCATAAGCATGTGTATGTGCGGGTGTATTTGTGTGTACTCATACACACAAATACAGTGGAGGTCAGAGGTCACTGTGGGGCATCTTCCTGAATTGCTCCCAATCTCATATTTTGACAGTCTCTCATAGAACCTAGAGTTCACTAGATTGGCTAGTCTGCTAACAAGCTCCTGGGATCTGGCTGTCTGGGCCTTCCCAGTGCCGAGATTATGGGTGTGCACCACTTGTCTGGGTTTCCGTGCTGGGGATCTAAACTCCTGTCCACACGCTTGCAGAGCAAGCCTTTTACCCAGACATCTCCCCAACCCCAGGTTACTTGTGCAGTTACGACTTTCGAGAGTATTTTTATAACATGAGTGTCTCAAGTTTCTGCAGGGGAATTCAGAATCCTGGTGTTAGCTTTGGAGTATGCTGGACAGCTGGTGAGAATGTAGAATCCTGGGGTCAGCTCTAGAGCAGGCTGGACAGCCTGTAAGAATGAGGAATCCTGGGGTCTGGACAGCCTATAAGAATGAGGAATCCTGGGGTCAGCTCTAGAGCAGGCTGGACAGCCAGTGAGACTACAGAACTCTGGGGTCAGCTCTGGAGTAGACTGGACAGCTGCTGTTTCCTAATCAAGTTCTTGAAGAGTTTTCAGTGGGTGGTGTAAGTCTGCATGGAACTTTGTGGAAGATGACATTGGAATTTAATTTTAATAATACAATCTTTGTGGATAAAACCCACCAGCTATGGAACAATCAAATTACTAAGCTGGAGGGGATTCTGTGATCTCAGTGACGGGACACGTCTGGCATTTTGAGATGAGACTGAAGCTCCCTCATCAGCCAAGTTCTTCTGGGTGCCTGTGTGGAGCATCACACAAAGGGACCAGGAACAACCACTTCTAGCAGGGCTGGGTGAGTCTGCCAATGGGGTAGCAACCGTGGTTAGAAGAGAACTCTGGCCCGGCCATGGTCGGGAGCGCCATTCAGAGACAGCAGGCTCAAAGGGCACACATTTGAGGATTTTGACCCCGTCCCTCCCAGCATGCCATTCTCTGGCCCCTCCCCAGGGCTGACTGGTCCCTCCTTCGCCTCTGCAGGCTGTGGACTTCAGTCATGTGTTCTGAGGATGCACACAATGGGGTCTTGGCAGAAAACCAGTTGGTCTGTGACTCCATCTGGCTCTAGGGAGATCTGAATGCCCGAAAAGCGTCTTTCTTTATCAGTCTCCCTTTGTGATTCTTCCGGTAGTCACTGCCATCTTCCTATAGAAAGAGAAACAACCCCTAACTGTCATCTCTATGTCCCGAGAGGCATTGGTTTCATTTATGTGTGGTAAAAGCCACACTTCTCAGAAACTGTGAGTTCAGGTAAGGGACTGGAAAATAATTGCAACACATTCCAATTTGAGACCAAGCTGATTTTTTTTTTAAAGGACAGTCTTAAGGGCGGTCCCTGGTCTTCCTATTTATTTACTTGCTTATTTTGATGGTACTGGTGACTGAATGTAGTCAAGGCCAACACTACACAGCTGACATATACCCGCAGCCTTCTACTATGTCTTAGAAATGTTAAGTATTAGACACTTTGACACAGCACGTTCCATTCTGCTAATGATTACAGACAAGTCTTGCTCTGGGCCAGGCAGGAGGAAATGGAGGCAGATGATAAGCGTTCAAAGAGTTTCGAGTAGGGATGGACATAATGACGAAATCTATGGTGCTCTTGGCAAACATTCCGGTGTGTGTGTGTGTTGGGGGGGCACAAACACGGGCTGCGTCTCTTTGAACCTCATTTGTTAGGAAGCTGCTGTTGCTGCTGCCGGCAGATAAGATCCAAGACCAAACAGGGGTGCGGAGGCTGGCTACAGCGCGAGGCTTATCTCAGCAGCTGGCCCTCCTCTGTCTAAAACATTGGCCCAAGAAAAGCATTTTCCCTGACAATTCATGCTCTCCTGGCATTGGAACAAACGGGGAAAGCATTAGAGGTTAATTCGTCTTCTCTCCCATTAAGATAAGACCAAGGGAAGCCCCTGTAAAATAAGAAAGTTGCTAAATTCTTTAAAATACAAATTTCTTTTTATATGGTTTTCATTACATAATTTGACACATCTGGGGTTTATAATTTATAAAAACAGAAAGTAAAAGACCATTAATTTGGCCCGGAATGGGGGCAATTTTACAGCCTAAAGCTCTGGTGGGCCATAATTTATGCACCGAATGCTCAGAGGAGGCCTCACGGGCTACGGGAGCTTAATATCTCATTTACATATCTGAGTTTAAGTGCCCAGGGTTTCAGAAGAACCAACAAAATGATTTGTTCTCTGGGCTCTCGCTCGGGCAGAGTGCAGGAACGTGCCTCCGGCCATTGGGACCCGCCCTCTCCCGCCCTCTCCTTGCACTGGAGAGACACTGAGGCCTCCTCTCAAGTTGTGCCCATGCACAGGGTCCTCTGTCCTGGTGATGGGCGCTAAATGCTAGGACACCCTTCATGTTATGTGGGGTCCCTGGAGAGTAAAGGCAAGGCACACAGATCACAGGCAGGGGTAGCCCGTCATATGTCCCTCACTGGGCTCCATCTTTGTCTTCCTCTGTGTGAAGGTGAAGAGGTTAAGTGCCTTATGTGTCATACTCACTATTTCCCCATTGATCT
Organism: Apodemus agrarius; assembly: GCA_964023405.1. Classification (NCBI taxonomy): domain Eukaryota; kingdom Metazoa; phylum Chordata; class Mammalia; order Rodentia; family Muridae; genus Apodemus; species Apodemus agrarius. The sequence goes on from OZ030007.1 coordinate 14,619,304, forward strand.
GACCAAACACCTGACAGCAAACAACTTAACAGAGAGGGCTTTCCTGACCCTACTGGCCTCCATGAGGTTGCCCACATACCTCTGGGAGGATCAGGAAACAGGTGGGACAGGAAATGGATCTGGAGTATGAGTCACAGGGCTTACCCCTCCGTGACCGACATCCTCCAGGTAGATCTGTCCTTCCAAAGGCTCCACAGACACAGTATCCCAAAACAGTGCCACCAGCTGTTGACCCAGTGTTTGAACACACGAGCCCGCGGACAATGTTACCTATGTAAACCCTTACATACTTCTCTGGAAAGGGGTAGCCTCGGATTCAGCCCAACCATCCCGTCCTGAGTGCAGCAATGAGGGAGGTTCTGTAAATGTGGGGTGCAGAGATTCACAGGGAGACCGCTCACCCAAATTTCACATGAATAGTGTCTCTTGGAATGACGTGATATCATAGGGTGGCCATGAAAATGTCTGGCTAGCACATTTTTAAATTAAACCCGGTTTTCAGGGCAGCTTTAGATTTACAGAAAAACTGTAAGACAGTACAGATTTCTCTAGCACCCTGAGAGCAGTTCCCCCAGTTTCTGACATATTAATTATGATGGTACATTCATCTTGCTACATTGTCAAGGACTAACTAGCAGGAGAGAAGAACCACGTCTGGACAGGGCATTATCCTTCACCCTATCTTCCTGAGGCTCTTCTTGGCTATAGTGGTTTTTAGACTTCGCTTAAGTTGGAAACTTTGACAGCTCTAAGGAGGGTCAGTCAGCTCTTATGGTTTCTTTGTAGACTGTCCCTGGTTTTAGATCTGACGGTGTCTCTTCTTCCTGAGACACCAGGTTTATGGTTTATGAGATGGAGGAGGCGAAGGGCCGTTTTCACCACTTGACACCGACTGCACACACTCTCAGCGGGAACTGGCCTCATGACACTGACTCCCCATGGAGATAGTGTTTGTCCAGTTTCTCCCCTGCTGTCCGTGGCTCCAGCAGGCCACTTTAGGGAGTGAGTAGTGAGTTCTGGATTGCCTCCCTAAAGGCAGACTGCTACATAAATGTTTCCAAATTCTTCTACGTGGGAGATGTGTCCTTTGTATTGTTCATTGACTTGTTTACTGTCAGGAGAGACTCAGGGGTGTTTACATCACACTTCAGAGCACTGCCCCACAGCTGACCATTGAGAACATTTCAGTCCCCTCCTGGTACCCACTGACACACTTCACCTATGGGTCCTACTGGGGTGTTGTTCCTTCTAATCTCTCTCAGCCAATAGAGCACAGAAATATCATCCGTGTATATATGCATATATAATACTTATTATATGAACCCATAGAAACGTCTGGAAGCATCTCCACACGTAACCATCTGCATCCCCCAAATCAAATACGGATTCACAGCAGTCTCTTTAACTCTGGTCCATGACTGCGAGGATCCCTAAGTTGCCCTGTCTCCACCATCTGCCGCCCGCCTGCCCGCCCGCCCGCCCGCCCTCTTCACTCCCAGCAGCATCAGAACCACCACTAGATCTCCGAGTTCAAGAACTGAAATTCGGATGGCTGAGAAGCACCTTAAGAGATGTTCAACATCATTAGTCACCAGGGAAATGCAAATCCAAACAACCCTGAGATTCCACCTCACACCAGTCAGAATGGCTAAGATTAAAAACTCAAGAGACAACAGGTGCTGGCGAGGATGTGGAGAAAGAGGAACACTCCTCCACTGCTGGTGGGAGTGCAAGATGGTACAACCGCTCTGGAAATCAGTCTGGCGGTTCCTCAGAAAATTGGGCATGACACTTCCAAAGGACCCTGCTATACCACACCTGGGCAAATACCCAGAGGATTTCCCTGCATGCAATAAAGACACATGCTCCACTATGTTCATAGCAGCCTTATTTATAATAGACAGAAGTTGGAAGGAGCCGGGATGTCCCTCAAAGGAGGGATGGATACAGAAAATGTGGTATATTTATACAATGGAATACTACTCAGCAATTAAAAATGAATTCATGCAATTTGTAGGCAAATGGTTGGATCTGGAAAATATCATCCTAAGTGAGTTAACCCAATCACAAAAGAATACACATGAATTGCAATCACTGATAAGTGGATATTAATTAGCCCAGAAGCTCTGAATACTCAAGGCACAATTAGCAAGTCAAAAGATTCCCAAGAAGAAGAAAGGAGAGGACCCTGGTCCTGAAAAGACTGGATCCAGTTTTGTAGGAGAGTACCAAAACAGAGAAATGGTGTGTGTGTGGGGTGATTGGGGAATGGGTGGAGGGAAGAGGACTTTTGGGACATATGGTGAGGGGGGAACTGGGAAAGGGGAAAGCCTTTGGAATGTAAACAAAGAATATAGAAAAAAAAAAAGAACTGATTCTGCTTCTCACTAAAGGAATTTTCCTCATTTCCAAAGTTACCTAGGTCAGTACCTCCCTCCCTCCCTCCCTTCCTCCCTCCCTCCCTCCCTCCCTCCCTCTCTTCTCCTCCCCATAAAGCTGCTTCATGCACTGTAATATAAATAGATTTTAAAGAAAATTCTGCTTTCCATCGGGGCCGCCCCACCTCTTCAATGCTGCTTTTAGTTTGTCACACGTTAGTTTCTCCAGTGCTGTGCGGTGCCAGAGGCACTTACAAACCTGCTATCACATTAGCCATAGCAATGACACGCTGGGCAGTTTTCAGTCCCCCAGGTCCCCAGTGTTTCACCTCGTCAGTGCCCACCCTATCGCTAACCCTTTTGTGTTGTTGTGGTTGTGTGTCTCCCGAGTTGACCTGCAGAAGGAATCATACAGCATCTACTTCCACAAGCCACTGCGCTCAATAATTTCCCTTATATGAATGTTCCATAGTTTATTCCTTTACTCACAGGATATCTTCCTGCTTCCAGGTTTGGGTGACTGTGTAGATACTACCATGCATAATTAAATGCCAGCCTTTGTGTGAACATAAATTTTCAGTTTATTTGAGGGGATGCCCAAGGACACGGTTACTGGGCTATTCTGGCTCTGAGAGAAGTGTCCACGGCGGCTGTGCCGTGTACATATGAGCAGTGGGGACCCCTTGTTTTAATTCTTGCCACCCAGCTAATGGTGATAATTTTCCTACTACCATCTTATTAGGCAAGTTATGTTCCCTCCATTTTTCATTTATAATTTATTAACAAAGGATGACATTGAATGTTTTATTTATGGAGAAATCAATTTACTAATCATACTATTTTCTTACTGTTCAGCTTTGGATTTTTTGTTGTTGTTGTTGTAGGGTTTTTTTTTTTGTTGTTTTGTTTTTTTAATAGGATGGAACCCTGGCTCTCCTGGAACTTGCTATGTGGACTGGACCGGCCTCCAACTCTCAGAGATCTGCCTTCCTCTGCTTCCCAGGGGCCAGGATTAAAGGGGTGTGCTACCACCCTCACCTTTATTGTTGCGTTTTAAGAATTCTTTAAATATTTTGTAAAGACGTTCACTATGTGTTTACTATGTGTATGTGTTCTACAATTATTTTAACTCAGTCTATAGCTTTTATTCACTTAACAGATTCCATCCACTTCAACACCTTTATCTCAAACCTACAGCCTTTGGGTCTGTGACCCCTCCCCCCCCCCGCCGCCATTGGTTAATCGACATAGCTATAGATTTTTTTAATGATAATCCGAGAAGACTAACATAACAGGCTTTAAAAGAACCCTTGTCGAGCCGGGCCATGGTGGCGCACGCCTGTAATCCCAGCACTTGGGAGGCAGAGGCAGGCGGGATTTCTGAGTTCGAGGCCAGCCTGGTCTACAAAGTGAGCTCCAGGACAGCCAGGGCTGTACTGAGAAACCCTGTCTCGGAAAAAACAAAACAAAACAAAAAAACCCTTATCGAAGATCAATTAGTTATACCTGTATGGTTTTATTTTTACATGATTTTTCTAGCTTAAAAATCCCAGTCTTCATTGCTGGTGCAGAAGTGTCTGACTATATAAGAGGATTTTGCCTTGAAACTTTGCTATATTTTTTAGTTCTTAAAAATGTGTGTGTGTGAATGCCAATCTCTTGAAATCCTCTCATGTAGAAAATCATGTCATTTGAAGACAAAGGGAAGTTTAGTTTTCTTCCTTAATATATACACACCTTTTATTTTCTTGTCTGATTACACTAGCTAAGACTTGCAGGGCCTGTTCTTAATCTTAAAGAACAAGCATTTAGCTTGTTACCATTAAGCATATATTTGCTGTAGGGATTTGGTATATGTTCTTTTTTAAGGAGGAATTTTATCGTATTTTATGCGCGGTATCCCTGCCATGGAGCATGTGAGGAGGTCAGACGACAAGTTCCCAGGGTTGGTTCTCTCCTCCTACCTGTGGGTCCCAGGGGTCAAATCCAGGTTTCCTGCAGCCTTTGCCCTCTAAGCCACCTTGCTGGCCCCTTGGTAGACGTTCTTTATCTAGTTAAGGATGGTCCCCCTCCGTTTGTGGCTCGCAGAGAGCTTACACTTATTTTGTTGTCATTCTTGTTTGTTTCTGTAATTGTGAATCGCCGTTTCCTCATACAGTATTTTTTTCTGAGCACACTGATATGAATGTAAGATCTTTCTTCTTTTCGCCTACTGAGTTGGAAGATTATGTTGATATTCAAGTGCTGAATTAGCCTCATATCCCTGGAATTGATGCTACTAGTCATGGTATATAATTGGTTTATATAATATTGTTATATAATAGTATTTGTTAGTATTTCGGGGGTTTTAAAACATTACTTATTTCATTACACACTTATGTATGTGTACCACATGTGTGCAGGAACCTGGGGTGGTCAGAAGGGGGCATCAGCTCCCCTGGAACTGGAGTTATAGGCAGTTGTGAGCTGCCGTGTGTGGGGATGGGAACTGAACCCAGGTCCTCTGTGAGAACAGCCAGTGCTCCTCACCACAGAGCCACCACTACAGCCACGAGGCTAAGTTTAAAGACAATGTTCATCAGAAGTACTGGTTTTTTTGCAGTATCTTTATCTGCTTGGTACTGCAGTAATATTGGCTCTGTAGAACAAATTAACATGTGTCCTCTCTGCTTCTGTTTTATTGAAAGGATCATGGGGAACTGTATCTGTTTTCCCTTTAAATGTTTGGTAGAATCTACCACTCAAAACAATTTGGCTTGATGGTTTTTTAACTTTAAGATGGTTAATTATATAGTTATAGGAGTATTAATTATATAGTTATAAGTTACAATTAATTATGTAGTAGCAGAGATGGTGCAGGGTCTACAAAACTGAGGCGAAGTATGGATTTGCAACCGTGTGTAGCTTTGTTTTCAGTATACACAAAGATGCGACTGGCTATTAACGCACGATGTGGGGAAAGGGGCTCTCAGTAGGTGCTTCAAGAAAGCACTGCCTTAGCCAGCATGTCTATCTTCTTTCCTAAGCATAAAACAGATACCATTATCAGCTTACATTTTACTTCATGAAATGTGTATGACCAAGCAGCGTTTAAGGCTTTTGAGTTCCTAAAAGACTTTGCAAAGGGATTCGTGAACCCTCTCTAACAGAAATATCAAAGCTTTGAGATTTTAAATTAAAAATTTTTATCCTCAATATTTCTTTAGTGATTGTGTACTTATTAGTTTCATTACCATACGAACTTTATAGAGGGGAATCACTGTTGGATTTCCTTTCTATAGTGTCAACATATCACAAGGGAGAATATAAACACAGAGAATATTAGTTATGTAAACAATGACAACATTAGCCTACTGTCACAGGCTGCAGGAGAGAAGAGATAGCACTCATGCTGAAATATTTATTTGTGCTTTAGTAAGAGGCTTCGGTGTTTCGGTCATTGAGGTCACGCAGTACCGGCTTTAAATTACAACCTCGTTTGCAGTTCATTTTCAGGTGAGCTGTCAGGTCGAATCAGCTGCTGGGGTAATCAGGCGTTGCGTTTCACACCATAATTTTTCGTGTTGGAACTAAATCTCACTTCAGGATCGTAGTTTCAGATTCTCACCCTTCAAAGGCAACCCACCACTTTTTAAGATCATCACTCCTCTCTGCAGAGAGAATGTGCAGCTTCCTGGTAACGTGGGCATCGAGGCTGGGTTCAGTCTCCAGCACAAGAGAAAAGAAAGGAGAGAGGTGGGAGGAAGAGGTGTTGGGGAGAAAGGAGGAGAAAAGGAGGAGAGGGAGAGGCAGGGAGGAGGAGAGGAGAGAGAGGACAAGGGAATAGGAGAGAGAAAATGGATGTGCTCTCTTCCTTCGAGCCCCGGCTCTACAGTTAGAGCACCTCACTGGCATTTATATTTATTGGGTGGGGAAATGGAGTTATATTTTCCCAGTTTATAATGAAACTGGCAAAGAAGAAGAAGAAGAAGAAGAAGAGGAGGAGGAGGAGGAGGAGGAGGAGGAGGAGGAGGAGGAGGAGGAGGAGGAGGAGGAGGAAGAAGAAGAAGAAGAAGAAGAAGAAGAAGAAGAAGAAGAAGAAGAAGAAGAAGAAGAAGAAGAAGAAGAAGAAGAAGAAGAAGCCCACACAAACTCCCAGACAGGCATTCGAGTATATGTGTGTGCATGGTATTTGTGTGTGGTGTATGCACATATATGTGCAGGCGTGCAGTCCCTTATCCACTCCTGTGTATGCAGAGCCAGGGTCTCTCTCTGTCACTCATCAAGTCTCTACCACTCTCCGGCTACTCCACTGAGGCGGGAACAGTGAACCTGGACTAGACCGACAGCCAGCATCCGCAGAGATCTTCCTGTCTGCCCACAGAGGTGCTGGGCTGTGGTTGCTGGGATCTGAGCTCAGCTAACAGCTAGGACTCTTGACCAATTTACAGAATGCATTTTAAACTAGAAAACTTAAAAGAGTATTCATAAACAATCACTTTCTAAGCCTGACCACCACCAGTACATAAGATTCAATATCCAATGGAATGCTTTCTCTCAATTAAATGTCTCTTTGCAAGAATCTAACTCCGAGGTTGGGGAGAGGTGTGCTCTCCCGGAGTTAGCTGGAAATCTCCCTTCATCACATGCACTGCTTCAGACACACATCAGCTCGGATCCTCTTTCACGACTCATGTCCGCTCCGTGCGTCGAGGCCTCCCACACCCCAATAGCTACTGCTTCTCGTTCTCCTTCTTGCAAGTGATACTGTGTCCACATGTAAGTGATTCCCTAGTTCTAACTCTGTCACGTTTTTGGTTTTAGTGTTGGGTAAGTGCATAAAAATATATTTTATAGTGAAAATGTAAGATTGGTGTGAACGCCACAGCTCCTGAATGGCTGTTCTAACTATTCATTGGCATGTGTAGACTTTGGGTCTGATTAATTTCAGAAGGTGATACTTTCTATTTGCAAGGGTTTTTTTTAATGATAAAATTTATTTCCTTTTATTTATTGATTCAGGGTGCTAGGATTACTGGCCTCTGCCATCATACCCAGTTTATCTGAGATCTTAAAAGTCTTAAAAATACTACATCTTCCTGGTATGCTAACTTAGACTAAAACTTCTAAATTTCCTTATTAAGTCAAGGGTGAGCTTCACTTAAACTCCTTGGTTTATAACAGGGTCAAATAAGGCTTGGGGGGGGTGCAGCAAGCTCTGTAGGATCACAGAATCAATACCTGGTGCTGTTTTCACCCTCAGTCCAAGACAAGCCAGCATGCCTCACATAGACGAGGCCCTAGGTTCCAACCAAAACCCAGCCTAGCTCCGCAGTTTATAAATATTTCATATTTCCTCTGTTTCCCGTGGGGCTTTTATTTTACCCCTGCAAATAAGCTTAGGGGAAGGGTGCCGGGGAAGGGGGTGAAGAAACTAGAGAGGAGGGCGTTCTAGTCAAGGTCCCTTCAAAAATCTGTTCATTTTCTGGAAAAACAATGTTTGCCTGTGTGCCGCTTTACACTGCTGCTCAGGGGCCTGCTTGGAAGGAACAAGCTGGTCCCTGAACTCTGTTTAGGGTTTTGGTGCCAACTGGTTCATATGGTAACTTGGATTCAAGCAAGACTTTTACAGCCCTGCGCTCGGTATACAGACACGGCATGTGCAAAGTGGCCGTGTGCTGCCAGTCTGTGTGGAGCCAGCTCCGAGGGACAGACTGGGACAGACTTCTCTCTTCTGGCTTGATCAGTAAACTGGATGTGTTTACATGACTGTCAACTGCTTTGGAAAAACACACAAACGGCAGTGTAAATATTGTGTCGTGCTGTGAGAAAGAGCAGAAGTGTAAGATATGGCAACGGGACCTGGGCTAGCTGAGCAGACTCTCACGCCCATTCCAATGTATGAACACTCTTGTGCTTGTCATGAACTGTACCCAGAAATACCACAAGCTGGGCGGAGGGCTGCTGAACATGGCGGAGACAGGTATACATCGTGGTACATTTATAACACCCATCTGTATCCCAGTTGTCCCCGTTAGACATAGTAAGAGGTTACAGTGCTAACTAGCTGAGTCACGGCTAACTACCCCGAGTTATCTATTTTTATTAGAACCCAAGTCGTTACTGTCACTCAGCATCCTCTGGGCTACCCATCTGCCTGGAATCAAAGCTCAGGAGAGGGATACTGTTGCATGTGCAGAGTTCTGGTTGGACACCTATGCTACTTAAGCATAAGGTTGTCGCCAAGGTCAGCGAACTGATATCTGAGAAGGCGGTGGGAATGACCTGTTCTCCACTGGCTTCCTGCACCAGACTCAAGGCATGAGTCCCAGACAGCACAGCCAGCCAACAGGGTGTCTGCTTACCCCTGCTTGTCTGGACAGCCCAGAGATCAGGGCTTTCACTCAGGGAGACCAACCATTACTGCTCCAGAGAACCAGAGTCCTGCTGGACTGCACTTTTCCCGTGAAACCTTCTCCTATTGATGGATGGTAAAAGAGGAGGCTGTGGCCATATGGACAGAGACAGCAATACAGGGAATTGAAGGCAAGGGTTGGTAGCCCAACTGTAGGCAAGAGGGCTAGAAAATGTGGGTGGGGTGGGGGGCAGGGGGAGGGCTAGTGACAATAGGAGGCTTTTCAGACCTGTTAGGGACAGCAAGGTCTGCAGTACAAAGCAGGCTACTGGACAAGCACTTCCTCGTGTGACTGCGAGCAGATAAAAGACCCAGGGATTGAGGGGGAACAATGCTATTCCTTAAGATGAAAACTCTCCCCATGTCTCACAACCAAGTCTATCCCTTGCTCTCTTGCTCCCTCCCCGCACCCCATTTTAGTTTCATTCCTGTTGCTGTGACGAATGCCCTGCAGGAGCAACTTAGGGGAGGAAGGGACTTGTTTATGTGGCTTATGATTCCAGGTTCCGGTTCATCGTGTGGGGGAGTCACAGTGGTGAGTTTATAAACATCATATCCATGGTAAAGAACAGAAAAATCATCATGCGTCCTCGGTCAGCCCCCTAGGGTCTAGGACCCCAAAACAGGGAATGGCGCTGCCCACAGTGGACTGAGTCTTCTCAGCTATGAACAATCAAGACAATCACCAAAGGCATGGCCCCAGGCCAATCTGATCTAGACAATTCCTCAACTAGTCTCTTCCTAGGAGATTCTCCCTTGTGTCCCTTTGATAGTTAAAACTAACCAGCACACTGCCATAGGGTGAGAGAAATACCCCTTAGGTTCTCCCTTGAGCAAGGATGTTCTTTACCCCTTGAGATCAGTTGCTCCATCTGAACGAGGTCAATGCTCTATGTTTAAGCAACAGTCCTTGAATGCATTTATTTAGCAATGGGAAAGGAGCTCAGCCAGACTGGGTGGGGCACACAGTGTCAGTGACCTTCTCTTCTTTACGTGGCCTTGCCGTGGGCATCAGTGTGGAGGCAGCTCTTAGGGCAGGGCATACTTTCCCAGAAGCTCTGGCATGTATGCCATCGACTCTAGCAGACAGTACGCATGCTCACTCGAAAGCGATGTGCTTTATAGTTTAAGATTTTATTGAGATGTTCCATTAAAAGTACCCATAGAAGAGCCTTGGGATATGTGGTTGACAGAGTTTTAGCATACATGTATGAAGTCATATATATGTGGGATGTGTCCTTCTGTGACCTTCTACACATAACCTCTTCTTAAAACTCCAGGTCGCATAACTGAATGTGAGAGTCATGAAAGGGTTGGCAGCCGTAAAATGTCCCCGAGCACTAAAAGACCCAAAATAATGTAAAGTTGGGTAAGAAAGAATCTGGGTGTTTCTGTCAGCATTCACCTGTGTTGTATTGAGAACTTCACTGCAGCCTTGGCTGAAAAAGCACAGCATGTGCCCTTTGCAGTGTGTGTGCCTTTGCACATGAATGTGCCCTTTGCAGTGTGTGTGCCTTTGCACATGCATGTGCCCTTTACAGTATGTGTGCCATCTCAGCAGGTGACACCACAAATGCTGTATGAGATGGCTTGTCCCAGATTCAAGACTATTGCATGCTATGGACTGAGGTGTTTTTACTGAGCACACAAGGTTTCTGCTCTTACAGAAATCTAATGGTTAAATTGCAGAAAACTTTGATATTCTCTTACTGCATACCCATGGACTGTACTACATTAGAATGTTTGAGTTTAAAAATTGCTGTTTGAGTTTCACAGATTTTCCAACAACTTCTGAAAGAGCCCTAAACATATTTATGTCATTGTGTACATGAGTATGCATGCGGTCTCGGCATTGTTGATTATAAAAGCAAACATCAGTCAGTCCACAAAACCCTGAATACGCTTTGCTCTGCAGTATGAAACATTCTGCCAAGATTTATTTCTTTATGTAAAAATAACAAGCACAACTATTTCATTAGTATGCAGACTTGCTCTCCTCTTTCACAGATGGTAAAATTACATGTATACCAAAGACTTGTTTTTAAATAAATGTGTGTGTGCGGTGTGTGCACCCGCACGTATGAGCGTGCGCACTTCTCTGTGGAGATGTAGATGCTAGAGACCGATCTCAGCCATCTTTATCACTCTCTGCTTCATTATTTTGAGACAGGGTCTCTGACTGAACCTACATCTTGCTGTTTAATAGGCTGGCTGGCCAGGGAGCCCCAATATCTCCATACCCCGCAGGGCTTTGGTTATAGGGTCACTCCACCATGCCCAGTGTTCATGGGATTGCTAGGATCCAAGTTCAAGTTACACTTGTGTAGCTGGTCCTTGTAGCCACTGGTCCAGCGCACACCAAGCTAGATTTTCTTGGGACTCAGTGGTAATGGCGTCTGCTGCCAGGGCTGAAGAGTTGGACCCGCAGGACCCTCACGGCAGAAGGAGAGAACTGATTCCCACAAGTTGTCCTCTGGCCCTCACATGCTCCGCAGCTGGAGCATGCCCACGCAGATACACACAAGATAAATAACGAGTAATGTAATAACATTAATTCTTTGATGAGTTATTATCAATAAATGTTTGATTTGCATGTCTGTATACCTAAGGTTAGATAAAAGTTTCCCAGATGAATGTGGGCAACAAATGAAGTCATTTTGGAAGCCCTGCCCTGGACTGTGACACTGGCATCGTGCTCGGTAGTGCAGGACCATGGTGAAAGAACAGAGCCACACAGCCAGACCCAGCAGCACCACGCAGCGGGCTCCTTGAGTGTCTCCTCCTCATCTTCCCCTTCCTTCCCATGGGCTAACAAGAGCACTGCCCCAGCCAACACATGCAAGCTCAAGGAGCAGACCTCCCCTTCCGGGGAACCATGATTAGGAGTTTTCTAAGCAGCAGGACACAGACAGAACGAGCTCAAAGCCTGCTGTTCTAGGTACATCTGAATGTGATTGATTCCATCTACTTGATTTCTGTGTGGATTATTCAGGGCCACATTACATTCAGAGTGGGTTCTGTGCTGCCTGAGATGAAGGAACATTACATTTCTTAATGGCACAATTAAATTGCAGTCAGGAAATGCAGTTATTTTAATGTCACTGAAAAACCAAACACAATTAAAATGTGGATCTTCCCAGCAAAACATCACATGACATATTCCGGGAAGAAATCTAAATGCCTTTTAGTTGAGCAGGTGATTTGGCTTATTTACCTTCAAATATTTAATGTATTAATGTTAATTCAACTGACAAATAAATAAATAAGTAAATAAAAATGTATAACATTAGACAAGTACCTGGGCTTTCACACTAATTCTGGCATTTTAGCATTCTTTCTTGTTTCGTTTTGTTGTTGTTGTTTTTAAAGAGTTTCACAATGTAGCTCTGGTTGTTCTGGAACTCACTATGTAGACCAGCCTGTCCTTGAACTCACAGAGAATTGCCTGTCTCTACCTCCTGAGCGCAGGGATTAAAGGCGTTTGACGCTTCACCTGGCTGCATTTTAGCATCTTGAAGAGGAGATGTGGTGGAAGACAAAGGGATTGGGGCTCATACTGACACTTAGAAATCCACAGCACCAGAACAAAATATATCCCGGTTCTGATCAGCAGCTCCCTCTCGTTTCAAATAATACATATATACAGAATATTGGACTTGCTTTGTTTTGTTTTTAAGGCCCTCTTTGTGACACTCAGTGATTTATTGTGGGGCAGTGAGTGAGGTGCCAAGAGGAACTGTAATGCGAAAGTTAACTGGCAAGCAGATGAGCTGCAGCTGCAGAAGAGAGGAGCTGCAGAAGAGCACGGGCGCGGTCGGCTGTGGGCGTGGCCGGCTGTGGGCGTGGCTGGCCGGGGGAGGCCTTTACCCTGGGCATGGAATCTACCTTCTCTCAGGGACTTCTATCACATCATTCACTTTATGAGGTGATTCTCTCAGGGACTTCCCTCCCCTCTCCTTCCTTCTTTCTTTTTCTGCCTATTGGTGTCCAGTTGAGCAAATATCTTAAATTTTCATGTATTTTATATATTAAAATGTCATATGTTTCAAATATATTTATATTTTGTGCCATTCTTTTGAAAGGGCACTAGAACCACTTCTCCTCTTTCATAAAAAATGTCAACTACAAATTAACAACCACTCAATGTAATCTAAACAGATGCGTAACTGGCAGTCCAAGCTACATTAATTACAAAGAGGCCTACCATGAAAACTTCAAACATGACAAATAAACGACTTCACATCTTCTAATTTAGCTAATTAAAAGTCCACATGTGTAAACTATTTTTGACATTTGATTTTGCAGAAAAGAAACACATAAATATAGTGCATCATTTGTCATTTAGGTCCAATATAGCATTTGAGCAAAATAATAAATCATTTTATGTATCTTTTATTAATTAAACTTCTACCACATCTATGGAGTAACGGCAGGGTTACACTGGAGTGACCGCCTTCCTACTGTGATTTCTCTCCCTGTCCCACACAGCTTCCTTAGTGCCTTATCCTGAGAACACACCTTTCATGGTTGACTTTTTTGCTATGTTCTTTTCATGTGACATTCAGATATTTCAAATCATACTATTTAGGGAGAAATAAAGACCACATGACTTCATGTAGCCCAGTATGGCAGCTTACAACCCTGGCACTCGAGAGGCCAAGAGGCGGGAAGATATTGCAAGCCTGAGGCTAGCTACTTATAAAATGCTAGCCCAAAGCGGTTTAAACAAGCTGCAAAGAAACTAGACACCCATGGGGAGAAGAAGGAAGGAAGGAAGGGAGGGAGGGAGGGAGGGAGGGAGGAAGGAGAGGGGAGGGAATGGGATGGAAGGGGACGTAAGTGGACCTGGGCTTAAATCTTCCACTCTATACAAAAACAGACTCAAAGTGATTCATGAAATAGGTACTAAAGTTAAAAACTTTGCTTTGCAAAAACAAAAACAAACAACAACAACAACAACAAAAGCCGAGCGGTGGTGGCGCACGCCTGTAATCCCAGCACTTGGGAGGCAGAGGCAGGCGGATTTCTGAGTTCGAGGCCAGCCTGGTCTACAGAGTGAGTTCCAGGACAGCCAGAGCTACACAAAGAAACCCTGTCTCAAAAAACCAAAAAAAAAAAAAAACAAAAAAAAAAAACAAAAAAAAAAAAACAAAAAACCAACCAAACAAACAAAAACAAAAAACAACAACAAAACTTTGCTTTGCAAAAGATGCTCCAGGGAGGATGAAGAGCTAAGCTATGAGCCCCGTGGTTTCGTTGGTGAAATATCCCCCTGATGAAAATAATGCAGCTATCTTTAACCTATCTTTAAAAACGACTCGGCATTCGTCTCCTCTAAGATGCACCATCGCCACCACCTGCCTGTTTTGGTGGGTGACTGCTCTAGTTTCATATCTGTAGCTGACATAGAATATCCCAACTATGAGCAGCTCGGAAGAGAAAGCTTACAATTCCAGGTTAGGGTTAGGGGAAGTCGCAGGGAAAGGAGCCTGAGGCAGCCACTGGGGTCACACCTACAGGAGGAGCAGAGAGAAGGGAATGCAGGGTGCTCACGTGCAGGCTTGGCTTTGCCTTGGCTTCTCTTGTTTAGGCGGCTCAGGACCCCTTGCCTAGGGAATGGCACCTTCCACGGTGGGCCTCCGTACATCAATTGCCTTGATTAAGACACCCCTCATAATGTCCACAGACGACTCAGATTGGCAAGCCCTTGTTATCCCATGGAAATCATGGCCGTGTCACGTTGACAGATAAGGCTAGCCACCAGATTCACCATAGGGCGTTTCTCCAGCCTTAGCTCTTACCGCTGTGACACTGTTGCCGTCTTTCCGTCCTCTTCCCCACCTCCTCTTCCTCCCCTGCTTTCCCTCTATAAATCAGGAGGCTACAGGGAGGTACCTACCGCCTTGACAGGTGCTTCCTTCCAAATATGGAGCTGGCTGGACAACATCACAAGCCACTCTATCAAAGAGAAGTCTCAATCACCAGAACGTAGACAATACACACCTTTGCCTGACTGCCACCCCTCCCCGCCCCTCCCCCACATCCAGCCTGCTGGCTGAGCTTGGATCCCGGCTTTCACAGCTTTTGAGGGCACCAGATTGGAAGCCCCGCCTTTCTTCAGCAAACTTCATGTGAGATTGAGAAATACTGTTCCCACTCAAGGTTTCTGATATTTCCAAGGTAGTCTTACTCAGTTATTCCTTTCATAAAAACGACTCTTTTGGTCGATCAACCCACTGAACACTACCCAAGTCTTTCATTGGCTCTCATAAAATGCTTTTAACTGTCAACAAGGAAGCAGGGGCAGCTTGGGTCTTTTTTCCTTATTCTGCAGCTACAACTGAAGCCTGATTATCTCTCCCAATGCTTCCTCTGAGTTCAATTCAATTATAAAAACACATTCATTGTGTCTCAACAAAGCATCCGGAGCCCTGGAGGCCAGTCTGAGCTACACACAGATGGAAATGGCAAACTCCCAGACTTCTTCCTATGTGTGTTGCCTTTGGATACACGAGACAAGCAGTTGTCTCCTAGCAATGCTGCTTGAAAGGAAAAGCATTCTTCAGCAATTATGAGCTTCATGTACTATGCTAAGACTGTTGGAGGAGGTAAAAAGATGGAGAGAAATGGATGTTGGGTATCAACCAGGGGTGGGCAATCAGATGACCCAGGCTAAAAAGGAACTTCACCATACACTAAAGGACAGTCTTGGACTGGTTAAGTCTCCTAAAGCTTCCGTTTAGCTTCCGTAGAAGCAGACAGTAATATATACCTCTGGGGATGAGAACAAAACATGGTTAGGCTCTCATACAATAAATTACCCTTGAGTGGTCAGTCAGTGTCTGAACCTTATAACCCAGATTTGCACTGAGTCCCAGGTCTAGGGTGTAGCAGCCCCAGGTGGGGGCAAGCTCTCGAGACAGTTCCTTCTGGGTGGTTATATGGCACAGCCTCTTGCTCATGTCTGATGTCATGGTTCCAAATTAAGAGCTCAGGACCAGGTCTGTCCTCTTCAAATCAAACACTATAGGTCAGGGTCAGATAATGCACTTGGCCAGCTCCTGCACAGGCCGCAATTCAGTTCATAACACGATTAAGATATGGAGTCACGGGCTAACAAGACATAAATCTCATAGATTATTTCCGCTCGAGGAGCACAATGAAAATATGTTTGGCTAACAAGACAGAGAGGCCATTCCAGACAAAATGGACAATAATTTCTTTTAAGAGCCCATAGAACAGCTCTCCCTGTTACCTCTCAAAATGTTAAGGAGCTTTTAGCCTTTAGATATGTCTTCACAGAAATAAGCAGTAGGGGATGTATGCAAACGCAGAAATACTTGCTGGACAATTCTCTATTGTCCCATGCGAAGTCACCTGGGAGACATCCTGCTTTGTTCTGGCTGCCACTCTCTTCTTCCAGGAAGTAGAACCTCTTCTTCCAGGAAGCGGAACCTCTTCTTCCAGGAAGCGGAACCTCTTCTTCCAGGAAGCGGAACCTCTTCTTCCAGGAAGCGGAATCTCTTCTTCCAGGAAGCGGAACCTCTTCTTCCAGGAAGCGGAACTTCTCTTTCATGCTCGAGATCAGCTTACTTCCTCAACCACAATGTTTTAAAATTATATTTTTTCTTATGTGTGCACTGTATGTGTTGTACATATGTTTGCAGGTACACACACCTGTGTTTATGCATGTACATGATGCCTGTATGTGCATGTGTGGAGGCCAGAAAATGATAGTGGGTGTCTCCCTCTCTCATTCTCCATTTTATTACTTTGAGGCAAGCTTTCTCCCTGGACCTGTTTCCGCTGTGAGGGTGGCCAGCAAGCTCCCAGAATCCAACTGTCTTCACCTCGGTGCTGGAGCTATGTGTGCAGATGGTCACACCTGGCTTTTTACATGGGTCCTGGGGAGCCAAACTTGGGTTCCCATGTGTGTGTGGTAAGTGCTTTCACCTACAGAGGACTCTCTCCAGCCAAGATCACCTTTTTATTATGCCTACTTGTGATGACTTAGTATTTCTGAGAACTTGAGAATTAGGTGCACTGAAGTAGACAATGAAGCTTTTGAGTGAAAAGTCCTAGGAGAGTTGTGGCATTCACTGACAGGAGAGAGACCACATCGTGAGTGCTGTGAAGACCGGCACGGTGAGCCTCAGGCAGTACATGGTACCCAGGCTATCATGCAAATGCTACCCATACCCATACCATACACCTACCAGAGACTGCTCTGCCGCGGCCGATCAATTGAGGAGGTAAATGCTATGGTCAGGGGAGGAGGGTGTGGAGTGAGAGAACTGGAAACCTCTGGGATTGGGAGCAGAAACTTTTATGGCCACCCAAGGTAAATCATTGGTAGGAATCGGTATCCTCAAAGGAGAACACTGCTGTGGACAGTGAACGCTGTTGATCTCTCTCTCTCTCTCTCTCTCTCTCTCTCTCTCTCTCTCTCTCTCTCTCTTCTCTCTCCATTCCTGCCCAGGACCAACTCTGTTGTGTACAAATTGAGGCAGCCACCAAGAGACACACAGCCCAACCCTGAGTTTTCAGGGGCCCCAGCGAGTCTCAGCCCAGTCCTCAGAGTCTCTGGCGTGCTTCCCGCTGAAGCAAAGGCTCGGCCTGTCCCCCTAGGTTTCCTTGTTCTCATGGCTCACGGCTAACAACTAGCCCAATGGAAGGACCCTGCAGAGTCTGAGGTGCCCAGAAAAGGCAATGCAGCCTCTCTCCTCCATACCTGAGACCACGTGGACAGGGCCTGGCACCTCAGGGCCTGCACACGAAGTCCCCAGACAACTGCAGAGCCAGACACACCCAACTGTGCCGGCCTCCAGCTATTGACACCTTCTCTAGGTCCTCTCAGCATATGGTACATAGAAATAATTATTCTATCCCTCTTAAGAAATAATGGCTTTTAGACTTTATTTTATTTTTTTTAAAAAACCACTACGTGTACAAGCTTTTGTATGTGTGTGTGTGTGTGTATGTGTGTGTGTGTGTATGTGCGCGCGCGCGCGCGCCCCACAGAGTCCAGAAAAGGACATTAGATCCCCTGGAGCTGGAGCTACAGTCATTTTTGTGTTGCCTGACCTTGGGGACATCCTGAGATCTTCTGTAAGGATGGACTGTGCTCTTGGTCACTGAGCCATCGCCCCAGTCCTAAGAGGTAATATTTTAAGGAGCCGTTCACCATCACAGACACGGTTCCTAACACTAACACAATGAAGCCTGTGAACTCCACACCCTGAACCGACAGGGAGGCCCGCCTTTGGCAGGAGCCTTGTGGCTGCCCCCCACCCCCACCCCAGGCCTGCTTTTCTGAGCCCGTCTCAGGGTCTGATGCAGGGCCTGGATAACGGTTCAGGCCCGAACAAAACAAAAGTGGCCACAGGCTTTTAGCATTTAGCACCACATAATGTCTGTCTTGCTCGTTGAGATTTTATCTGCTCATTGTTCTCCAAGGTAATGAGCATCGACTATCCAGTGTTTATGAGCATCAAATAACCTAAAACAAAATGCAGAAGACTGTTGGGTTAATTTGGCTCCATAAAATTTTTCTTCTCATGATTGTTTTGAATCAAAAGCACATTTTTTTCTTAAAAAAAAAAAAAAAAAAGTCAACGTCTGAGTTTTTTCCCTTTATCCTTAAGTCTGACTTTCTGTCATCTTTCAATCGTCCTGGGCGCTCAGACCTCTCCTCTCTGCTCCTCTACAGTCCTCTGAACTTGACATGTTCTGTGTTGCCTTGCGGGGCTCTAACCAGAGGTGTGCGGCTAAGACGGAGTGTGTGAGAGCCTTGCGCTGCCCCTTAGAGGTTAATTTCTCATCTCCTCCTCTACACACAGCTGCTCTTTAAGGCGCTGGAGAATATTATGTAAAGCCGTTCAAACTTCAACTTTTCATAGGTCAGAAACACCCAGGGGTTTGGGCTTTTAATGTGACTTCCTTAGATAAAAGCCAGTTTCCCTTTTCCAATCCGGGAAGTGGATGTCTGTAATCCAACATAAATTACACAGTTTCTGATTTTAGTGTCTAGACACCACCGACCTCCTTAACAGTACCTTCTCTGTCAGGAGTCTGGGCAGAGCCCAAAAAAAACCGATGTCCAACTAAGCTCGGAAATATATTTCTTCCAACTAAAGCTGGCAAGGCTCTGCTGAGCATGCTGAAGCCAAGGAAAGACAGGACTGGAAAAATGAGAGAGGGGGAGGGAAGAGAAGAGGAAGAGAGTGAGGGTCAGAGACGGAGAGAGACAGAGAGTGAGAGACAGAAAGAGACAGACAGAGAAACAGACAAATCCCTTTCACAAGCTGACAAAGCTCGAGAGCTTGAAAGGCTGAATAAAGACACGCCTCACTCTGCAGAGGAACACTGCCACTTGTACAGCGCCCTCCTCCTCGGTCTGCCACCGAGAAACGCAGGAGAAGAGCAACACTCACCCGGAGTTCTACAGCTCCTCCTGGAGCTCAGTACACAGGAAGAATGAGAGGATTACAAAGGGAGGCGCATTCTGTAGGGTTCATAGGTAGAGGGGCTGTGGACCCTGCATAAGGCTGAGGAGCCCCTAGTATTTACATAAGCCACCTGCACACACACACACACACACACACACACACACACACACACACACACTGAGCACACTGTAGCTGCTCTCTTCCCAGCTGGCTGAGGGAACGCTGTATTTACCTTAACGATGACAGTGACTGGCACCCGACCAGTATCTCCTTCCCCATCAAATACCTCTCAACTCTATGACATTTGCTGCAGAGCAGGGTTCACAGGCAGAGAGAGCTTTGTCCCCAATAACACCTGAGCAGGATTACTTTCTGGAGTCCCACGTGGCTGCCCGTGGTGATATTTTGCTTGTAACTTGCACTCCGATGTGGCAGCTCCCCACCCCTGCATTTTCCCAAGAGCCGATGTCCTACCTACTGTATGAGGAAACTCTGCCTCAGCAGGGCTGTGGCGGAAGCTGCGTAGCCAAGAACAAAGCGAGACTCAGGCGTCCTCAACTCAAATCTTCTATGCCTCCTACGATCCCGAAGCTGTCACCTGTGCAGCAACCACCAGAGCGAGGCTAGAGAAGAAAGTGACTCCTAAACTCTCCTGAAGACAGTCTACTGATTCTCCTAGAATTCACTGAGCACTGGCTGTGTGCCGACGGTCACAGGTGCCGCGGGAAGGACATTGACAGAAGATGGGGGGAGATCATCAGGAGATAACTCACCATAATGAAGTAGTGTTTGAGACACAGAGCAAATGGGTCACAGCGACTTTGGGAGTCTGAACGTGACAAATATCTGAGCTATGTTTAGTAAGATGGATCCGGGAGTTAAGAAAAAAATCGTCATCACTGTTGTCGTCGTCATCATCATCATCATCATCATCATCACTATTATTGGTAGGTGCTCACCTAGCTCTGGCTGGTCTCAAACTGGCTATGCCTTGGGGGAGGATGCTCTGGACTCCCTGGTCCTCATCCCCCCCCCATTTCATGAGCGCTAGAAGTACTGGTGTGGGTCACTCTGCTTGACACTAAAAATATTATTTTGAAATCAAGAAAGAAGAGTGCGTTGGGGGGACATGACCCCTTGGAGAATGCCTGCCCACACGGGCGCAGGGTAGGTCCCTCGGTTCAATTCCTAGCACGGGGGGAAGGAAAAGGGTTGGTGGGGGAAGGAGGGGGCAGAGAGAAGAAGGAGAAGGAGGATGAGAAGGAGGAAGAGGAGGAGGAGGAGGAGGAGGAGGAGGAGGAGAAGCTACAGACAAGATGGGGAAGGAGTGGTTGATGGGCGATCTGAACATTGTTAGCCCTGGACTGGGTATTTGGGAGCCCTTGACATACATGGATCCCCATGCCAAATCATCTGCATCAAATTAGAAGAGATGGTTAAGATACACAGAAGAATAAAGAGGCCCATCTGTGCTCCCCGCAGCGTGTTTGATGAGAAGATGACGTTACATTGCAGGGCCAGATGAGTTTACCCGAGAGCTAAGTGCCGTCCGCCACTCCTACCATGTTTAGAATGCAGCCTCAAAGGAACACATGCCAGTAAAGACATCTGGAGCGCCCCGACACCCGTTTCCCGGTATGGTTGGATGTTGAGACACTCGCTGAGCTGTCCTGCCTCCGTGATGGTATCGTGACTAAGTGCATGCTTTCAGGAACAGGGAGCGTTGAGCATCGCCAGGCCCAGGGAGCTAAGCCCAGCTTTGGTATGACGATCTGGCAACATCATGACCAAGGTAGGATGGTAACACCTTCCACAGATCGGCACCTCAGAGCCTTTCCTTCCTGTTCTCTCCTTCCCTGTGTCCACCCTGTCTCCCTCCATCACCAACGCCTTCAATCCTTCCCACCGACCTGCAGAGCTAGCTCATCTCTTACAAGCTTCCGAGCAGGTACTGCCAGGGTTTCTTTAAGCCGGTCCCTCCCCTTTCTCCTTCTGCCTTCCCTTGGTCCCTTTCCTCTCCCTACAGCAGTAGCTCTTAGATAATGACACTTCACCCAGGGCCAGGCCACCTTCTAACAAGAGGAAGAGGAAGGACATCATCATTGAGTTCCAAGAAAGCCAGTGACGCTGTGGTCTCCTCACCCCGCCGCGGTCTCCACCTCACCCAGGGCTCTTTGTCTTACACAACTCTTGGGTGTTTGGATTAGCATAGCAGGAGGAGGCCAGAAATACATGAGACACTGTCTGACTATTTATATACAAAACCATGTCTGTGTGCAGACTGGCCACTCTAAGACAACCAATTTGACCTTTGACCCCTGAAACTAACCTGAAAGAATTCAGGTTGGAGAACTGTCCAAAACCTGGTGTACTTACAGTCTGCCCAGACTACCGATGGTTTGATTTGGTTGCTAGGCTCAACAAAGTAATCTAAGCCCATGAGACTCGGGTTGGCCACACGCTATCATCAGCTTAAGTTATAGATAAATGGGCAGACAGACCAGAGAGACCCCCAGAGAGAGGAGGGAGGGAGCGCAGACGCCATCCATGGTCCTAAGGATGTTGTGGTTTCAACTTGAGTGCAAATGTTAACTGCTGCTCCATTCCTTCAGTGGGCAAGGGCTGTTCTCTGTTTCCATCCTAAGGGGGAAAAATCTGACTAGAATATAAAATCTAACCCGGTAATATGACTGCTATCGTGAGCCTGGAGGCCAATCTCTTCCACTGTAAGACCTGCCAAAGATTCAAATTGAGTTACCAGGAATCCAGTTACCAAGAATTACAGGTTTAGTCAGTGTGAATTATGCAAAATGCGACAGTGGCCTTTGCTCTCTGAGTTTCCTCATGCACGGGGCCCACCCTCAATGCAAATGCTGAAACGGTTTCTTCTTGGCAAATCCACTTTCTCTTTTCACAACCAGGAGCCAGAGGAGGTGGCTGTGCTCCTGTCCCCGCCTCTACTTCCAGCATCCTGAGGAGGCTGTGGCGCTCTCATCCCCTGTCTGTATTCAGCAGTAAACATCCACCAGTTACGTCACCACCCTCATTCTCCGCTCTTGTTAGAGCAGCCTGGCCCGTTAGTCCAGGTTGCTATCCGGGCACATCAGCCCAAACCTATGTTTTGATCATCCCCAAGTCATGAAGTCTCCCGATCAACCATCCTCTCGGAGACAGAGCAGCAGGGATTCCTGGTGAGGGTGAGAGGTCCTGAGGCTAGGTTTTGTTAGACGTCTGTGACGTGGTCCCAGCCTCCCTACACTGCCCACCTGCATTTGCAGGACCGTCTCTACTGACTGCATTCTGTCCAAACCACCAGAAGAGAGAGCCCACGCAAGCCACTGACGTCCGAAGGAATGTGCGACCCAGAGCTGCCCCACACTCCCACCACGGCCTAGGACGGCGGTGACCCAGCCGACCTTTCCGCGGGAGGGCCTGCGCCACTGCCTTTGTCCCATTCTTCTCTATATGGAATTGCAGCAATGTGAACAATTTTTCTTTAAAAAAAAAATTCGTAGAACACAGGAAATCCACAATAACAGTTTTGACAACTGGGACGCTCTTTTTTTTTTTTTTTTTTTTTTTTTTTTTTTTGGTTTTTCGAGACAGGGTTTCTCTGTGTAGCTCTGGCTGTCCTGGAACTCACTCAGTAGACCAGGCTGGCCTCGAACTCAGAAATCCGCCTGCCTCCGCCTCCCAAGTGCTGGGATTAAAGGCGTGTGCCACCACCGCCCGGCAAGGGATGCTCATATTTTAATCTGCTTAATTAAACTCGGTCAGATCGCTTTCCCATCAGCAAATGCCACTTTGCGAGATTGCACCGAAGTCACTCTAATGAGAGAGACACGTTCCTTGATTAAGCTTGGTCAGGGTGGTAACATTTCACTGATAGCTGCCACAAGGGCTGGGAGAGAGAAGGAGAAACAGGGCGTGTGTGTACCCCACTCGTCACCAGACCCTAACCTTCCTGGTCGGTTAAATGTACTGCAAAGCCCATGCTGGGTCTGGGCCAGTCAGTAGTCTGGTTCACAAGTTCAAGGCGGATGTGTAGGCATGGCTGCGACTCTGGGCAGAGGAGGACGAGTCACAGTAGAGGCGGGCCTCAGATTCTCTCACCCAGGACACAGACTGGCAGGTGCACCCAGTACTTCTGTTCAGCGTAGTCACCTGCAGATGCCCGAGGAGGGACGGCAGAACATGGCACCAGAAAAACCTTGGCCATAAGTTCCGGGATTCCATGACTTTATGGGTCAGTCTTTTGAGTGTTGTATTAGAAATCCAGCAGAGAGTAGAAGTAAATCTAAGTAAGCCCAGTTAATCAAACCAGTGGACAGTCTGAGCATATGCAATGAATAACGGTCACTTCAGGGCAGGCCAAACAGCAGGAACAACGAGCCTGGCCAACTGACCTAGTGGCCAAGAGACCTCTTATTTCCTCTACCAATACGACTACTCCCCGAGTTTGGAACAGGGCCAAGCCAGCTGCTAAGAAAGATGGATGCACATTGGCGCTGCGCATGTGACACAGTATTGACACGGTTTGTGGATGAAACGTTTCGCCGGGACAAGGTGGGCTGTGCTGGAGGGGGGGGGTCTACGAACCCGAGAGTTGGACCCAAGGACAAGAGAGCACCATGTTCTGGGGAAGGTTCACACTGTGGAGCTTCATCTCATGGCGGTATTAGACACACGTAGGGGGCCCTCTAGGGGGTCAAAGGATATAGGGATTAGAGTAAATGAGAACTCACCAGAGACAAATACCTATGGGGTTACCATTTGGGGCAGCATTATAGTGCCCTCCAGCAGGGAATGTAATATTAATAAGCGTACAATCGGAATTGTATAAGCAGGAGCGACAGTACCTGGGATCCACCAATTTCTTTTGAGTGCAGGGAGCATTGCCCAGAGCAGGATTAAAGAGAGAAGACTCTGGAGCCGAGGGCTCACCTAACCTTAACAGACATGGAAGCATTTAGTCATGGGATTAAGGAAGCTGGGACTCAACCCTGACACGTGACCCTGCCTCACACCTATCACATACGGGGACAACAAGATCTAAGCCTGTGTGCGTCTATGGTCCCCCAGCCGAGACTCGGTGCACAGAGATGAGGGAGGGGAGGTTTACTCATGCTGGGGCTCTCTACTGCTTCCACTGTTGGCCTGGGCTCTTTGACACCAACTACATCATGGAGTTAGTTAGGCTAAGGGATATTTCACAACAGTGACAAGCTGGGTCTCAACTCCCACGTACTTCTCAGGGAATTTCCCCTGGAATATCTATGGGAAAGCAAGAGCTAGTATGGGGGTGAAGGTGGAGTCAACCCCGAGAGGGCAGCCCTCTTCCCTGAGCAGGGAAGATTTGTAGCACTCCTGTTCACACTGCTCTTCACCACTCTCTTCTGTGCTTACAAGGTAAGGTCAAGACTCTCCACAAGCTGTCTAATTCTTTGGACTAGATCTCGGCCAGTAATTATTAAGCATGGCTAGAGATGACGGCCTTCTGTGTCTCTCCGAGTGTGGAAGGTTCCTGAGCCAGCCGTATGGGTGAGGGGCAGAGATGGGTGGCTGCTGGTCGGAAGCAGTGTCTTCAGCAGGAGAAGAGCATATCTCCGTGTCCTCAGTCAGCTGAGTCTAGGGGCAGCAAGCTTATGGTTATAGTATTGATATCAATAATGTCTTAAGAGTCCTAATCTCCCAACAGTGGGCTGAGTGTGCTGCTTGTTCACGGGCAGAGTTTCCAAACGCCCTGGCTTTGGAGAAGAAATACTGGCTCTCCATCACAGCCTTAGGATTGCTATGGTTTGGCTCTGGTTTGAATGTAACCTTTAAAGGTCCCTGGTCTGGATGCTTGGTCCTAGTGTGAGAAGGGACCGGATCATGACTACTCTCATGAAGGGATGAAGACGTGGGGGATTTAGCCTGAGTTAGCTACTGAGACTGTGGCTTTGTGCAGTGAGAGGAAGCTGGTGTGTTCCTGGCATCCTGGCTGGGTTTTTACAATCTTTCCTCCTTTGCTTTCTTGGACTTGAGCCTCTGATTGGCGCAGAGCTCATTCCCTGATGGCAGGGTGCTCTCACATGCTTCCGGGCACCGTGACATTTAGACCACCCGTCCAGTGGAATTGTGAGACACCTCTACCTTATAAATCGTGGAGACTCAAGTGTTTTGTTATAATACAAGAAGCTGAATGAGCATAAACAACTAGTCATGGCTATTCAATCTTAGGACACTGGCTATTCTGTCCTTCGAGGAGATAATGGGAGCAAATTATCAATATTAGCAAAATATTAGCAAAAAGATGGGAGTTGGGGGCACTGGACTGGAGAGATGAGATAAAGGGGCACACAGCACACAGCCCAGCACAGCCCAGCCCAGCCCAGCCCAGCACAGCACAGCACAGCACAGCACAGCACAGCACAGCACAGCACACTGAGCCTGATACCTGACAATCGTGCTTGCAGCACTCCTAGCTCTGAGTACTGCTAACAGGGTACCTAACAGGGAACATCACTCCTCTCCTGGCTCTCCTAACTTGGATGTTTTCCATTTCCTCAATAGTCCCTTACCTGGGAAGATTCTACACTCAGAACTTCCAAACGCCCTGGCTTTGGAGAAGAAATACTGGCTCTCCATCACAGCCTTGGGATGGCTATGGTTTGGCTCTGGCTTGAATGTAACCAAAAAGTGAGGGGGGTCATCTCAGGCCGCCCTGCACTGACTCTCCGCTTCTGGAGAGAACCACAGGGCTGAAGGTCCTTCTTCAAATGCCCTGGGGCAGCAGGATGTAGACGCTGAGTTTAATGTTCAAAGCCAGCCACACTCTAATACCCATAGCCATAGTCCTTACAGACTATCTTTACGTTCATGCCTCCATCCAGACTTAACCTAGTTTACAGGCAGAAATTCTGAAACCCACAGCAGTCAGTGCTCGCCCTCAGAAACACGGCATTTAATAAGAGGTTGGGATTGATACGATAGCTCAATGGGCAAAGGGTTTGCCACTCAAACAAGAGGGACTGAGTTTGGTCTCCAGCACCCACATAAAAAGACAAGCACGGTGGCAAATGCCTGACATCCCTGGTATCATTATCACCCTCACTCGATTAACAAATGAACGAATCACTTCTGAGTACTCGGATCAACTCTATGGTGTTGTGTGAGGAATCTTGCCACGTGAGCCCGCCGGGCCACAGGGAAGAGCCCACGGCTGTCTGCTGAGAGCTCACTCTTCCTGTCTGTCTCTTATATGTTGACACACAGATGAGTGAATTGATCTTCCTTCTTGCTCATAACGGCCTACTCCGCTGACTCCAAGCAGGTCACCTGCTCTTTGACCTGTGCTAAAATTGCATTGTTGAAAACAGCAGGGATTGACGGTGAAGACTAAAGGGATGATGGGTCTATATAAATACACTTCAAGCCTCATTACAAAGCACAGGGAGAGATGCACTTTATTGTGTGATCTACAGCACACAAGGGAACATACATGTGTCTCTATGTATAAAGGAAACAAAGCTGACCCCGCCTCCCTGCAACCATCCATGGTTATGTTGTAAACAGCAGGCACACTCTGTCAGATCTCACAATACTCAAGCTCATTTGCTAACAGACAAAAAATATTGACGACAACCTACTCAAGGGACTCTACAATCCCCTTATGAAAAGATGCTTATCATTGGAATACCCAGACCCATGGGATAAGGACTGACCCACAGTGTTCTGGCAAGTTCTGTGAGGGATAAGGGAGAATAAGGGAGCCCTTGGGGCTCCGTGTGCCATCTCCTTATGGACAGCTTCAGCAGAGGACACAGCAAGGATGGTGCCCACATGGGGGTGTTAACAGGAGCGTGTGGGAAAAGCAACTTGTTTTTATCAAACTCTCCCCTGGATTTAGCACTGTATTTAAAAAAAAAAAGAAAATGGAACTCAAGAAATCCTCTAAGCATGTTCTATGGCCCATGCTGCCACTAAACATCATTCACAAGGCAGGGACTGTGAGAAACTGATCTCATTCCAACCTTACTCCGAGTATGTTAAACCACGTGTGCGTCTGTGTGCATGTGCGCGTGCGTGTGCCCGTGTGCAGCTGTTAGAGATGTGGTGTTTGCAGTCATCAGGTTGACCTCAGACTGGACAGCATGTGTTCTGAATTCTAGTTGAGGCCTCAGCTGCATCAAGCCAATGACCAGTATCTTGTATGTCTTCCCACCTTTACTGCCAAGAAAATGCACTACATGACGTCCTCTCAACTCCTCTCCCTCAATGGGAAGCTTGCGTGGGGTCCAGAGTGGACAACAGCAACTCTCGGCATTCATGCCAACCACCATGGCTCTGTGAACAGAGGAAAACACATACACGGACCTAGCAACAGAGCCACCCACTTCTTTTTAGCCCGCCCTACATTTTTTAGCCCCAGTTTTCACAACTCCACGCCCCTTCACACACACACACACACACACACACACACACACACACACACTGTCTTCAGTCATCACCATACCCTTTTCTCCATTATAAACCATATCAAAGTCTTCAAAAGGCTCTTCGAGGGGACAGCATTGCGTGTGTGAGGACATACAACTCTCTCAGAAGTGGGTTACCAATGGCAGCCAGCGCTCCAGCTTCCCGTCGGTCGGCAACAGGAGTTCACCTCTAAACATTCGCATATCCTGACCTGTTCTTCAGTCCCAATGCCTTGTGCTTAACAATACCACTATCAGCCAGGGTTGAAACTGGCTACTTAGGGGTGGAAAAAGTAAACTTTCTACGACCATTCATACACAAAGGCCGGATTTCTATCTATCTAATATTGAAAGAATCTGAAGGAAAAAAAATTATGAAATGAGTGATTTTTCAAAGTCACCTCTAGGCCTCTGGCAAGTGTCCTCGGAATGACATGAAAATTATAATTATGCGGCAGCAGTTCTGTGCTTGGACGTATATGCTGCCGTTTTCTGAAATGAAAAATGCACTCTGGATATCCACGCCCATTCTCAGATACGACTGGTTTCCGGGTCATGCTGCTGTCAGGAAAGGTTGAAACCTCCACGCGGTCAGTCTGTGCTGGGAGGAGGGCTGCCTCCTGGTGGGTGTGACGTCTGCATGGGGATCAAGGCGGACCACTGCTGCTGAGTCCACTCTAAGACAACATGCAAGAATGTCAGCTCAAACGGAAGTCAGTGTTCACTCAGCACACTCAGTGTAACCTTCCCTAAATGTCTTTAAATGTCACCCAAGAAGTCAGAGAATCCATTTCTAGCTAAGGATGGGATTGGCACCTTCTACCTCCTCATGTTCTCCAGTGACATTTACTAAGTCAACATGAAATGAGTGATTCACCATTGGTGGATGGACAGGATTCAAACAGTCAGGAAACTATCACCATAAGGAGTCAACCCAAGTGGGTGGGACTCCAGCATGCTCTGTTACACATGGGGAACCCTCTGAGATGATGGTTGAATTCCTGGAATCTACCTGGCCCACAGGCAGGACCCTGCGATTTCTAGGCATTATTTCTACAAAATGCTCAAGTAGAGCAGTCTGCTTGTAAGGAGATCCAGTAGATGTTCCTATTATGTTTTCGCCATGAACCAGAATAAGAAATAGATTTCATTTACTAAGTTAGTATGCATACCAAAAAAAAAAAAATGGGCCAAGTTTCATGAAATAATTTCCTTTCCATGGTGCAATAATATGTTGACTTAAAATATTAATTCTATTACTGCGAAAATGAAGACCTAGTCAAGACCCATGCAGTTGATCTCATGACCTACTAGTGTGTACAGAAGAGCCGTCTGAGATTAGGGGGCACACAGCACAGACTCTTGGCTCCAAAGTGTGCTCCTTCCCAGTTAAGCTGGTTGTATATTTGGAAAGACTCAGAGATGAAAGGCCTAAAGCTGTAGAGGGGGCTCAACGTGGGAGTAGCAGAGAGTTACGAAGGGTCAGCGCCATCTTGTAGTCAGGATCCTCTATTTCCCAATATCATAATTTCAGAGAAAGGGAGCTGGAATAAGCCAGGGCCCCTGAGAGGGGATTCTGAAGGACGGCATGACATAAATTAGAAAAATGCAAAGCTGGGTCGGTCGGTGAGCCGGCTCGGCAGGCCACGGCGCTTGCCAGCAAGCTTGGCCACCCACATCCGGTCCCCGGAATCCACACGGTAGAAAGCCAGCACTGACTCCCAAAGTTGTCCTCTGCCCTCCACGGGTGCCCCACACTGGTACAACACAAACAAAGAAAAGGACTCTCGACCTTGAGTGTCTTAAACGATGCAAGATTAAGAGCAAGGAGCAAGGACAGTGGGTACTTCAGAACAAGTCTCAGGCTGGAATGTCTCACACAAATCTCTCCAACTAGCAAATGGGATTACACCGTAAGCAGCCTGAAATACAACCCACGGCCAAACTGAAGTCATATTATTATTTTTCTCCTGAATTAAAAAATTAAAGGAAGAAAATGGATGTGTTTGCCTTCTGTGATTATTTTACAGTTGTACCATAACATTTGCTAATTTCAGATTTTTAAAAAATAATCTTGGAAGCCAGGTGGTGGTGGCGCACGCCTGTAATCCCAGCACTTGGGAGGCAGAGGCAGGCGAATTTCTGAGTTCGAAGCCAGCCTAGACTACAGAGTGAGTTCCAGGACAGCCGGAACTACACAGAGAAACCCTGTCTCGAAAAACAAAAAAACAAAAAACAAATTACAAAAAATAATCTCCGGCTAATGATTTCTAGGTTTAGCACCAGCATCTATCCCCCACTCCCCCACCCCCACTTCCACCTCATTCTCTAGTCACAGCTACCATGGATTGAAGAGCTTAAGGTCAGCTTGGTGGGTAGGTGGGTTCTAATAGCAAGGAGCCCAAGGAGTCAGCCCAACCTGGGGAAGGTCACACTTGATTTGACATACATGCAAAATCTGAGGTCTTGGTAGTTATTATTATTCTAATAACCATCTTTCTGTGCGATAACACAGCTAACTACAGGAAGGGAACATTCAAACGGATATTTCCCTTGCTTTATACTGCTGCTTAGAAAGACGCCTTCATCATGCAGTTTCAGAAGACAAAAGTTAAAATTCTGGAGACAGCACCAGAGGCCTAGAAGCAAGAATGGAATGCCCAGAGAGTTTACAACAATTACCTGGGCAAGTCAAGAGGCCCGCCCCTAAACAAGCACCCAGAAGCTCCTCCCTCCTCCCTGTGCGCTCTCCCACTCCCTCTGGCCATTGTTCTCACGGTTACCACTGGCAGTTCTCAATGAACACAACTGGCAAACTTGTGTGAAAGAGGACAGCGGGAGCCAATCATGGGGACTAGGGGCTTAGGCTAGACCACTTAGTTCATACTCAACCTCTTCTATGGGGAGAAACTACCTATGAGATGTGCTGAGTGAACCGAGCCTCTGAAACAGACTTATCCAATTCAGCTTTATCCCATAACGGATTATCATTAGCCAGGCACGCGTTTATCCTCCGGGTTAACTGACTGAAACAAGCATAGCGTCTTGGGCGGAACAGGACTTGTATTTATTCGTCCAGTCTTATCCTCTTACGGACTTTAGCCACGGTCACTTCCGCATCTGTGTCCCCAATCTCTTTATCCTGTTCCACTTGCACTTCCCTCCGAAATGCAACCTGAGTTTCAAAAGGGAAAGACAACACCTTCCAGCTAAAAGAAATCATTTCAAAAATCAAAGCCAGCATCCCCCTGGGAGGCAGTGTTCTCTCCACCACGCCGCTTGCATGTGTGTGTACAAATCCCAGTACATGGCTACAGACTCAGCGTGCGCTACGTTATCTGAGCGTGAGGCTGGATGCTGAGTGCTTCAAAGATGAGATTTGCAAATAAAACACATCCTATACCAAATAGAAATGAATATTTTTTCTTACCTGTCATCGGCGTGGGTAATGTTGTGGGCGGCAGGCATGGGCAATCTTACAATACAGGGTTCAGGTTTGCTTGATATATATACTAGGACAGATAGTTATGAGCCAAAATAGGAAATGATTGAACAGGAACAAATACACTGATATAGGCCTAAAACCAGAATATATTTCTAGAGTTTAGCAACTGAAGAAATGAAACTCATCTCTGAGGTGGGCTTGAGTCCGTTGCAGGGTGGGTTTCAGACTTCCTGAGGTGTGCTACTAAAGCATCTCGGGAGAGTCAGACCATCCCAGAGCGTTTGGATCAGAGAGGAGGGACGTACACTTAGAGACAGGTCTGTGTGCTAGACAGCCAGATCCATCAGAAACACAGCTATAGCTGCAGGAGCGAACTTCAGATCCAGCCCCTGAAATCTCAAGAGCACAGAGCTCCCGGCGAGGGCGGCTTTTCTCCATACTGCATCTTTCCCAACACAAACAAAATTCTTTTTGTTGGCCTATCCCTCCTGTCTCTCTGAGCTTCATCCATGAAAAGGCATGTCTACCTTCCTGGTTAGTTCTTACATGACCACTGCTCTTCTGAGAGCCCTAGGATGGGTCAGACTCTCTGGGCACGCCCCAGCACCCACCATTTCTACCACAGAGTCTCCCACAGTCCCTTCCCTGCCCTATCAGTGGACCAGTTCCCTAGCTGGACTAAGGACAGTGACATTACCTAACGAATCTCACCAACATCAAACATTGGCCTTGGCACATGCAAGCGCTTGCTGAATACACAAACATGCCGGGAGTCAAGGACCCCGCCCCGCCCCGCCCCGCCCCACCCCTTTCCAAAGCAAGCATGTTTTAACACGGTGATCACACTCACAATGGCTGCAATCTATTCTTTAAAAAATTCTATTTATTAAGAAATACAAGAATAACCAAAGCAAAAGTATTTTAATGAGGGCAAAGGTCACCTATTTGCATAGATTCGGCAAAAGCGAAGCACTTCTTCACTGATGTAAGAACTCAGCCTTATAAGCCCACTGGGCTCAGGGCAGGAGAAACGCCCCATCTGACGTACAGCGTCTAGGGCCCGCCACAGGGCTTTGTCGGCAGGCAAGCTGAACCCGCACTCTTTGTTCTTCGGTTTTATGCTCTGCTGTAGGGATTCCTCTGCTGTCCTTGCTTGGGTGATCTGGGTAGACAGGAGTCTACACCCTGGTGATTTATGTCTTTCTGTGGGACGCCACTGCTCCTACAGCACTCGGCTCCAGGAAGACGGTGGGCGTTATTAAATTATTTGACAATGACAAAGTAAACGAGGAGAGCATTAGGATTTTTTTTTCCTTAAGATTCCTCTCTTCTATTTGGTTAGAAAGGGCCGGCTTGTGAAATAAACCCGAGGATTGATTTAATACCTGAACATCAAGTCTGAAGAGAGCAACAGGGGCTAATGTCAAAGGTCAACTTAGCATCTATCTTCATGGAACACTAGGGGACTCAGTCACTGTCAATACATATTTAAAGACGACCTGGGGTGAACAACGCACTGGCATATGTAAGATGTTAATAAGCCACTCTCTCTTATTACACCTTTAGCTATTTTATCCTTGTCATTCCTTCTTGGTAAGGAAGAATGAATGCTTACTGAAATACACAGATCTCCATTCAGAAAATTCAGAAAACCTTCTGATTTTTCACGGGCTCACAAAGTGAAGACCAACCGATACACACTTTACATAAGCATCCGTAAGGGTCTGTGGCTAACGCACTTGCCCAGAAAAACGTGAGGACCTGAGTTCGCATCCCCAGAACTCAGACAAATGCTGAGACAAATGGGTGTGGTGGCTCATCTGTAGATTGTAGCCTCAGAGAGCATCCTCTGAGCAAGAAGACAAGAGAGAGGAGTCATATTCGTGAGCTCTGGGTCTGACTGAGACCCCGCCCCAGTGAACAAGGGAGGATCGATTGAAGATGATTCTGAATAAAAACCTGGAGCCGCCCGGTGCAGGGGTCACACATGCATCTGCACCTCACACAGTGTGCTCACACGCCTGCAAACATGTGTCCTCCCCGTCTCGCTCACTCACTCACTCACACGCATGCACATGCGCACAGATACAAGAACAACTGGAAAAGTAAAAACGAAATACAACTCCAAATTACAGCAGATTATGGCAGAAGGTAGTTGGAGACAAACGTTTCCTCCCCAAATCTTAATTAGATTTTTCTGTAGTCACGGCTCACATAATAATAGAGAGATTCCTACCGCGACTGTAATAAAACTAATTGGAAATAAATTTGAGCTTAATAAGATTTCAAGTACATGCAAAAGTAACGGCCCAGCACGTGTAAGCTACAAGGGATCCATCCCTGCCTTCTCCGCTAAAGGGTCTAGAATCGTGGCAGGAAGCTAAAGGTCTCTAATGAAAGTCAGTCCTGGCTCCGTTTTGTTCTTCATTTCCAAGGCCTTTGAAGCCTACTCCACAGGAACGGGTTACATTACTGGACACACCTCTGCCTCAGATACACACCAAGGTTCTAATGTCCCTGCCAAGCCCATGTAGAAAGGTTGAAAAGGAAACTTGAAAATAAGCAGTGGTTTGAACCGGCTGGGTTGACGGCTTGCAGGTGAGAGCAGCCCTCCAGGGTGGTCCCTCCCCATCAGTGACAGCCAGCCGGGGTTTCTAAATATGGTCAGGGGTGGCATCCTCACCTGAAGTCACACGGAGGTGTGATGGCATGTGTGTGTAAGAAGCAAACATCTACAACAGTTATGAACAATGTAGAGAGCCTTATTGGGGTGCTGTGCTGCCTGACAGGAACTTGACATTGTCCAAGGACAAGGGCTTCAAGCAGGAATCTGACATTAGGGCGTAATAGGGACGTAGGTTAAAGCAGGAATTTTTATCTTAGGGTGGAATGAGAGAAGAGAGCTTCAGGCAAGATTCTGGGCTTGGACAAGGAAGTAGGCTCAGGTATTTTGGTCATCCTTACACACCCTTAGAAACAACTGTCACTGAAGTGATTGTGGGGCTTTGCTTACTGCCTTGACAATTTTGTGTTTACTGTCTTGCTTATTCCTCATTGTACTACTATTGGTCTTAATTCCTGCATGTGATTAAATTGGTATAAAAGTGGACTGGAAATTACTAAACCCGCCCTTCAGTCTCAGAACCGACTGGGGTCATGCTGCAGTTTTGTCTAATTGTCTCTTTTTAATACTCACTCCTGTGCTGGAGAACCTGTTGACTGACTGAGCGGGTTTGGTCAGAACAAACTCTGCAGGGCAACTTAGGAGGTTTGTGTAAAGGGCGGGTTTTTATCACAGACGCATTTTTTACGTGTATGATGCATGTTTTGCTTGCATGTAACTATGAGCACCAAGCACACGGTTGGTGCTGGAGGTCAGAAGTTGGTGTCTGATCCCAGGACTGAATATCCTTACATGGGGTTGGGATCCAAACCTAAGTCCTCTGCAAGAGCAACAAGTGCTCTTGTAACCAGCACAGGCACAGGTTACATTACTGGACATTGTTACCTTTAAACTATAATGAAAACAAACTGTTCTCCTTTATGAGAGATGGGAAGAAATGGATCACTTAGTGAAGGTCCTGCACACTACCAATGAGTCAAGCGAACTCCACGGAGTCAGCCTGTGTCTGGAATGCTCTGTGGGGGGGTCAGCCACCAGCAACAACCCCTTGAAGCAAGCAACAACCCTTGCATTTTCAGGGAAACTCCATTTCTGGAACTTGTAAGTTGTTTGTGACTTTGGTCACATTACTTAACCTGGTTGTCAAATCTAGATTTCCTTGACTTTTAACCAGTGGCAACAGTGCCATCTTTCACAGTCCATACACTCGGGTATTTGGTTACCTTCAACTGTTCGGCACAAGCTTGGTGTCCACATTGCCTCTGGGGACAACATAAGAAACTCAGGGTGAAATATACGGGTCCTGATGCCCGTATAAGGCCCTTAATAAGGACCTGTCAACTTAAACATATGTTCTTGTAAAATGTTTTACTAATTCCTGGAGAATTTCATACAATGCATTTTTATATTCGCCTCCAATTCTTCCCCTTATCTCGTCCCAGATCCATCACCAGCTCCCAAAGCCCCTAGCTTCACGTCTCTTCCATTTGTGATTCAGTAACCCACTAACTCCAGTATGTATAGTCCACTCCCAGGTATGGTCCATCCTCTGGATTGTGATCAACCTACCAGGAGCCACACCCTTCAAGGAAACTGCCTCTTTCTCCCTCCCTTCGAAGCCATCAACGATTAGTGAGTAGCTGTCAGTGAGGGGCAGGAAACGCTTCCCAGGCCACGCTAGGATGTTGACTGTCTTGGTCCTGTCCGGGCAGCCACAGCTGCTGTATGTTCACACATGCGATGCTTCTTTCATGTTAGGGAAACACTGCTTTGTTTTGCTTCTTCTCAACCTCTGACTCCGATGATCTTTCTACCTCTCTTCGGTGATGTCCTTAAACCTCGGGGAGGAGGTGTTCTGTTCTGGTCCCTCTCTTTACACCTCCATTCCGTCCTCATTTGGGGTTTACTGCCTTAAGCTAAGCCTCTGTATGGGCAACTGAAATGATCAAGGATATCATAAATTAGGCCATTATCAGTCTGCAGGAAGATATTGGGGTGGTCTTCTCTTAGACAGAATTACCCCATTGGCCCGAGAAAGGATAAATGTGCTCTGAGCAGGGAGGAAAGGCCAGAGGAAACATTTCACAATTTAGTTTAAACAAGCTTTGTCAGTTAATCATTATTTAGGTGCTAAGATCCTTCTGAGAAGAAAGTGAAGAAAACGGTTCAGTAGTTGTTGTAAGAGTGAGAGAAAGACCGTGACATACACACACCCCCTGGGACAACCTGAACTTGTGCAATCCTTGTCTACACAAAAATTTAATCATTAAAATGTCCCTCAATCCTTAAACTATCTTCAGTCCTACTCTGGCTTTTAGATACTTTGTTTATAGGACTTTGACATTCAAGAGTTGGCTTTTCTCTTTAAAAGTACACTAGATCCATTTGAAACACGATCTGCTTCTCCAAGTTGATTTGTTTCCTAAATATTAAACTTATTAAAAACCTCCCAAGCTGGGAAGACACAGAGCTGTCAATGGATGTGGTTTGCTGACTTTCCATATATACAGCTGTCTTCACGAAATCTGTAGCTTCCTGCACACAGCTTCTAAGTTCCACGAATCACTGGAAACCCAACTGAGGAAAACACTCTGTTTTCTCAGAAAAGCAATCTTAAATTTGGGTCTGAGTTCTTTCTTCTAAGGAAAAACAAAAGTCATTATATACAGCACAATGCTTTGATTAAGAAATACTTTCTCAAGACTTTTTATTATAAACAAAGCAATAATAAATGACAAGAAGGTTCGAGGAAGAGAGGGCTAATGTTATTATAAACCACCCATGCTCACAATGAAATGTTTGCAACTCCACCATCTTGGAATGCTTGCAAAATACCAACTCTCTCATTAGAACTGGGTGTGATGGATCACGCCTGAGTCCCAGCATCTGGGAAGCTGAGATGGGGAGATTGCCACAAGTGGAGTATAGCCTGGGCTACGCAGTGAGCTGCAGGCTGAGACCCTATCTCAAAACAAAATCCAAATCCCCCATAAGGGAAGAGAAATAAGGTTGGCTAAATCATGGAAACATTTGTTCTACAAAATATTTTCTGTGTGCCTCTCTCCAAATTAGGTCTTGGAAACAAAGTGTGAAACAATGTAGATAAGATTCCGGCTCCTAAGACAGTAGAGGGGAGGGTATGATAAAGAGACATCAGAAGGGCCAGGATGGGGGTGGGGTAGGGTGAGAGAGAGGAGTGGAAGGCATTCATAAGGGAAAATGGTTCAGAAGGCCTGGAAAGGTGATGTCTAATATCACAGACAGTGGGACCAGAGCTCTGGAATCCTGCACCCCTGAATTCTGACCCGGGTTTTATTGGAGCCATCCTGTAACCCTGGGCAATCTACCCACTCTCTCTGACCGGGTTCCATCAATAACGATACTGTTGAATGACCATTGATGAAATGCACCACACAGACCTGGCAGTTCGTGGCCAAGTGGCAGGCGTCCAATAAATGTTAGCTAGAACAGTATTCATGGTGACAGCAGGCCAAGGACAGCCAGGCAGAGGGAAGAGGAGGAGGGGGAAGAGGAGAGGGAGGAGGGAAGGGGGAGGAGGAAGGAGAACAGGAGTTTTTCCTGATAAATGTGTTCCCGATAAATGAAAACTGTGCATGCAGAAAGGAGGCTCTCTGAGAATCTGAATGAAAGAAGAGAATCTGAGCCAAGTGTTGGGGGCGGGGTGCTTTGAGGAAGAGATGCAGAGGTGAAGTTAAAGCTGGAAAGGCCGGCCCAGCTCAGCTCAGCAGTGGCCAGCTCAGCAGT
Source organism: Apodemus agrarius (assembly GCA_964023405.1). Classification (NCBI taxonomy): domain Eukaryota; kingdom Metazoa; phylum Chordata; class Mammalia; order Rodentia; family Muridae; genus Apodemus; species Apodemus agrarius. Next base: position 14,656,816 of record OZ030007.1, read on the forward strand.
GGCCCTCTAGGAACTTTGTTCAGGGGAAGAATCAAACTTGAGTTGACCTTGGCCTTGGTGTGGAAATGGAAGAGAGTAAAGTGACCAGGGACAGGAATATCAATGATGAGATTTTTAAAACAACTGCTGTAGATTTTCACACACACACACACACACACACACACACACACACACACCACTGCACCACTGCATCTAGATCTAAAAAGGACCCTGGAGTCACCATTTCAGTGTCTGTTTACCATTTCGCTGACTTACTGATGGATTCACTCATTCCCTCAATAAACATCTATACCTGAAGCTCATAAGTTCTCCATCCATCCATCCATCCACCCATCCATCCATCCACCCAATGAACATCAATAGCTGAAATTACTATCGGCTTGTCTGCTCAGTATTTCACTCATTCGGTAAGTATCAACACTTGATTCATTCCGTAAGTATTAACACTTGAAGTTCAAAATATTTCTTTCATCCCACCCATCCATGTATCCATGTATCCACTCATCAGGCATCAACCCCTGAGACCGCGGCAAACCGCACCGTGAGAGATATTAGTGAGCATCATCTGCATAGCCCTGTTCGCCAGAAGCATCCTACCCAACCACGACTGCCACCTCTTCTCCAGCTAGGAGGTGCCTTACCCCAGCGACCCAGACCATGTGCAGGAGTAAAGGTGCTTTGTAGAGAGGTCATGGCAGTGCCACAGAACAGATGAAGATGAAGCCCAAGCATGGGGTGGCTCGCCCTCGCCCTGGGAACCAAGCTATAGCTCAGTAGTAGAACGCTTACCCACAATGGGCAAGGCCCTGAGTTCACTGCCCTGCACGGAGAAGGAAAACACAACAAGAGTCCTGGGTGACCTTTGGCAAGTACGGGCCACTGAGCCGACTACAGACTGGAGTCAAATTCTGACATTTAAACTATCAACATCTTACCAGGAGAAAAGATCACCGCTAGCTCTTATACCGGAAAATCCGATTAAATCGGAAAGTTAACTACACAAATAGTATGTTATTTGTGTTACATAGAGTGAAGCTTCCTGAAGTAAGACAGACTGAGTAAGGGCGGTTAGGGCCAAGAGAAGGAGGGACGTCTTGTCAGATGAGTACCATTTTGAGTTTTGATGTCTGTTTTGCCCTTTTAAGTATCACAGTACCATATGCTGAGAATACATCCCATGCTATCCACCATGGCGACACTCATATTGGGTTAAAACAGAGTGGGAGCCATTTGTACAGGCCGGTCTGGAAAGGTGACAAAGGGAAGTGGACAGGCTAAGAGTTCAATGTTCTTCTGGAGTGTAGTCAGTAACGCCTTTTACTTTTGGAGTGCAGGGAGAAAAACCACCTAAATGACAAATGGGTGGACTTCAATGATACTCTACTCAGACTCTAGGGTTTTGCCAGGCAAGCAGACAAGTGAGGAATAGGAACATTTAAATCACAAGCCCAAGGAGCTACTTCCAAAGCGACAGAAAAGAGAAAACGAAAAGCAAGAAAACCCTCCAGATAGGAAAGGAACCACCTCCATCTTGCCACACTGCTGGGTGCCAAGAATGAGGGGGAATCTTGAGCCCGGGTTCTTCTCTGGCAGTGAGGAAAATCCCAGGCCAGATGGCATTTTAAAATCTAATCTCGGTGCGTCTGTGTCTCTCTCCCACTAACCTACATTATTTTTTTTAAAGCAGTTACAGCCATTTCTATAAAATGCGATAATGTGTAGGCAGGCATTCTTGAGTGCCCCTTGAAGAAAACAAAACGCAGTCTTAATGAGAGAGACAGAGAGACAGAGAGAGAGAGAGAGACAGAGAGAAATTAAAATGACAGAACTTGTAAAAATAAATAAATAAACTCTCACTGCTAATGAAACACACACTCCCAACACCAGAGCCAACATAGCTTTTCAAACCCGGCCCATTCACACACACACACACACACACACTTGAACACAGCTCACTAACAAAATGCAGAACACATTCGCTTGCCAGGCGCGTTCTTCAAGACTCACTCGCACCACTGAAAAGTAACTTGGACTCCTCGGGTCGCTGGGCACAGACTCTGCCTGATGTCACCTGGCCCAGCCTGCCAGGAGCTCCCCAAATGAATCCCCTGAGGGACTTGGGGGGCTCCCAGCCTTCCACCTGCCCTCCTGGAGGACGCTTCTCGGTCCTCCTTGGCAAGGCAACAGAGTAGCATTGTCCTCACCCCTGTGTAATTTGCAAGCTAGGAACGCTGGGCTCTATGGGTCCCCAGCCCAGCCACCTGCCAGAGTCCTCGTCACCACACTCCAACCGAGATCCGCCTCGAAGGCTCCCCAGCCAGGACGTGTGAACAATGAAGTTATCTGGCTCGGATTTCCCACACCCAGCCACGCCGCCCCGAGTACCACAGTAGGAAGTTGGAAACTGAGCCCGTGGGGTCGGTTCCACGAGCGCCCCCCACCCCCGGCCGCGCCCCTCTCGTCGCCTGCCCGGGGCTGGCCCTTTTACCTCCTTCCTGCGGCTGGGCGCCCCGGGGCGGGTGATGAGGGCTGTCTCCTCGCACACCACGGCCACGTCCTCCACGAACACGCAGTCGGGCAGGCTCTCGTCGGCCGGCAGCTGCACCACCTGCAGCCCCAGCTTGCTGCCCAGCACGCCCACGTAGAGCTGGTGCTGGCGCTCGGCGCGAGCGAAATCCACCTCCTCGCCCTGGGAGCGTCTCAGCGCGTGGCGGCACAGGGACTCGGGCGGAGCCCGCACCACGGCGTGGGTGGCCCGGCCGAAGGCGGACGGGTGGCCGAGGCCGGCCATGGCTCGCGCGAAGAGGCGGCGGCGGGGTTTGGCTCGGTGGCCCGGTCTTCCCGGGAGCAGCGCGCGCCCAGCCTGCAAGCGAGCCTGCGAGCCTGCGAGCGCCCGGCGGCTCCTCTTGGCAGCGGATGAATGTGCTGCTGCGGGAGCCCGGCTCGCGCCCGGAGCCCTGCCCGCGCCACTGAGCATGCCCAGAGCTCCGGGCGCCGGCCCAGCGCCCGCGCGCCTACTCTTGCGCTCCCCGCATCTGCCGCAGGCCGGCCTGGGTCAGTCGGGAGGCGGAGGTCAGACACTTGTCCCTCCGTGGTGTGCGGATCCCACCGTAGGTGCACGCCTCACATGGTACCCCATGAGGACCTGGAAATCCAGCGGGCAGTGCTGTACTGGACCTGCTGAAGAGGACTTCACGGTCAGGGGGCCAGGTGAAGGGCGATTGTTTTTTGGATAAACTTTCCCCCTCTCTTCTTCCTTCATGGCCCAGCATATGGAACCTCGGCTCCCTAGCGTGGCAACCTGTCTTCACCCACATTGCCTCGACTTTCTCCAAATTGACCAAGTACCCGACGTGAACCTCAGTATTGTATAAAGAATGTATTTCTTCCCACCCACTAGAAAGAGTAACCCAAGAGACAGGCACACAGTTACAATAAGTATCTAGAAACCCCCTTTTCCGAAAATCCAGTGATACTTCAAGCCCACAAGGCAATTAAAAGTGGGAGGAAAGACCCTTCTTGTTTTTCCCCTACATCTGTTTAACTGCACTAGGCTTGTCATTCAATAATGGAATGTCTATCTAGAGAACTGAGAACCAACACTCCTAGCCTGTCTCATCCCCATTCAAGGCTGAAGGCACAGACAGAGATAAGGTGAGGGATCTTACTGTGGGCCTTAACAATGTCCTATTCCAGGCTTCCCAAGATGCACTTCAAAGTCACTGTTAAACCTGTGGCCACAACAGAGCTTGGGCGACATTTCACCCCTTGGTGAGCCTTCAGCAAGCCCTCCGAGAAGGATCAACCGCCTCATCCAGTCCCTACAACTACCTTAAACAACAAAGACTGCTATAACAACAACCCAGCTCTGTCACCAGGACAGCCGAATTGACAAGGCCCACGCCCCTCCCCCAACACTCCCTCTAGCTAACGTTCTTGTCAGGACTCCAAAGACGGACTTGGGAGCCTCTGAACCCCCTTGTGAAGCCACGTTGATTAAATCTTTCTCATCTTTTGAGGACTGGCGCCAGAGTTTAGCCCTCAGGGACTCCCAGAGCTTTTGCCCCAAAGCTCGGGTAACATAAAGATCGACCTTCGAATACTTTCCCCAGTGCAATCACAGTTCTGAAGAAAATGAGGTTCCAATATGTTTGTTTCCAGAATCTGAGAGAAGCAGACTGCCAGAGGCCTTTTGTCCCCACAATAGAACCACGCACCCGGCAGTCGCGACCCTGTGCCTTGACCTTGGGAAGGAGATTCCAGCTTCCTTCCCGCCTCTCCCTTCCTGTGAAAACACGTGTTCGGAATTCCTGTTACTTCCTGACCTTCCCTCTGCCTCTCAAGAATCCTTTGTTTGATGGTGACACAAAGACTGAACTTTTTCCTTTTTCACTTATCAAAGTTTGAATGATCGGGGGATGTACTCTTCTCAAGGGGACCATCTCCAAACTCCAGGAAGCACCTCTGAAATAATCTAGGGTGATAGCTTCCTCCCCTAGGGGCTGCAGCACACTACTACCTTTAAAAGGTCATTTTGTTAATCGACTATTGTAATTGAATGAGGTGTGGTGGCTTGCACCTGCAATCCAAGTACTATTGAGGCAGAGGGAGGCTTGAGGGTAGCCGGGTCTACACAATGCGTTCTAGGCCAGTAGTGCGTACATAAGAAGCTCTTGTCTTGGGTAAGCAATGTATATTTATGTGGATACTCATATATCCATGTACATAAGCGTGCCTATGTGTTTATACAAACACATTTGATTTGAATGTGACCTTGGACACCCTCTTATTGTCTCTAATGTTTTGAAGTCCAGTATATGCATCAACCTTTTGCTTGTATATTTTAAGCCCTGTTTAACAAGACCAGGTATATTCCATGTTTGAAGATCTATCAAGCTTAAGAAGGTCTCCAGTGTGAACTGAAATCCCCTGGTCTCAGTCCTGATGAAAGGGCCAGCATTCTTTCACAAGCCGGCATTCACGTATTTGAAGGCAGTCCTCTTATCTCTGCAGTCCGCCTTGACCCCTGCACTCTTGAAGCCACATCCAGCAGAAAGCAGCTTCTGATTCGATTTCACAGTCCTTTTAACATTCTCATGTTCTTTCCTTTTGATGAAAACCAACTTGGCCATTTCCCTTCTAAGGCACCCAGACAAAAGATGATTGTTCCTGTGCCTAACTGACGGACACAATGGCAGTTTAATCCAGAGGGGGTATGATCTTCTCCGACCACACCTCTGAAATAATGTAAGGAGACAGCCTTCTCTCCCGTGTTCCGTAATACGGCTAATTTAAAAATAATTTGGTCATTGAATAATATATTTGAAACAGGTGTGGTGGCTTGCACCTGCAATCCAAGTACTAGCACCTGTGACAGGTGCTCTGATGACAGGTGCAGCCCTGACAGGTGCACCTATGACAGGTGCTCTGATGACAGGTGCAGCCCTGACAGGTGCACCTATGACAGGTGCTCTGATGACAGGTGCAGCCCTGACAGGTGCATCTGTGATAGGTGCTAGGCTCTGTCAATCCTGCATTTATTTCCCCAGTGCTCTGGTGCCAAGGCCCATGCTCCAGCCATCTTACTAGAGCTCTGATCTTTTAGGATTTCCAGGAACAAGTTCATCTACACCATCCTATAGTGGTTGTCCCAGCAGAGCCCACAGTGGATGGGGGATGTCCTTTTCTCCTTTACCCAAAGGATGATGTGGTAGTGTGGATATGCTTGGCCCAGGGATTGGTACTATTTGGGGGTGTGGCCTTGTTGAAGGAAGTGTGTCATTGTGGGTGTGGGCTTTAGCTACTTGGAAGTCAGTCTTCTCCTAGAAACCTTCAGATGAAGATGTTGAACTCTCAGTTCCTCCTGCACCATGCCTGCCTGGACATTTCCATGCTCCCACCTTGTTGATAATGGACTGAACCTCTGAACCTGTAAGCCAGCCCCAATTAAATGTCTTTATAAGAGTTCCCTTGGTCATGGTGTCTGTTCACAGCAGTAAAACTCTAAGATGACTTGAGTTTATGTTGAAATAGCATCTTCCAGATGCTAAAATAAAGGCTTCAATGAAGGACAAGTCTGATTAATCATTAGGAGCAAAGCCTCTACGACCATCTAGGTTCTTCCTCTAAAGCAGAACACTACAAGGGTGAGCATGTCAGACTAGCACCAGCTTAATATCAAAAATCACACAATAGTTTTTAGATGGAAGGGTCCCACCAGTGTTCCAAAGGTGAAAGCTCACCCATGTGTCTAGCTAACTCAGGTTAAAATGGAAGGCTTTGTGTCCCTTTGGTCTTTCACTTCTGTGAACTTTATTCAACACTAAGGTTGTGTCTACCTGCAACGGGACATCACCTAGACACTACTCATGTCTGTGCCTCTCTGGGGCCTCAGCATTTTTCTGTCACCCAATGCCCTCAGCCAATTGTGGACAGGGCCTTGTGTGTCACTCGTGGCTTGTGTTAGCCTAGTGTATGATCAAAGCTGGTAAGTCTCCCCCATAAATAGGTGTTGTCCCTGTTTTCCAAACTGGAATCGCAGAGCTTGTTTTTCTGCGAATCTAATTTAGTCGTTTATCTTTATTTAATGTCATCTGCTTCATTCCAACATGTCTAAGTTTGATTCTGTCATCTCGTACATTATTTATTACTTCTAGTCTCTGCCATCTGAAATTTGATAAGCGTGCCTTCTGTCTGCTCTAAGCAGTTGTCAAGAAACATTAGAATGTGTCTACTGCTGAAAACATTAAGAAAAACACCCAAATTATAGTTTGCACGCATTCATGCTTCAGCAGTGAAAGGCTGGTCTTGGGAAAATGGACCTTACTGAAGCTAACACAGTTATAAGTTCATTTTCCTCATGCATATTTATCAAAGCTCTCGAGGCCCAGCACCACACCACATACTTCAGAGCAATGCAAATGGAGAAGATGACCTTTGACCTTGAAGCGCTCAAATCTTACCAGAAAAAAAAAAAAATCCCAAGATATGCAGAGCTCAAGCTATGATAAGAACACAGGAAGGCTCTCGAAGAAATCAGGGTAGGCAGAGGGGGGAAGGGCTGTCACTATGACTGGCAGGAGTGGAAGAAAGCTACTCTGAGGCAGGTGAACTTGGCTTAGGCCTTGCGTAATCTCTTAGGATGTGAGTTACTGAGAGAGGGGAAGAGGATTTTAAGGTAAGAGCATGCAGGGTGCTACGGACAAGGTCAAGGGGACAGCAGGTAATCGGCCTCAGGGTCACTGGGGTAGCTCTAGCAGCTATGACAATGACTAGTCACCCGGTGTGGCAGCTCGAGCTGTCAGAAGTATACCTCTTGGTCTCTCAGGCTAACACTGGCGTTCCTTTGTCTGCGGCTCTTTCTCCAAGCAGCATCAAAGATCCATCTTTATTTGATTGTTCCGATGCATTAGCCCATGTCCCGGGTCTATGTGTTCACCTTCCTCAGGAGGAAGAACATAGGGTAACATGTGTGAAACGTATGTTGAGCCAGGCCTGGAAGGGATGGATACACATTTCTCCGGCCAGCATTCACCCAATAATTTTTTTTAATTTATTCATCCTACTCACTGACCCCTCCCAACCACCCTCCCACAATTCTTCCCCCACAAGCTCCTCCCCTTCTCTTCTGAGATTGTGCCCCGCCCCAGGTATTTCCCCTCACTCTGGCGAATCAAGTCTCTTGAAGGCTAGGTGCTTCCTCTCCCCCTAAGGCCAGACAAGATAACCCAGTAGAAGAACATACCCCGAGTACAGGCAACTGTTTTGGGGATAGCCCTTGGTCCAGTTGTTCAGGACCCACACGAAGACCAAACTGCACATCTGCTACATATGTGCGGCGAGGCCTAGGTCCAGCCCATATATGTTCTTTGGTTGGTGGTACAGACTCTGAGATCTGCCAGGGTAAAGGTTAGTTCACTCGGTTGGTCTTCCTGTGGAGTTCCTATCTCCTTTGGGGTCCACAATCCTTCCTCCTATTCTTCCATAAGAGTCCTGAAGCTCCATCCACTGTTTGGCTGTGGGTGTCTGTATCTGTCTGAGTCAGCTGCTGGGTGGAGCCTCTCAGAGGACAACATGCTCCCGTCTGCAAGCATAACAGAGCATCATTAACAGTGTTAGGGCTCGGTGCTTATCCATGGGATGGGGCTCACTTTGGGAGGGTTATTGGTTGGCCAGTCCCTCAGTTGCTGTTCCCTCCCCTGTCCTTGCATTACTTGTGTACAGTGTAAATTTGGGGTTGACAGTTTTGTGGGTGGGTTGGTGTCTCTATTGCTCCACTGGGGTTCCTGCCTGGTTACAGGAGGTGGCCTCTTCAGGTTCCACACCTCCATTGTAGTGAGTCACAGCTAAGGTCACCCACATTGATTCTTGGGTTCCTTCCTTATCCCAGGTGTCTGTCTCATCTTGGAGATCCCTCTTCACTCCCTCACCTCTGTCAGTTGCAGATTTCCATTAATCTTCTTGGCCATCTAGCCACACCTGATCCTGAACCCCCCTCCCGAACCAGCCTGGAAAATGTAGTTTTGTGTGAGTCCAGAAAGAAACAGGAGTCTGGGGAGGGGGGGTACTGCTAGCTAATGCCTGTCCCTGAGCACTGGAGAGAACGGGAAACAGGCAGGCTGTTTTCTCATCAATGAGCCATGGAGAGACATTTTAGAGAGAGCAAGAGCTAGCAGGGTTCTAATGTCAGACCGTGTGGGTGAACGTGAAGTGTTGCTTTCCTTCTTGCCTGGTCTTAGACACAACGGCACTGTGCCTCAGTCTTATTTTATTTATAAAATGGAAACAGGGGACTTGTTTTCAGAAGCTCACCTTGAAGTTATTATGAAGCAAAGTGCTTGAGAAGTATTTAAAATAGTACTTGCAGCCCAGCAGATGTCCAGGGAATCTTATCTATTAACACTCTGTGTCCAAGCTTGCACACAGGTGTAGGTACACATCTTGGGGCGGAGTTTGCTCTGGGTATCATTCCCTAGGCACCATCTCCTTGTCTTTGAAAGCAGGATTTGTCATTATCCTGTGTCTTAGTTAGGGTTTTACTGCTGTGAACAGACACCATGACCAAAGCAATGCTTATAAGGACAATATTTTATTGGGTCTGGCTTATAGGTTCAGAGGTTCAGCCCATTATCATCAAGGCAGGAGCAAGGTAACATCCAGGCAGGCATGGTGCAGGAGGAGCTGAGAGTTCTATTTCTTCATCTGAAGGCTGTTAGCAGAATACTGACCTCTAGGCAGCAAGGATGAGGGTCTTAAAACCCACGCCCACAGTGACACACCTACTCCAACAAGGCCATATGTCCAAATAGCGCCACTCCCTGGGTCAAGCATATTCAAACCATGACAGCATGCAACTCACCAAGTAGGTGAGGCTGGGTAGCCAGTGAGACTTGGGAGTCTGCCTCCCTAGGACTGGAGTTTCAAGCATGAGCCACCATAACTGGCTCTTGACATGGGTTCTAGGGATTAATTCAGTCCTCATGCTTGGATGACTGAGTGATCCTCCTCATGACAGGTGCTAAACAGAAAACTTCAAATATATTCTTATCAAAGATATTAGCCTTCTTATCAAAGGCTAAACATCACATGGGTGTCATGCTCCCTAACAATAGAAGCCTTAGACTGATGACCACAATCTTACCATGGGTGTAATCATAGATCCGGTGCATATGAGCTGAACCATTGCCCTGCCAGAGACTGCTAGGCACTAGGAATGTAGCTGTGATTAATAAAGTGCAGTGTATTGTCAAGTTGCCTCATTTGGCCCTTCAGACATATAAAAATATTTATAATTACCTTCATATTTAAAATTTGGCATACCTACAGCTGGCTCCAGGAAACAGAGCACGATGGGTAAAGTAAAAGGAAGGTTGGGGAAATGACAAGAAGGAGGGTGGAGAATTAAAAGAGGCCAATTCTAGCTGGGCAGTGGTGGTGGCACACGCCTGTAGTCCCAGCACTTGGGAGGCAGAGGCAGGCGGATCTCTGAGTTCGAGGCCAGCCTGGTCTACAGAGTGAGTTCCAGGACAGCCAGGGCTATACAGAGAAACCCTGTCTCAAAAAACCACACAAAAAAAAAAAAAAAAGAAAGAAAAGGAAAGAGGCCAATTCTATCTGACAGACCTGGAGTTGGTTCTAGTTTCCTGACTGGATATTGAAGACAGAGGCAGATTTTCTTTTTCCATTGATGATATTTTCTGCATCTGAAATCAGTTTGGACATAAACTACTTCAGGATTAAAGCAGAATTTCCTGCTTTACTTACTCCTTTCTTAATTTTTAGCAGATACAAGGTGTGATCTCCCTGGAGGAGGGTCTTTTGGGACGGGACTGGGAATCTTAAAAGAGATGGAAGTCTCAGATATGTCCATGTCTATCCTGAGCGCCTAAAAACATGGATCTAGAAAGGACCATGAATCTGTAGACTGGTCAAACCCAGAGGATTTCACCACAGAGACCTTTACAGAAAGGTTAACTGTGATGAAACCCATTGTTAAAGATTTCCTCTGAAGGAATGCGTGATGTTTGCTCAGATGAGAACATGATGGCGTCAGAGTATGGGTCAAGACACAGCTCTGATCTTGGTTTCTAAAACCACCTGGGATCTAAGTCGCTGAGCAAGTGCTTGCTAAGCAGTAATGGAGTGTGGGGTGGAGAAATACACACGCCAACCCGACTGAGCATGAGTTTTAGGTACCGACGTGCTTGAGTCATATCCCAGGGCCAGCTACGTTTTGTCACCTCTACAGGGTCGGGAATCACGATTTATTATTTCCCGTCTCGCTGTTGCCCCAGACGATGATCTTCGTGGATTGTGTGACCTGGAATCCCACTTTTATTGAGCTTAACTTAGGGGGCAATCTTGTAGGGGAGATAGGAGGAGAGAAGAGAGAGGTTGGGATATGGGTCCCATCGCCCTCTTCTTACCTTTTCACGATTCTAGCGATGGTTTGTTTTCTTCTTCTTCTTCTTCTTCTTCTTCTTCTTCTTCTTCTTCTTCTTCTTCTTCTTCTTCTTCTTCTTCTTCTTCTTCTCCTCCTCCTCCTCCTCCTCCTCCTCCTCCTCCTCCTCCTCCTCCTTCTTTTTCTTCTTCTTCTTCTTCTTCTTTGGTTTTTTTCTGAGACAGGGTTTCTCTGTATAGCTCTGGCTGTCCTGGAACTCACTCTGTAGACCAGGCTGGCCTCAAACTCAGAAATCCACCTGCCTCTGCCTCCCAAGTGCTGGGATTAAAGGCGTGCACCACCACCACCCGGCGGTTTGCTCTCTTCTACAAACATAGTTTCCTATGTTTGCTAGTCCCTAATGCCTCAATAGCCTTCTTTCTCTTTACACTGCCCATACCTCTAAAAACATTAAGTAATGTCTTTCAAGTTCGTAGCTAAGTATGCCATTTCTTATCAATGAGGAACATCACTTGAGTCTGCACGGCAAGTGGAAATCAGAATTACCATGAGGCCAAAAGGTGACCAGATGGACAATATTAATAGCCGTGTGCTCTTATGCCATACACTGTGATCAATACCAAAGCATTCATCTGCCCATGTTTACATTCAACACACCCAAGTCCCTTCCCACGACAAAGCCCACAACCGACAAGATGAATAGAGTATATACAATAAACCCTCTCCGAAGCACTCCGACCTCCTCTTGCCATAGTCCACGTGTGCAATCTACTGCTCTGCTGCTTATCCATGTAGTGTAGCCGCCCATTCATGCTAGAGTCACAGCCACACTGGAAAACTGCATTAGCAGCTACTGAGGAAAAAAGAAATCCTAAACTGTACACAGGGCCATTTAAACATGTTGAGTTTTAGCAAGAGATCTGTGACATTATCCCTAAGGAGTTGGTCACCTGCGGAGGTAGGCACGGCTCCCGGCTTAGGCTTCTTTATTCAGTTTCTCAGAGCTTTGTGTGGCATTACGTTTTCAGGAGTATTTTTAAGGGAAGTTTCATACTTAGGTGTATGTACAGGGAGAAGAAAAAGCTTGATTTTGCAATTGAGAGGTAATGAAACTCTGTGTGTGTGTGTGTGTGTGTGTGTGTGTGTGTGTGTGTGTGTGTATGTGTGAAGAAAAACATTTCTCTGCAGTTAAGATGGTTATATCTCTCTATGTGTTTCCACACAGGCACCACAGGACTATCTATAAAGTGATTGTCCAGCCCAGAGGATCATCGTGTTTGCTCTCAGGTGGAGGAGAACAGATTTGTCATGGTGCTGGTATGTACCTGTCACAGGAAAACTTCCCTCAGGGGCAGGGCTTTCTTTTGGCTTATTTTCTTCAGTCTGTCTGTCCGGTCTGCTTTTCTTCTTTATGTGTCTTGTGAGTCGGGTTGGGTGTGATAATATAGGCCCATGACTTCAAATATCACCTTGATGTCAACAGCGTCCAGATCCCCCCTTCTACCTCAGCACAGCAGCAGCCCAAGGTACTGCTGATCGCACTGCCCCGCCTCATTTTGTTCTTGGTCTCCACTTTGCTTCAGTCACATGTTCTGACAGATTTACCTCCTTAAAAATGGAGGTACTCGATTGAGAATCTACTCAAGTCTCTCTCCACACAGATATAACCTAACTCTAAACTATTAACCCTTGGATTATTGCAAACAGCAGCCTTATGCCAAATGTATTTTTGCAAACTGAAATGTGAGGAGCCACACTCTTTATCTTTTTTTTTTTTTTTTTTGGTTTTTCAAGACAGGGTTTCTCTGTGTAGCCCTGGCTGTCCTGGAACTCACTCTGTAGACCAGGCTGGCCTCAAACTCAAAAATCCACCTGCCTCTGCCTCCCAAGTGCTGGGATTACAGGCGTGCACCACCACTGCCCGGCTTACTCTTTATCTTTTAATGTCTCTGAGTATGCTTGGCCCAGGTAGTGGCACTGTTAGGAGGTGTGGCTTTGCTGGAGTGGGGGGGGTGGCCTTGTTGGGGTGGATGTGGCCTTGTTGGAGTGGGTGTGGCCTTGTTAGAGGAAGTGTATCACTGTGGGAGTGAGCTTTGAGACCATCCTCCTAGTCACATGGGAGGTAGTCTTCTCCTATTTGCCCTTGAAACAAGATGTAGAACTCTCAGCTCAAGTTTCTCTCCACACAGATATAACCTAACTCTAAACTATTAACCCTTGGATTATTGCAAACAGCAGCCTTATGCCAAATGTATTTTTGCAAACTGAAATGTGAGGAGCCACACTCTTTATCTTTTTTTTTTTTTTTTTTGGTTTTTCAAGACAGGGTTTCTCTGTGTAGCCCTGGCTGTCAGAGATGCACCATGCCTACCTGGATGCTGCCATGCTCTCTCCTTGATGACAATGGACTGAACCTCTGAACCTATAAACCAGCCACAATTAAATGTTATTATTATTATTTCTTCTTTTGATTTTTCAAGACAGGGTTTCTCTGTGTAGTCCTGGCTGTCCTGGAACTCACTCTGTAGACTAGGTTGGCCTCGAACTCAGAAATCCACCTGCCTCTGCCTCCCACGTGCTGGGATTACAGGCGTGCGCCACCACGCCCGGCTAAATGTTATCTTTATAAGAGTTTTCTTGGTCATGGGAACTCTCCATCCATCCACCAATCTGGCTTCTGTTTATTCTCTGCATCTGGCCTCTTATTTAGGATTCTGCTCCTGTGTTCTGTTTCCTGGAAAGTGCCTATCACATTGCTTTGTACAAATAATACATGCTTTAAAAAAAAGACACTAATCAATCAAGGGCTCTCCCTTCTCCTGCCCTCCCACACACACACAGTGGGATGACATGACAGGATCTCGGATTTTACTTCTGTCCCAGGGTGCTGCACCCCTCCAGGAGCTCTTGGCACTCAGGTGGGTATTCTTACTGCCAAGTCCTCCATGTAGGAATTCAGAGCACGGCTTAGCTGATGCAGAGATAGGATTCCTTCTCATCCTCTGACTGGCCCAGCATCACAAGACTTTAGATTTTAGGAAGTAAGACCCCTTCCTGTTCCAAAAGTCGGTGACTCTATTGCTCCAGATGGCTGTTATCTGTGGTGGCAGAGAGTGCCCAGTCTGGATTTAAAGCCCGGCCCTGCAGCAGCTGTGTGGTGTCACGCATTTGCTGGGCTTTCCCGGCCTCAAGGCCTCACCTGGAGAACAGGAATGGAGCCTCTCACACTGTAGCTACTATAGAAGGCCAATGAAGTTACAGTGTTTTCCCTTTCTCTTCCACCAATTAAGTCAGCCCTCTGTTTAAATGCTAGCTTCCACATCTTCCTATCTGGCAGTCCTGGTGAGCCGACTTTACCACAGAGTTCCCCAAATGAAGAGTATCTGAGCAAAAACTTAATGACATAATGGAAGAGTTCACAGGCTGTATCCAGAATGCCAGTGATATTTCTTTTTTATCTTGTTTTAAAACACACTGGCAACCTGAGTCCACTGGGTCAGTAGTGGTGTAAGAGTTATGGGGGTAACCAACCACCTTCTCATTGGTTACTATCTGTATAATGTGCACACATTTATGTGTGCATGTGCTAATTTTTATGTGAACACTAAAGAGAAATAGCAATTTAAGCAGAGACATATGTAGCTATGTAGTATATTTTTCAGAGAATTTATTTAAATATCACAACCGTCAAGCTAGCGCATGCAAAGCTGAAAAGGCTGTCCATGGTCTCTCTAATTCAGTGCAGAGACACTTTATGCTCTTCTGTAGGGTATGAGCTCTAAATCTCTTTTCGTTTCTTAAGTTATTTTTTTTTACTTTATTTGTATTATTGAAAAAGTTAATTAGCAGTGCCATCCAACAGCTTGGGGTAAAAACAAAATATTAGAAAGGCCTAATGAAAGAATGTTTCAAAGTATTTTTTTAAGGAAAAGAATTTTTTTAAGGAAAAGAAAAGTATTTCCCTGTGGAAATACTATGCTGTATACACCATTCTAGATGAAAAATGCCCAAAAATATTATATAGAAGTAAGAATTTCACTTTTGATAGAAACTCATGAGTTCCCACTAAAGAACATGGACCAGGGTCTGGAGGGGTGGCGTGGAGCCTAAGAGCAGGTTGCTCTCACAGCAGACCAAAGCTCAGTTGTTCGTAGTACCCAGGTCAGGTAGCTTACAGCCACCTGCAGCCCCCCTACCCCCACCCCCGGGCTTCCATGCCCTTTTCTGACCTCCACAGGTACTTCATTTGTATGTATGTATGTATGTATGTATGCATGCATGTATGTATGTATGTATGTATGTACCCATGCATACACACTCATGTAAATAATAAAAATAGGCATTAAGAAAGAAAAACATCTTTTGGGCATATATCCAAAAGATGCTCCAACATATAACAAGGACACATGCTCCAACATGCTCATAGCAACCTTATTTATAATAGCCAGAAGCTGGAAAGAACCCAGATGTCCCTCAACAGAGGAATGGATACAGAAAATGTGGTACATTTACACAATGGAGTACTGCTCAGTTATTAAAAACAATGACTTCATGAAATCCACAGGCAAATGGATGGATCTAGAAAATATCATCCTAAGTGAGGTAACCCAATCACAAAAGAACACACATGGGATGCACTCACTGATAAGTGGGTATTAGCCCTCCCCTCAAAAAAGCTCAGAATACCCAAGACACAACTCACAGACCGTATGAAACCTAAAAGGAAGGAAGATAGCACCGAAGTGTGGATGCTACAGTCCTACTGAGAAGGGGAAGAGAAGGAGGGCAGTTCAGATATGGGAAGAGGAGGGGGAGAAGTACAGAGGGTCAGGAATTTGAAAGGAGGTGTGTAGCATGGGGGAGGGGGAGGGGGAGTAGCCACTAGAAAGTCCCAGATGTCAGGTACTCAAGGGGTTCCCAGGACTCAAAAGAGAGGACATCAGCTGAAATACACAACAAAGGAGAGAGAGAACCTGTAGAGACCATATCTAGTGGATAGGCACTGCCCCTGGTTGAGGAATGGGGCCACCCACCCACCTCAAAAATATTAATCCAGAATTCCTCTTGTCAAAAGGAAATTCAGGGACAAAGAGTGGAGCAGAGACTGAAGAAAAAAGGCCATACAGAGACTGTCCCACCTGGGGATCCATCCCATCTGCTGACACCAAACCCAGATACTATTGCTGATGCCAAGAAGAGCTTGCTGACAGGATCCTGGTATAGCTGTCCCCTGAGAGGCTCTGCCAGAGCCTGACCAATACAGATGTGGATATACACAGTCAAACATCAGACTGAGTGCAGGGACCCCAATGGAGAACTTAGGGGAAGGACCGAAGGAGCTGAAGGGGTTTGCAACCCCAAAGGAGGAACAATATCAACCAACTAGACCTCCCCTGCCCCAGAACTCCCAGGGATTAATCCACCAACCACAGAGTACACATGGGCAGGGGATAACTTCAGCTGCATATGTAGCAGAGGATGGCCTTGTTGGACATCAATGGGAGGGGAGGCCCTTGGCCCTGGGGAGGCTCTATGATCCAACGTAGGGGAAGGCTAGGACCCTGAGGCAGGAGTGGGTGGAGAGTGGGCGGGTGAGGAAGCACCCTCTAGAGGCAGCAGTGGAGGGAGGGGACGGGGGATTGTGGAGGGAAAACTGGGAAGAAGGATAACACTTGAAATGTAAACAAAATAACCAATTAAAAGATATAAAAGAAAAAGAAAGAAAGAAAAGCATGGACTGTTACATTAGGAGGGAAGGAGAGAGATTTTGTGACTAGATTGCTTTTTACCAAGAACTCTTTCTGAAGTTTGAATTCTCTTTTGAGTCTTGTTGGCTGCTTTATTCTTTGTACTGTGACTCATTTATTGTGTGTAGAGCTCAGTAATTCTGTCTGTCTGTCAAGTCTCAATATTGCTTTGATTTTGATCAGAAATGTTTTGATCAGAAATGTTCATTGACTGATGAGCTGGAGACAGGGGAAAAGGGTAGGCATTGTCAGAGAATATTGTTGAATACCAGTTGATGAAGAAAAGGCTTTGAATATTTCAAAGGCAGTCTTCGGGACTTCACATAATTCAATACAATCTTATATCGCTTTATAATGATTAATTATAAGAAATATAAATATTTTCAAGTCAATGTGTTCTTTAAAAGACATTATACTTTCATTGCCTTTTCAAAGGTTAGGTGTGATTTTTCATTTTCCTTTATTTTACTCTTTCCCTTTTGAAGACCTCTGGCTATAGCCCAAGGCACAGTAGCTTGGAAGCTTAAAGTAGTTAATACGCTGAGATTATTTTTCTTCCCTCCTTGTTTTTCTTTTAAACAGACGCCAGAAGGAAATTAATTGCTTAATTAAATTACACAAATTAGGTGATTGTTAGTATTACCAGGACCGGCACTCACACTACTAATTGCTTCCAAGTGTTACCGCGGTGTTCGCTGGTCTCAAAGTACAACACAACTGCAGACAGGCTCAGTGTTAAGGTACCAGACATTCTGGAAATGGCGTCTGGGTGAGGATCATCAGAACACCAGACAACTGGGTATTACTCATTTGTGTTGCTGAACCCTGATCGGTCCCTTTATGGTAAATGTGGTGTTCCCAGCCCCCATCTGCTGGACCCAAGCCTGAGAGTCCTCCACACATCCTGGGATGTTCTCAGAAACTCTAGTACCACAGTACTCACTGAGTCTAAGAAGATCGTGCTTCTCTTCTCTTTTCTGAAACTTTAAATAATTTTTACTGCAGCATATTATCATCATTGTTGCATTTTATTACCGTGGTTAATTTCTTGCTGTGTCTAATTTACAAATTTAAACTTATTTATAGCTAGGTAGAGGCAAAGTGGCACACGGAACAGTTGGTTTCAGGCGTCTGTGGGATGCCTTAGAATGCTCCTTCAGGAAGGAAGCCGCTGCCTGGGAATCCCCGTCCTATATCTTGCCACACTGTTGGTAAAGCAGACACCCAATTAAACACAAAGAGCACGCTGCTGCTGCTCCCAGGGGAACAACCCTGGTTGTTGGAAGTGGTCAGGTGACAGGGCCGCCCATTCTGCAGAGCTGTGTGGGAACTCAACCACCGTGGTCTGTCAGTTGGTCCAACTGGGACACCATTGAGAATTCATCCCAGGAAGCGGCAGTGTCTATGTGTTTGCAATTTTTCTTTTATACTTATACTGTCATCAGAAGCAATGATGTTTTTATTTTCTAAAAACCCGACTTCTCTCTCTCTGGAAGAGTTGGGGTGTTAGCATTGTGTCTAAGCTCCACCCCACGGTAACCTGGCAACAGCCAGGTAGGCCCCGCCCACCATAATCGGGGCTGCTTGCCCCTCCCCCCTTGCTCTTGCCTTGCTTCTCTCCTGCTCTTCCCTTCTTGCTCCCTGTCGTCCCCTTGCCCCTTCTCCATTCCCCTCCTCCTCCCTCCACCTCCACATGCTCATGGCCGGGCCTCCACTCCTCTATTCCTTCTCTCTCTCCCTGCCTTTCTCTGCCTCTACTACCCTCTTGACTCCCCTCCCCTTGCCCTGAATAAACTCTATTCTATACCATACCCTCTTGCAGCATGACCCCAGTCGGTTCTGAGACTGAAGGGCGGGTGTAAAAATTTCCAATCCACTTTTATACCAATTTAATCAGATGCAGGAATTAAGATCAATAGTAGTACAAGGAGGAACAAGCAAGACAGTAAACACAAAACTGTCAAGGCAGTAAGCAAAGTCCCGCGATCACTTCAGAGACATTTGTTTCCAAGGGTGTGCAAGGATGACCAAAATACCTGAGCCTACTTCCTTGTCCAAGCCCAGAATCTTGCCTGAAGCTCGCTTCTCTCTTCCACCCTAAGATTAAAATTCCTGCTTAACCTACGTCCCTATTACGCCCTAATGTCAGGTTCCTGCTTGAAGCCCTTGTCCTTGGCTAATGTCAAGTTCCTGCCAGGCAGAGCGGTACCCCACTGCAGCTCTATACCTTGGCATACAGCCAAGCATCCCCCAGGATCAAGCTTGGTCAACTTGCCGGCTGAGGCACCCCCTTCCCCCACACCTCACCAGAGCCCCATAGAACATATCTCCTCTCTCTTTATGTTTTTATAAACACATCATGGGGCACTGGTCTAAACCGAAAGACTAAGAGTGAATCACTGTTGCCTTGAGTGTTGTGCACAGGTGTTACGAGAACAACCAAGTCCCACACAGTGACAAGGTTTGATGTGCTTCTACTGTTTCGTAATTCTGCAACAGTCCTTTACTTTTTTTCAGGGAAGGACAATCAGCCAGCCCTTAACCAAATCCTTGGTGCTGGATTCAATTCAAAACTGAGAAAATTTGGTGGGGGGGGGAGAAATAATGTGAATATATTCATTTTCCTAACAGCTCAGGCCTGGGGCAGCATCCCAGGATCAAGCTCAGTCGACTTCCCAGGGTATGAGATGAGCAAGGACTGAGAGGCTCCAGAGCAATTTCAGCATCAAAAGGTCCTGCTGCGCAGAGCTCTTGGATGTCTGAGTTGTAGATGATCGGTCGATCGTGGACCCCTGTGAGCAACCGAGGGACTCAGAGCCTGTGGCACACGCACCCCACATTACACAGCCTTGACACTTCGTGTTCGTTAAGGTCAGCTCTTGATGTATATGTAGGTGTCAAAGCTAAAGTCCGTAGCATAGAACTAGATCTGATATATGTTAAACCCGATACATGGTCTATGAACAAAAGTATCTGGAAGCCATAAGCACTGAAGAGACGGGGTATTTTTTTTTTTGAGGGGAAAATGTTATAAACTGTTTTTTAAAAAAACTTTGTAGCCGGGTGGTGGTGGCGCACGCCTATAATCCCAGCACTTGGGAGGCAGGGGCAGGAGGATTTTGAGGCCAGCCTGGTCTACAGAGTGAGTTCCAGGACAGCCAGGTCTACACAGAGAAACCCTGTCTCGAAAAACCAAAAAAAAAAAAAACTTTGTAGGTTGTCTAGGCAGAAGTAATATCAATAGACCTGTGGAAATGCACTTCTCAGTACACTTTAATGCTGTCTCCAGGTTAAACATTTCCTGCTCTCTCTTGGAGGTACACTGAGACAAGCATCCCAAAGGCTATGGTTTCAGGATGTAACTGAAACGGCCGAATTTACAGATCCATAGGTAGTTTCGGGGAGTTTTGATCTTTCTGTCTTTGTAGCTCTCTATTTTAACATATATTACATACTTATATGCCACATATAATGCCCATAAATGTTGCAGTCAAATGGTGTGTGTGCAACATCTCAGCTAATATCGTATCCCGCTGAAGGCAAGGAACAGTTCTGAACAGGTGACAGATAAGCAGTTTTGGGGGGCAGACATGCTGCCGGGGATACCTCATTCCCAGGCAACCCTGACAATTGTCTTGCTGAAAGGGGCTGTCAAGAGAGAAGACTGGATTCTCCAGTTCTCAGATCTGGGCTTTGGCTTTAAGACTCGCCCCTCTGAGCCCCGCTATTCCACCAAGATGGGCTGTTCTGCCTCTTCACATAGATAGAAGGTCTACCACCAAGCTTCACACACAGAGACAGGAATTTCTCGGCATTCCTGTGACGGTGCGTGCACTTCATGCATTCGAGCTCCAATGTGCACAATGACCCTAAAGTACAGGTTGGCAACCGTTACAGGCTCCCCCTTATCGATTGGTCACCAGAACAGGCAGGGTATAGAAAATTACTCAACTTAGCCATGCCCAGTAGCACAGGCTCATCCCGGCTACCCCGAGACGGAGGAAAGCGGACTGTTCAAGGCCAGCTTGGGCTAGCCTGTGAACGCAAAGCCAGCTTAGATAGTTTAGTGAGTGTCCCCCAAGATAACAAACATCTTAAAATGAGCTCAGTGGTGACACTCCTGCTCAGCTCTTGGCAGCCCTGAGGTTAATCCCAGTACACAGTTCCATCCCCTACGAGGCTAATTTTACCTCTCCCTCATCGTTCAGCTTCTGGATGGCACAATAAAGACAAAACACAGCTCTCAAGTAACGTGGGTGACCAGTGGAAAGACGCACCACGCGTCCTGTGAGTCGTGTGTCGGAAAGCGCTTATTTCGAACGTGTCCCCCACTGCCTTCAGGAGGGGCTGCACTTCTTGGTAACTGATACAGATGGGCGATGTGTGCTATACTGCTGCACTCGCTTGTTTTCTGTCGCTGTGAGAACAATGAACAGAAAGCAGCTTGGAGGTGACAGGGTTCATTTGGCTTACATAGTCAGATTGTGGTCCATCATTGCGAGAAGTCGGAGCAGGAACTCCAGCAGGCGCAGAGGCAGGAAGCAGGGAGGACATTTTGGACAAGGATCTCAAATAGAAGCACATGGGATGGGTGAGGCGTGGCTGCACGGATTAAATAGATAAGGCATTATACACAGAACAAACAAGGCAGCTGGAGCTGGCCTTTATTACTTTGGCAAAGAGGCAATTAGAGCAGTGAACCCCCGGGAGAACAATCAGTTTGTGAAAGAGCTTAATTGTTTAATTAAGGTCTCGTTTTGAGAACTGAAAATCTGGAGACTGTAAAAGAGTTAACTTGGACCTGGAGACCTGTCTGGGATTCCCATTGCTTTCGTCAGAACCGAAGTCCAGCAAGTTCTCTTACCAGCCATGTGTCATGAAGAACAAGTCCCCTCCTGTGCTCACGGCTGCTGAGTGTCTCTCAATTCAACAAAAAACAGACTCTAACCTATTACCTATGCCAATGGACACTTTTTAAAATTTTATTGTTTTTAATTGATGGATTTTCATTGTACATAATGAGGAGTTTCATAAAAGAGTTTCTTCAAAACATTTCATGTTTCTAGACTGCCTTCATTCCCAGGAGCTCCTCTCTATCCACTCCGGTTCCCTCTCCTGATAACCCTTCCCCCAGTCTCTCTCTGTTTGCATGTCGTATCTATGTAGATAGATTGATGTGTCTATATCACATTTTAATAGCTTCCATAGGACAATTAAACCTAATATGCAATGAAGACATTTCACTCTGAAGACATTGTTCTATAAGCAGGTCTGAGGAATAGAGGTTTGGACATCAATTTTGCCTTTGTGTTTGATCAGGATAAATAGAGTTGACCAAAGATAATGAGCCTATTTCTAAAAAAATCTGTCTAGATAGCACTTTACTGATTCTGCTAAAATTTGCCCAAGTCAGCCCATTAGTGAATTATCTTGGTTAGAAGTTGTTGGGGTTGCGTTCTGAAGGTTTCATAGCATTTTAGGAATTCCACTGATCCCTCTTTCCTTTCTGCTGCCGCCATGCTATCCAGGCTGAGGAAGGCCGGATTGAAGGAGGCCCCGTGAGCCAAGGCCTCGGCCGCATCGGTGAGCACTGCAAGCACCCAGGGGGCCGCGGGAATGCTGGAGGCGTGCGTCACCACAGAATCTGACAAAGATCATCCGGGTTACTACATTACCGCTCGAAGAGGAACCAGAGCTCCGGCTGAATGTCAGCCTGGGTAAACTGTAGACACTGGACAGTGAGTAGGCACTGTGGATCAGTGCAGCAAAACAAGACTGGGGCTGCTCCTGCCAAGAGCTCTGGGCAAGGCAGGCTCCTTAAGCAACCTGTCTTCGAGAAGGCCACATTCCTCAGCAGAAGAGCCGAGGAGAAGATGAAAGGGTTGGAGGTGCTGTGTCCTGGTGGCTTGAAGCCACCCTGGAGGTTAACTAAAATGCTAATTAAATAAAAAAAAATTCCATTGAGAAAGACTTCTAAGTCCAGAGTGGGAGGGGCTACCCTCCAGTCACTCCTGCTTAGTAAGCAATTGTAGATCTGAGGTCCCTGGCGTCCACAGGGAGATTTTGTCAGCCACCTGATTCACTACCATAAAGCCTAAGGTAGGAAGACTTTCTGGAGATGAGGATGAAAGGACCGAAGCCGAGAGCCGTCACTCCTGTTCTAGAATGTTCGAGGTAAAATGTTAAAAATGAAGAGATAGTCGAGGAGATGCCTACTGTGGAGACATAGGACGGCTTTCAAGCCACGCCCACAAAAAAACTATGAAATTGAAAGGTTTGCAAAAGGTCAAAAGTCACACGGATAATTGTGCTGACAGATCTTAGAAGAGATAAATCAATCTGAGGCTGAAGAGCACTTAAAGTTTGGAGAGGTAGAGTCTTGCCTGCCAAGCATTTCCGCTAAACCTCGGTTTGTACTGTCGTAGAGGGCGCCGCAACAGCAACACTTCTGCCTTTAAAACTTGCCCAACTGTGCATTTATTCATTCATCCAACCATCAAGTGCTTCCCGGATGCCAGCACTTGGGGGTGCCTCGTGAATGTACAAGGGCTCTCTGAGCTTCTTAGGCTCCGTGGGAAGGCGCGGAAAACTCGGTGGCGTGCAATAATTGCAGGTTGATACAGGAGAAACGCTCATCCGCGGTGGAGGAGCCTTATCAAGGGGAACGAAGAGAAGGGTGGTCCGGGAAACGGAAACGGAAACGGCAGGGTCTGAGACCCAAAGACGCTTGGGGGTCGTGATAAACTAAGTTCAGAGTAGACGGGTACAGACAGAGGCGAGACCAGATGACCGCAGCCTCTGCCTAACACATTTGGGAGTCTGGATTTCATCCTGAAATTAATTGGAAACCGAAGTGAAACGATCAGAATTACAAAATAGAACACTTTGGGGCGATACCTTACTGTAGCCTTAAAACAACAGGGTGCTTTCATTGGGCGAACTACCTCCTGAGTGTGGGTGCCTTCCAGCCCCCTAGAGGAGGAGACGTGAACTACTCCTCCTCCCTCTCCTTTTGTAAGTTTTTAAAAGTTTATTTACTTTTATGTGTAAATATGTGTAATATGAGTGTTTCGCCTATGTGTATGTATGTATGAGCATGCATGGGTACCATGTGCACACGGTGCCTGTGGAGGTTAGAAGGAGACCTAGGATCCCCCAGAAAGGGAGGTACAGACTGTTGGAAGCCTCCCCTACCTCCCCTCCCCCTCCATCCCCGTGGGTGCAGAGAACGCAGCATGGGTCCTCTGCAAGAGCAGCCAATCCTCTTACCCACTGGGCCTTCACTCTAGTCCCATAGGGATTAATTCTGTTTTTCAGTGGATGGACGCAGCCTTTTCTCGGCAGCTGTATGAAACCTCACCAACCGCACTACAGTAAGAGTTAATGTCAAAGAACATCTGGGAGTCACTGAAAGAACGTGTGAGGTCTGGGCATTAACTTTCTGTCACACACATGTCACATGAGGACACTTCCAGCTTAGATCCAAGAAAAGGGCACCAGATGATGCACGCCACCTACATTGTCATGGAGATATCAAAACCAACAAACAAAAACAAACCAAACAAAAGCCCCCCAAAAGGCAATTTAATGCAACTTCTTCATATTCATCTTGTTCAAACTGTACCCGAACCAAACCAAACGCACAATTCTGCTAAAATTTTTTTCACCATCAGGAATCTTCTTTTTTTATTGTTTTTGTGTGAGTGTGTGTGTGTGTGTGTGTGTGAGAGAGAGAGAGAGAGAGAGAGAGAGCACATTTCATCATGGTTACTTATAGCACATGGGTAAGGAGTGATTACAGATATCTGGATAACTCTCCAGTGACTATAACACTGAAGAAAATGTCCCTTTCTCAGCAGTGATCAACTTCATATAAATCCTTAGGCAGGGTAGGAATCTTCTTTTAATACAATCAGAATTTTTCTTCTAACATAATCTCATTGATCCAAATCCAACACTTTTGTTATTATTTTAGGTAAGTTAAGCTTAATTTCTTGAACTGCTAGAAAAGTTGCAAGCTTGGGTATAAAAAACAAAAACTAACTGGGCGTGGTGGCACACGCCTGTAATCCCAGCACTTGGGAGGCAGAGGCAGGCAGATTTCTGAGTTCGAGGCCAACCTGGTCTACAGAGTGAGTTCCAGGACAGCAAGGACTACACAGAGAAACCCTGTCTCGAAAAACAAAAACAAAAACAAAACAAAACAAAACAAACAAACAAAAAAACCCAAAAACTAACCAGCAGTAGTGGCTCATTTGATCCCAGCTCACAGGAGGCAGAAGCAGGCAGATCTTTGAGTTTGAGGCCAGCCTGGTCTACAGAGTTAGTTCCAGGACAGCCATACATGGAGATATCCTGCCTCAAAAATAAACAAATAAATAAATAAAAATTAAAAAATAAAAAGCTCAAAAAGTATGCACCCTTATCTGCAGAAGTTAATCAATATTATCAATTTTTCAACACTACAAATCAATATGAGTAAAGATTATTTTCCTTCACTCTCATTAAAGTTCATTATTCTGGTACCTCCTTCTCCCCACCACAAATACATCTTGCCTCTCATATTAGATAGTTTGGGCTGTCATGAGAAAATACTACAGACTGGATAATGAAACCACAGAGATTCATTGTCCTTCTGCTCTGTGGGATGAGGGGCTAGCATGGGAGGTTATTTTTTTTTCTCTCTTGTCCCCTTATGGTATAGAGATTTTTAAGATTTTATTTTTATTTTAACATTATGTATATATGTGTGTGTGAATAAAGATTTGTGCACGTGACTGCAGTGCTCAAGGAGGTCAGAAGAGGGCGTCTGATCCTCTGAAATTGACGTTACATATGGCTGTTAGCTGTTTGATGTGAGTACTGGGAACTGAACTTGGGTCAGGGCACGAACTCTTCCCAAACCCCGCACGCACCGCACCGTAGGGTTCTAATGAGAGCTCTTACCCTGGTTTGCGGGAGGCTGTCCCCTCCCTGAGAGAACAGCAGCACTCAGCCGCTGACAGATCTTCCCAAACAAGCACAGAGATCTTCCCTAGTCCTCCTCCCCCACAGCAACACCACACTCTCTTAGGACATCACACATTCCTCATGTCAAAACCAGGGACCCGAACCATCCTTAGCTGTTCTCTGTTAATAGGATCTGCAGGAAGAAAAGGATAAGAGATGCGTCTGGGACACTGAAAGCTGGTGTTTCTGGTGAGGTTGCATGTCAACTGGAATCACATGCTGGCGACTGTTGGAAAAACGTCCCAACCGACTAGGTAGGTGAACCTGCGTCGTACCTGCACTGGACCTGCACACCTCCAGCTTTCTGAATCAGGTTTCAGTGAGATGTCCCAAGATGGGAACATGGCTGTCTATGAAGGTGAAAATTATATTAATCAAGTCATGGAGTGATACAATGTGTGTTTCCTATGCTTTTGCTTATAAACAGAAGCCAACTCACATCTATCGTTGGCCAAGCATGCTACAGAGGCTGTTCTAAAGGTGTTCAGTCTATTTAGTACCTTTTATGAGTAAAGTTCACATGGTTATTCAGTCTGGAAGAATGAACGGACAAAGAATGAAGAGGAGAAAAGGTATAGCCACAAAAGACGAGGGTATCACACAGAGAAGAAAAATAGCCTACGCGCTACTCAAAGTTTTGACTGTATCTGAAGGGAGAGAAGGAATGGCAGAGGGACCATGTAAAGGCAGAACAGATCAGGGTACCTTGAAAGTAGGGGTAGAACTGGACTGGGGGGGTAAAGGAGACACAGGAGTTCCAGGTGGAACAGGCTTTAACCCTAGGTGACTGGGTAGCGAAGGAACTCTTAGCTGTGATAGGATGTAAGTATTTAGTGTGAGACAGTGACTCATTTTAATGTACTGTGCATTGTGTTTGAGTGCTAATGAGACTTCTAGGTTAAAATTACGAGCAGGCATTTATTTATTATGGGTTCAAGAGAGAGATCTGTGGGTGGTTTCAAAGAGTGTTCATGAGAACCAGACAGAAGGTAGAAAAGGATAGAATGAGGGGAACCACTCATATTCAGAGATAGAAAGAAAGATGCTGACTGGGAGAGAGGAAAAATAATTAGGAGAGGAGATGAACCAGTATTGTAAGATGACAGAAGCCACGTAAGGTTAATGCTGCTCACAGCATTCTCAGTTAGGGACAGTGTCTCAGAAGAGACAGTGAGGCGGACGCTCAACTTCCACAGAGGTCAGACTTTAAGGTAACAAATCACAAGTTGTGTAGAGAGTTAATGTCTGTAACTTGTGTGTATTGATAGGTTCTAGATGATTCTGAAGTGGGAAGATAGGCTGATGGCGAAATGTCCTATCTGCGTCCCACTTTAGACTGCAGAGTGCTTTCTACCCACACGTCTCCTCATCCGACGACCTCTCTGCGGGGTGGTCTCGTAGAGGGATGGAGTAGAGAGATAATAGGAATAACTCAAGATGCAAAGAGAAGATGGGCTCTTCCCTCCTCCACATCTTATGCTGCAAAGGAGGGAAGACTTGAGGACAAAGGACACCTCGAACCCTGAGAGGGAGCCAAAGTGACCGTGGGAGGGTAAGGATACTCTGGGGTTAAAAAAATCAAAGATTCTAACCAAAGGCCAGACGCTCATCAAGGTGATCCTGAGCTGAGGCTCAAGTTCCCTAAAGACACACAGGACAATCAGGGAAACTGAGGATCTTGGCAACTAAATAAAACTGCGGGCCACGGCCCCTCAGATTTGTGACATGAAAGTCTTTCTACTCAGAGTGTGATAAGTGTGGCACCGAACCAGTGGAGATGAGAAGAAAAGGTTTGAACCGGCAAGTAAGTCCACAAAGACATCAAGAAAAGCTTGTTCATTCTTCTGATCCAATTAACAATTCCGCTCTAAGACCTACTCCACGGGGAGGTTGGGGGTCGGGGGGTAACAACCTACTAGAATCAGCTTTCACACAGCAGAAAGCTACCCAGCTACCCAGCTGCAGCGCCGACCGCTTCTCCATCCGACTCCAGTCTTCATAACTGCCTTCTCTGGAAAGTGCAAAGCCGGAGGATTATAAGTTCAAAGCCAGCCCAGACTGTGTGACTCAGCCCCAGAAGATAAAACAAGGGACTGGAACTTCTGGGCAGAATTGGACTGAGGTGAGTCACCGATGTTCAAATCTCAACTTACACACACCACATATAGATGTGGGCGGCTGCCCTGGAGCATGGTAAGAGCATGCTGGCGATGCCGAGGTTAATTTAATTAGATGCACACAACTCTTGTGAGAATAACAATAAGCAAGCAAAAAAGAATCACATGCACTTTCTGTATGTGCAGTAGAGACACCGGTGTTCTAACAACTAACACAATGGGTAGAGCTGGCCCAAAGAATAACCAGCGCTGACCCAAGGAACCACCGGGTGTTTGGTGTCTGGCTGAGCAAACAGAGCTAATGGGCGTGTCCTGCGGGCTGCTCAGCCCAGAAGGCAGGCAGGCCATTATCCTGCTTTGTTTTGATTTTTTTTTTTTTTTTTAGATAGGGTTTTTCTGTGTAGCCCTGGCTGTCCTGGAACTCTCTCTGTAGACCACAGTGGCCTCAGACTTAAAGAAATCTGCCTGCCTCTGCCTCCCCAGACCTAGGGATAAAGGTATGTGCCACTACTACCCAGCTTCCACAACTCTCTTTATTATGTTTATCTGGGGGGTGTGTGTGTGTGTGTGTGTGTGTGTGTGTGTGAAGTCAGAGGTTCCTGAACTTGTGCCTTCATAAGCCGTTCATCCATTATAATACTAAAGACAGTATTTTATGACCATGTCAATATAAAGACAAACAGAATGTTCTGAAATAATAATACACGATAGCAGCAGGTCCCCCCTTCCCTGGCATCAACCAAGGGCAGACTGAAATTATTTTTAAAGCTTGTATCAATATTGAACATGCACACACTTTTTTCTCATTATTGCTCAAACGAAACACTTAAGCATGCATTTACATAGCATCTGCACCACAGCAGGTGTTACAAAGTGAGCCAGAGATTATTTACAGCACACTGGAGGGTGTGCAGAGATTATGGGCAAATCCTACACCATTTTCACAGAGGGTTCAGGATCATCCAAGGAGCTGGGCACCCCGGGGAAGCCTAAAGCCAGTCTCCCAAAGACACCAAATACAAACGAATATTTCTAAGCCTCTAGATCTATTGTGGTGACAGGGGCCACGTTTATAGTTTCTAGCAACTCTATTCATTTTCTGTTGCTAATCACAAAATACAGCAGGAGGTGGGAAATCCAAGAGCATGCTGGCACCTCGGTTGGGTGGGTGGGGGGACATGGGGTAGCTTCATGCTGCTTCATAAGCGAGCACATTGCAGGAGAAATCTTGAAACTGGGCCAAACCACTCTTTTTATTAGGAATCTCCTCTTGCTGCAACTAACCCTTCCCCTTGACAGCAGTGTCAATAGATCGATTTGCGAAGGTTCTGCTCCAATAACACAATCATCTCTTGAAGGTCCTGCCATTCCATATTGTTCCAGGGACAGCTGACTTTCGACACGTGCTCTGGAGGGGGCCTCTGCACCCTGTCACCTGTGGGTAAGTCAGTGTCGGTATGCGTTAAATGTGTGTTCATTGAGAGAATAACATGAGAACACACGCTTTAAAGTTAACTCAGCAATGCTGCTTCCTACAGCTGCTGTTTGGGAATGACTTTCAGTTTAAAATATTTTTTCAGAGGCAACCAATTAATAAACTCGCGACAAAAACACAGACCTTCATTTAATCCAAAGCCAACTATTGAAGCACAGTACTATAACAAAACTAAAACCCAAGAGCCGTGTTAGAGAGCTGTCAAACGGGCAAAATAAATATTTTTCAATAACATCAGAGACTGCTATAATATTGAACAAATACAGCACACCTTCTAAATGATGAAATCCAAATATTTTCTTTTAAAAATTCTGACATTCCAAGAGAGTCTGTTCATAGGGGGGAGGGGGGACTTTGAAAACGTGGGCTCGTGCTTGGACCATATTGTTCCTGAGCAGAGGAGCTAAGGAACCTATCTATGCATCTTTCCAGAAACATCTTTTGTAAATAGAAAATTGACTGGTTAAGTCTGAGGCACGGGTAAATATAACTGAACACAGTACATTAAAATACAGTCACTTTAGAAGAATGATTTCATCTGTGCGCCGAGCTATTTCTTCTAACAATTCAACGCTTACTATTTAATATCAGAATAAAGTGCAGAAGCCTTCAGTTCCTAGCATGGTGAAACTGGTTGCCAGTGTTTTGTTTTGGGAAGCAACCAGACTGACAGCCGTGGCCTGCCCGAATGCTTCCCCAGCTTCCAAACCCAGTGGAAAGTGCTCATCAAGAGGGTAGAGCTGTGTGCGAATTAGTACCTAGATCATAATTCATACTCGCTCTTCTGAAAGGAAATTATACACATGAAGTCATGTTAGTATTTATGGGATAGGCATTTACCAGAACAGCTCTCAAAGGCTGCGTAATGAAATAGCATTAAAGCCGCCTAAATTAATCAACCATAATACTGGAATGGATTCCACTAATGGTTCTACTTCCCAGACACCGCTCTCTTGTTAATATTTCTTAAAGGAAAACAATCCCATTCTTCGTCTCCTAGTAATGACATTCAGCCTCCTGACCAGGAGCAGGGACCTGTCCACACTCCTGGGACAGCAGGAGGGTGAGGTCATCAACTGGTCACACACACTCTTGTTTCTCTCCTCTTCAAGGGCATGGACTGCTCCAGCAGCTGACACATCCTGCCGCCCTTGGACACAGGAAACCAGTCTAGAGTTTCGGGCTATCTCCAGCATTGCATTACCAGACTGTCAGGCTTTCCCTTGTAAAAGCCTCTCACTGATGGAGTCGGGTGAAGGCTCTCAGGGACTGGTGGACATGGAAGGCTATTTGTGTTTGGCAGGGGAAGGACCTGGCTCAGCTGCTGGCCATCGTGGGATGGCTCTGGAGATGAAACACGCACAAGACAGAGAGGACACACAAGGTCATCTGGTCCATCTCACACGGATGGGCAGACTGATGTCTGCTCAGAGGTGAACAGCTCGGGCATCTTGGAAGGCTAAGGCTACCTACGCAAAGGCATAGCAAAGAGATGTTCAGATGACCCACAAGTTGAAGCCTATCCAACTAGCTGTCCATCAAAGCAGCCAGCCATCTCCTTCTCACATGCCCAGCTGGGGTCACTATCTCACTAGCTAGCAGTGCCAGCAGAGGGCAGCCAGCGAAAGGAGAGGAGTCCCGCCATGGGCAGAGGTACCTACCGGCTTCTGGACAAGTTGCAGCAAATATTCTGGGTGACGCGCAGCAACAGAGGACTTCCTGTTCTTTGGTCACACACCCACCTCATCTGCATTTGCCTTTGTAGTTCTCTGGGTCGTCTCTCCCAAAGAATGGATACGCTGGTTTGTGAAGGGGGAGGATGGGGCGGGAGCTGCAGAGCCATCCATGCTAACTCCCGACAACCTGGAGAAGAGTCGTTTCCGTGTGCTGAAGCAGCTGGTGGTGTCTGTCAATACAGACAGTCTTCCCTCCAGACCCTTAAGTCATGCTTGATTAAAAAATAAAACTGCGTGTGCGGGAAGGTGGGAGAGATGGCTCAGCAGTCAATAGCATAATAACATCTGCTGTTCTTGCAGAGGACCTGGGTATGTGTGTGTGTGTGTATGTGTGTGTGTGTGTGTATACACACACATATATATGTATATATGTATATATACATATATATGTGTGTGTATATAGTGGAGGACAGCTAGAAGATGGCTCCACAGATTAGACGCTCACCAAGCGAGCCTGGCAGCCTGAGTTCGAGCCCTGGAACCCATACAAACAGGAAAGGAGAGACTCAACCCTATCCCTATGGGGGCGGTTGTCCTCTTACCTCCATACTGTGCTGTGTCATGTGCCGCCATGAACACGTCATGTGCACATGATAATAATTGCTTTTTAAAACAAATTCAGGGGAAACGTTGGAACTGTACAGAGCTTTTTCTCATCGGTGTTCTCTGAAGCGCACATAATAATAATAAGTATATGATATTGCGTCCTATTGGGTGTAGCAATCATGAAAGTCAACGGAACGGTATAGGAAGGTGGACGGTTACTTGCACAAGTACACCATCTCACACCAGGGACTTGAGAAATGTTAAATCTTATACTCTCGGGTGGGAGGGCAGTCCTGGAATCAATTTCCGGGTGACCCCAAGGGACTGCTGTACAGTGGAAATGGCTCATCAGTGCAGAGTAAGGCTCACTGAAGGGGCAGATGTAATTTTTAAAAAGCTGAACAGGCTGGGGTGACAGGCTCACGGAGGGGACTTGAATGTGGTGGGCATAAGGAAGATCTCATTGGCTCAGTCCCCGGCCTTTGTAGCAATCAGCCCGAGAGGAGGAGACGGGAATTTGGGATTGGTTGGCATTCCTGGAGGAAAAACGATTTGATTTCTTTCCATGTCACTCATTAAGATCTGTGTGACACTGTCATGAGCAATCCACTACCCAGAGGTCTTCATCAGATAAACAGGGCTTCGAAATTCATGGCGGAGGAATGCAGGCTGGAGAGGCACACCCAGCGCCAGCGGCCACCTGCACAGCCAAGTGCAGTGGCTGGCAAGGGACCAGGGAGACATGCTGCAACTGGGAGCCCCAACAGCCACAACCCCGCAGGTCTTAATCCCGGAATGTAAAGTAATTGCTCTTGGCTTAAAGAATAAAGGAAAACACCATCCTTAGCTGAATTGTGTATCGTTGCGCCCCCCTCCCCCAAACAACTGTGCTGAACACCAGATTCTGAAAACCTGCTTGACATTTGAAAATGAGAGAAAATAAGTGTTTTCTGTCAATGTTATTTGGATCTACCCGGGAATACTAACACAGGAGAACATTTGACTGCAAATATGTCTTGATTAATATGACTAAGTAGATGAGATTACCTTTAGCTCTAAGGAACAGCGCCTTGACTGTGGCTTGCCTGAATCTAACTGTAGAAGACTTGGATGGAAAAACAGTTCTTTGGTTTTTATTTTGAAGCTCAGATTTGATTTTCTTGTTGAAAAGTCTGGGCCGAGGCTGCCTGTACAGATGGAATTGCAACCGAAAAATGTGGAGGAAAGAGGAGGGGAAGCCATTGTGTTAATAAATTCTTGTAGTGGAATTGCCTTCTCTGCAGGAAAAAAAAAAAAAGGAAAGAAGAAAAACTCATAAAAATTCATAAAGGAACAGCTGCAAGTTTAAATTATTGTTACAGGGAACTGAAGATGGTTTTAACCTGCAATCGAATAAGTAATATTTCTATTTTTATTCGTTTGCCTTTCAAGGGGTTAGAGATTGCAAATGACTAGGGCTCTGTGTACAGGCTCCCTTCTTCCTTAAGGATCAGGGAACAGGGACATTGAGCAGAAACACCAAGGGAAAGAATAAAAAAGATCTCACCTTTCAAGTTCCAGGTTCTAAATGATGTGTTAATTTAGATAGTCTGCCCTGGACTCCTAATGACACAGAACTAATTAGCATAAGCTTGGAACCCAAGCTGCTGGGTTTCCTGTTCAGTTGAGCCAAACCAAAGTCTTTATACAGATAGCAATTTCATGTGGTTTAATTCAATACTACAGGCTCCCACAGGAGTATCAGCAACCAAGTCTACCCAGCAAGACAGAAAGCTCAGGCTCTCTTTCTGCAAGGATTATGGTGCTAAAACACACAGGGCCTTCCTCAGGTGTGAATGTTCAGAGGAAAGAACGAAGACTATTTGCAGACACCGTTCTCTGCTTGTGCTTTCTGCCTGATTAATTCAAACAAGAAAATTAAAGTGAATGTTGCAGCAGAAGTGTTTTGGGTACCACCAGGATGGTTCAGCCCTAGAGAACAGAACTGGGGGACTGACAACAGAAGTGGCATCCCCACAGCGCGGGGCAGCGAGCAGGAGGAAAGCCAGGCACAGACTGTCAGGAACTTGAGGCCTCGGTGAAATGGAAAATGTCACACAGCCCGGGAGGTAACGAAACAGCCACCAGCAGAGCTGAGGAGGCACTGATTGACAGGAGCCTGGCTCTCTGCTGGCTTGGAACGCTCGGCCAGTCTCCCCTGAGTTAACAGCTCACAGGCCTTGAGAAGTAAATTTCTTTCTGCCAAGGATTTATTCATTTATTTTAAGTTAATGTGTGTATGCTGAGTATGTATGTGTCCCATGTGCGTGTGGTGCCCACAGAGAGCAGAAGTGGCTGTCAGATGCCACGGAATGGGAGTTACAGGCAGCTGTGAGCTTTCGTGTAGTGCCGGGAATGAGACTCAGGTCCGGACAACAGCAGCAAATGCACTCAGCTGCTCAACGCTCACTCTGGGTGTTTTCTATTGCTTTGTATTTATCTCATGTGGAGGTCACATGACATCTGTTGTGACTACAGATGTGAGTCCATCATGTGGGTCTCAGGGATTGAACCCAGGTTGTCAGACTTGGCAGTAGGTGCCCTTCTTGCTGAGCCAGAGATTTCGAGTAAAAATTCATTGTTATATTTTCTTTTGGATGACTGACAATTCTTGTATAATTTTTAGTATTGCCCAGGGTCAACTAACTCCCAATTTGCTCTCTACGAGGAAAGTTACACTTCTGCAGAGTGTTGCTTAATGAGATTATTTTTGAAGAAGGGACTTAGGAAGGATCTCGCTGTGTAGCCAAGGCTGAATTTAAATCCACAGAAAGCCTTCTGCTTCAGTCCCCTGAGTGTTGCGCACACACAGACAAGCACACGTACATACACACACATGTATACACACACACACACACAGACATACACATGCATACACACATACCCACATATACACACAGACAAGCACAGACACACAAACATGCATACCCAGACACAGACACACACATGCACACACATGCATACACATACACACATGCACCACACACATGCGTACACACAGACAAACACGAATACACACACAGAAAAACACACATGCACACACAGACAAACACACATACATATACACACACATATACACAGACACACACATGCACACACAAACACATATACATACAGACACATACATATACACATATACGCACATACACACAACACACACATACACATATAATATACACACAAACAAAACAAAAGGAAACCAAGCATGCCTAGGAACAGTCCTCTGCACCATCCTTGCGAAACAAGCTTAGCACACGGAGAAGCCTTCTGCCTGCTGCTATAACTTTAGAAAACATGCTCAACCGTCTGGAGTACGGTGCTTGGAAATGTGTGTGCCTGAGGTGCTGGGGTTCCGGTCCAGTACCTTGAATCTCTCTTCTTGTCCTTTGGGAAGCTGTAAGCGGTCAGACACCCTGCAGGCTGTTGCCTGCTTATCACTCAATCCCTGCCCACAGCCAGGGCGGGCCTCGTTGCTTGAGTCTGGTAGGACTCTGCCTCACATGTCAGCGTCTCCCATGGCGTCACTGGTGTTGCTGGGACCACTGGCCACTGCCGTCTCTTCTGCAATGCTGAAGCTGTAAAGCCAGGGCTCGGGCAAGGCCAAGCATCTTCTTGCTGAAACTTGATCTGCAGGGAAAAGTTCTCACGGGTCCTCTTCTGGGTTCTTTATGAGCAGTCCCTGCCCCCTTGCTTCCTAAGGCTCTGCAGAGCTATAGAGCTGACCAGAGGGGGGTATGTTGTTAGAAGGCTCAGTGCCCCCCCCTCTTGCCCTGCTCCCCTACCCCACAGCCCTCTTCGTTGGCTGGGTTCTTCACTGTCCGAAACTATTGACCGGAAGCTTGATTTCCCCCTGGTGGTGGCTCTAGTAGAACAAAGATTCATTTAATAGCCACAGGTTCACAAAGAACATTTTTGTATGTAGAATCCTATTGACTCTAAGAGTACCAAACAAACAAAAACTTTCCATTAGCTCTTTTGTTTAATAGGAGTTCCTTGCTTTGAGAAAGCTGAACGCATTTCATTATGGAAACTTTATTATGTGGATGTCGTTATCCATAAAGCTTACTTGTCCACTGGACAGACATACCAGGCCCACTAAATACCAGAGTCTAGTACCAGGATCTCTCCCCAGTGCATAGAACTCAGGATGAACAGGCTAGTTACTCTCACTGCAAATACTAAAGAGAAGTAAATCAACGTCTGGTATAAAAGGCTGTCGGATAGAAATAAGTAACGTCAACCAACAGAAAGTGATGGAAGAAACCCCTTGATTGTGAAATGAGGAAAAGTCTCTAATACAGTGACATTTGGGCTGAACAGCCTGTGAAGATGTGAAAGAACAGGCCAGGCCAGGGCTGGGGAGTCACTGGCCGAGTAATCCACTTTTCTTTACTATAATGTGATACCCGGAACTGGGTAACTTCGTAGAGAAAACAGGTTGATTTGACTTCCGGTGAGGGCCTAGCATCAGGAATGTGGGTGGGAAACTGGAGCCAAGGGTCAACTCAGGAGTCAACTTGCTTCTGCAGTAACTGACTCTCCTGGGAAATAGGGAATCCTGTGGATTACCTTAATCCCTTCCAAGGGCACACAGCCAATCACCCAAGGCCCTCTCAGCCAGCCCTGCTCTTGCACCTTGTCACGCTGGGGACGAGACTTTCAATACTAGAAAGTACAACTCAAACCACATCCCAGCCATAGCAACTAGTGTTGCTGGAGTGCAGTGACCTGGGAAGTACATCCCAGGAAAGGTTAATCGGACAGGTCAGCCCAGAACGCCATCATGAGGTGTTTTTAATTTTATTTTAAAGACAGTGAGTGGGACCACAGGCAAGCAAAGGAGATGACTCCATGACACCTTAGGTAGGGTGTGGAAACCGGAGTCACAGATGGTGTTTCTGTAATGATAGGGAATAAGCATGTGTTCTGTTTGATCCCACCCACTGCCAATAGCTCAATATAGGGTATCTACACTCACATCTCTACTTAACAAAACTAGATGACAGGGTCACTGGTCTCAATGACCTTTTTTACAATTTAACGGGGATGACAGATAAAAGGTTTTTCAAGGAGCAAAACATCGTTGAAGGGAAAATAAACTGAGAGAGGCCCCCAGGCCTTTGACAATAGTTTTTGGCTGGAGCAAAATCCTCTTGAGTTATTCTATCCCGAATCACCATGGTGCTACTGAAGAACTAAAGGAATACTCATCATGACCCGTGTCACAGTAACACAGGCCAGAGCTGCCTGGTGATAAGACTTGGCTGTCCTTCCTCCCCACCCCACGCCAAAACCCCCACGGGCATGTAAGAGGCTATTATTTGTTTTGACAATAGCACCCAAATGTTTCTTATCATGTCATCTTATTCTTAGTAGTATAGTTATTCTTCTCAGACTCCAGAACAAGCTACAGCCAAGAAAAGAAGGACACAGGTAAACAGAATACAGCACAAAGAATCAAGCCAGGTGGTACTTCTTGGCTTCTTGGGAGAAGTATGATTTGGCTGAATTTTGGCCATAATGCTGAAGAGGAGAAAACAGTTCCTCTAGAAAAGAAAGGCATGAAACAGCCAAGAGAGAGAGGTGTGGGAGCCCAGGGCCCCAGTCAGACCCAGTGTCATAAGGAGAGGAGGCAGCTTCTCTTAGTGCCACCAAAATAAACACTAAGTTATTCTACAAAGTTCCATTAGGTGTAGAGTACGTAGGAATTACTGAATCCAGACCCTCGGCCTGATTATGTCCATGGTGGCTCAAGGAATATAGTTCTTGAAACAATAATATTCTTGTCTTTTTCTCTGGTTAACATATCAGAAAAAAACACTGATTTGAGAAAATTGTTTTTCTTCTTTAAAGTGGCCCTATTACCAATATGCAAATGATCCTCCTCAAAGATGACCTGAACTAGAATTATAACAATAGGATATTTCCTTTTGTGGAGTCATACATATTTTTAATATTTCATTTTAAAAGCGGTGCGTATATGTGTGTCCTTCTGGGTAGCTATGTGCATGCAAGGGCAGATGCCCATGGGTTCCAGACAGGGCATCCCCAAAGCTGGAGTTTCAGGTGGTTATAAGCTCTGCCTGATGCTCCTAGTGGCAAGGCCATCTCTCCAACCTTCTAACAGATACACTCAAGTATATTTCCAATGGGGGTTGCAGATGCCTTGTCATAAATTCTCCTAGATCTCTACATTAATGGCTTCTAACTCAGCTCACCTAGCATGTGTGAAATCCTGGCTTTAGTCCCTAGTACCTCTGCCACACACACCCTAGAAAAAAGACAAACAAAAATAGAAAGTAACAAAGACCTAAGAGAATAAAGGTACAATGTTTCCTAAATTGTTTAATATAAAAAGTTTTAAATATTTAGAAAAACTGTAAAAATAATATTAATGTCTATCCAGAGTCCTCTTAGATTTAACAGTAGTTCTTTCTTTTTTCTTTTTCTGTTTTTCATATCCTGGCTCAGTATTCTACCCTTACACTGGGGTTTGCTTTCCGTGGCTTCAGTTTTCAACCACCTGCCTTGGCCTGGAAAGGTTAAATGGTAAATTACAGAACTGCCAACGGCTAAGTTCTAAATTGCACGCTATTCTGAGCAATGAGATGGAATCCCAGTATATAAACTCATTCTACTAAATCATACATATACATATATAATACATATACAATTATATACATAATGCCGATAAAGGAATGCTCTGCTAGCAAGGCCAGGGCAAGCAGTCAGAGGGTGAAAGCTACCTTCCCCCATGTCCCTATATAGGCTTCCAGCAGAGGATGTGGCCTGAGTCCAGGAGTGTGTTCCTGCCTCGAGATCTGGATTAAAGGCATGTCTTCCTAACCCAAAGATCAGGATTAGAAGTGGATCTCCCTAATTCAAATTAAGCAGCAGCAGCGACAACCGTCTCTCACGGCTATGCCTTCCATTTTGTGGTTATAGTTCCAGATGCAGTCAGGCTGACTTCCAAGAACAGCTATCACACCTACCCAGGACAGGATGTAAATCACACTGCGTCCTGCATACCCTTTGTACTTGCTGCCCACCCTCAAATTCCTTAAGTAAGGATCTCCTCTATCAGATTGATGACTGTGGTGTTGAAACACTTGTGTTCAAATAAGCCTTGTTTTACCTAATAGTGACTCAAAGGGCAAGACCACTGATGGCAATTGAATGTGCTACCGAGAGGCCATAGATGACTCTTTTAGGTGAAAAGGTGAATGTTTTCTATTTAATTAGCAAAGAGAATGAGGTTGCTAAGATCTGCTGTGACAATAAAACAGTATGCTTATTTGGACTCAGAACTATCAATGGGGGTAGGATGGGGTGGGGCACAGAAAGATGGCTCAGTGGTTAATTGCACTGACTGCTCTTCCAAAGGTTCAATTCCCAGCAACCACGTGGTGGCTCATAACCATCTGTAATGGGATCTGATGGGGTGTCTGAAGAGAATGACAACTATCAATGGATAGAGCCTTTCAGGCTCTCTCTCTCTCTCTCTCTCTCTCTCTCTCTCTCTCTCTCACACACACACACACACACACACACACACACACACACAAAGACATTGAGAAACTAGTAAACACAGAACACTGCCAGTGTCTCTGTGTGTAAATCTTTATATCTCATGCTAAATGTTCGAATCAAAATAAGCACCTCCTAAAACTGAGAATTATCTTGTGTATAACCACAGTGTCATTGCTCCAATGAAAATAATTAACACTAGTCCTGTTGCTGTTGGTATCATATAATATCCACATTATTTAATTTATAATTCAGGCTCAGATTTTCCTCAGTTTTGCCTAAAATAGTTTTTGGCCATTTGCACTGAGCTAAGAGTCCATCAAGGTTCATATTAGCTGTTAAATCTCTGTGGTCTCTTTTAATCTAGCACATTTCTTATAATTTTTTTTGCCCCACAATAATCGATGATGACTTTAACAGTTGTTTTGTAGAGTGTTGTTCATTCAGTATTTTTCTGCAGAAGTTTTTGTTTTGTGTAACTTGATTAAAATGTTTAATTTTCTATAGCTACTATATATTTGAATTTAGGCATAGAACCCTCAGGTTAAACACTTTGGGAAAGAATATTTCATAAACTATTCTGTGCATTTTATCTCATCAACAAGGAAGGCTGCAATGCAAGTTAGCCGGGCTTTGTTGATTCTGATACCGATCACGTCCATGTGATCAGTATCATGTGTCCTAAATGAGCCAGATCCCATCTAATGCCGATCACACGGTGAGAGTGACAGCTGCCAGATCTCTCTTTGTACCCTGTGCCCTGGGAGGAACCGGGGCAGTGAGTGGCCTCTTCCAATGTGCTTTCCCACTCTATACACAGCCCCAGCCCATGGTGGCACTGGAGATTTAGATGTGACATCTTCCAAATGCCATCACCCCTTTTCTCTATGAACAAATGTCCCCTCACTGGTTAGGGTGCATGACTGAATTCCTGAAGGGAAACAACTCCCCAGTCCTTTTATTCTCTCTCAGTCACAGAAGGGGGGTTATTGAATAGTTCAATAACTGCATACAACACCCCCCTCTTTGGTATCACTGAGGAATTAGATTTTTCACATGTGCTTTTTACAATCATTGCAAATGTTCAAACTGTCCAGAATTTGAGAAGCAAGAAACCTTGAAAACCAGCTCTTATGTCTTTGTAACACCAAGAACTAACCCAGCACTTCTCTGCTATCTGGCCAACCTTAAGCTTAACTCATACCTTTCCTGCTCAGTAACTGGAATCAACCATTTCATCAAAGATCTTGGTACTTTGTACTTGGTAAAAGTGGGCAGAAAACAAAACTTATGATTTGGAGGTTGCTTATTGTTAGATATCACTATTCATATGCTCTAGAGCTACAGTCCACCTGTCTGCTCATCTGTCAATATGTACACAATAAGCACACCTACTCTACTCAAACATGCATATATTTTCATTTATTCCATATTGGTATTTCCAACTCAAATTTAATGTGAGGGATTAAAATTACAAATATTTTTACATTCGATATTCTTAAAGAAGAGGTGACAGAGCGAGGAACAAGTTAAATGTAAGAGGCAAGGAACAGGAAAGGATCAGAGCCATCGCTAAAATTTCTAACTTGGGAACCAGAGCCAGGATGGAAAGTGCCCCCTTTGCTGCCTTACTTGTGACAGGGATGCGAAGACAGAGAATAAGTCACAGAGGGAGACTGGGCCTCAGAAATCTATATGCCATGTGGTGGTGTGCAGGCCATAAAATCAGTCTGCTTGAGATGGTACGTATCACACATAAACAGAGATAAGACTAAGATTGGCAAAGGTGGAGTCATGCAAGCTCCCCTCAAAGTCACCAGCAAGAATCGCCTCTTGGTTAAATCAGAGAAGATACATCTAACCCTCTAAAGACTGGAGGCCCTAGGGAGTTTAGAGGTCTGGTTTGGTGTGAGGTGTGTGGTGGGAACATCCTCATGGAGATAGGGAGTGGGGAGGAGGTATGGGATGTGAAAAAGTCAGAGAGTGGACTGGGGTGGGGAAAATAAAATCTGGAGTGTAAATAAATAAATAAAAAATTTGAAAAAGTAAAAAAAAAAAAAAAAGAATCGCCTCTGAGGATGAGTTCTTCAAAGAGCATTAACAGCTGTAAACCGCTGCCCCTCGGTTCACTGGGGAAGCTCGATGCAGGGGTGTGACGCGTCAGGGTGGAAAGAGCGGGCTCAAGCAAAGGGGTATCAGTTTCACTGTTGTTTCTCTGATGGAGGTGAAGAACTTCAGGGAACAAAGACAAAACGGCATCATTTCTCCAGTGTCACCAGTGCCAGGCACAGCAGGTTGAAGAATCAAACAACTTTGCTTTCTCTTGGTTCTAGACGATGGGCTAAGGCCCAGTGTGAAGAGATCTGTTTCCTCCTGAGGTCTCTCTCCTTGGTTTGCTGGGTCCATTTCCTGTCTGCCTAGACAGCTGGCCCTCAACTTAGGTGTGGTCTGTGTCTTAATCTTTTTTATTTTTTATTTTTTATTTTGGAAAGATCTGTAAACTGTGTGTGTATGTGTGTGACTGTACATGTGTGGTTGCATATTAAATCCCCTGGAGCTGGAGTTACAGGCAGTTGTGAGCCACCTAATATGTGTGCTGGAAACAGAACTTGGGTCCTCTCCAAGAGCAGCAAGTGCTCTTAAACACCAGCCATCTCTCCGACCCTAATCTCTTTTCATAAGGACATTCATTCATCTTATTTGATTCATGGTCATCTAAATAACCTCGCTTTACCTTAATAACCACTTTAGAGGCTCTGTGTCCAAGAGAGGTCACATTCTTATGTACTGGGTGTTAGAACGTCAGCATGTGACCTTAGGGACCTGTAACACACGGGACTGGAAAAGGTTATGTGATATAGTTACACGCCTGAGAAGATCAGCACGCCTCTGTGGCTGGGTCTCTTTTCTAGGTGGATGAACTTCAGTAGGATTACCACTATACAATGGCTTGAGCAAGTTGGAGTTGATGATTAAGAAGGAGTCATATGTTCATGCACATTGCTATGGTCAAATGATGAATATACACAGAGAAAATTGGAGAAACATACCCAGCCCGCTTCTGCCAGTCTCCCCCACGCCCCCAGGCTTTGGACCTGAGTCATCATGCTTACCTTGCCTTCTCTCAGGGGGTGGCATTTAATCATCACCTTTTGCTCCTTTTCATTTCCAGGACAATTATCCCTAGGCTAACTGACTCATTTGATACCACCCGTACCTGTCAAAACGACATGGGAGTGGCGATGAATCTATCTCACTGCAGCAATTATTAAGGAGGGGGAATCAAGTCGTGTTAAGGGCCTTAAAGACCGCCTCCTCCCGGATGGGGAAGACGCAGGCTGGCACTGGCATAATGGCTGGCACGGGGACTTCCTCAGCTCCTTGAAGACAGGCCAGCCTCACCTTGACTCCTAGCCCAGTGTTCTTTCTCCTTCACCACAATCAAGTCGCTTTAGGCTTTATTTTTCTAATTAAAACCATTCCTGGAAATATTGCTTACAAATAACTTGAAATGCCTCGGAACACGACCGTGCAGGGTGAAGAGGACCGATTGATTGGTCAGGCCAGCCCATGCTGAAACCCCAGACTCATCAGTTAACTCTTCAGTAGCTTGTCTTGTGTTCCATTTATTAAAAATAAAATAAAATAAAATAAAATAAAATAAAATAAAATAAAATAAAATAAAATAAAATAAGAGTATTTCTCAGTGGTGGGATATAAGTAGGAACAGCTCCCATGTCACAGAAAGAGCCCGAGGACTTCTACAAGGGAAAAAAAAACAGCTGTAAAACATCAATAGTAACAGAAGAAGTGTTAGTATTCTTTATAACCTCAAACTTGGCAGAATTCAAGTTTCCATTCTGAGTAAAACAAAACAACATTCTTGAGAAAAACAAAACAGAATTAGATAGCAAACAACTATATTACTTAGACATCTTTCCAATTCATAGCAAAGAGGACAATTGTTATAAGATTAACCAGTTATGAACAAAGGCAAAAGCAACATAGCAATGTGTCCAAGGGTTTCACACTTCCACTGGTTAAAAAAAAAAAAATAGCCTAAGGCAAAATCTCCAAGGCAGTAGGCAGGAAGCATGAATATCTGGGGAAAATAAAAAGATGTTATCAAATCTACAATTTGACCATATGGCATGGTGTCAGACAGAAGTGTGAGACCTATCGTATCTCAGCCCTGTCCAGCCCAGGTGACTTGAAAGGCAGAGAAGTTCTGCCTGCCTCATAGCTGACCTCAAACAAAGGCTTTAAAGATCAAGATGGTGTCCACAGCCACACAGACAC
The DNA here is from genome assembly GCA_964023405.1 of Apodemus agrarius. NCBI lineage: Eukaryota > Metazoa > Chordata > Mammalia > Rodentia > Muridae > Apodemus > Apodemus agrarius. The sequence continues at coordinate 14,700,231 of OZ030007.1, forward strand.
ACGTCTGTGTGCACATATGCACCCACTTACAGGGAAGGTCACACCACATCCACCTTCCAGTATTCCAAGGAGCGGTAGCTCCTGAGAAGGCCTTACATCCTCTACAGCTTACCTGTGATGGATCGCCTTGACCATGGATCTGTTTAAGATCCCTCAAGCCAACCATGAGGAATGCAGAAGTCGAGAAGTACTGTGTCCATTGTGGATGTTGGGGGCCAAGATACGACACCCCAAATGCACCGAGAAGAGGTGCCAAGACAGTTGCATAGCCAGGGTCAGTGTCCAGGTTGGTCCTGATGAGGAGAAGGCATATGTTCAGTGTGAAGGATGCTTGGCCATCACTGACATAATTCAGATGGTCTAATCCCGAACGCCTAGCAAATTGTAATTGTATTGCTTTTTTTTTTTTAACTATTGAAAGAGAAAGGAAAGAGATGGAAAAGAAAGGAGAGAGTGCTTCCCAAGTGAAAGAATGAAGACTCTCAAAGAAACTCAAATCTATATCCAGTAAAAAAAAAAGGAGGGGGGAGGAAGAAGAAGAAGAAGGAGGAGGAGGAGGAGGAGGAGGAGGAGGAGAAGAAGAAGAAGAAGAAGAAGAAGAAGAAGAAGAAGAAGAAGAAGAAGAGAAGAGAAGAGAAGAGAAGAGAAGAGAAGAGAAGAGAAGAGAAGAGAAGAGAAGAGAAGAGAAGAGAAGGAGGGAGGGAGGGAGGAGAGGAGAGGAGAGGAGAGGAGAGGTGAGGAGAGGAGAGGAGAGGAGAGGAGAGGAGAGGAGAGGAAAGGAAAGGAAAGGAAGAGAAGAGAAAAAAGAAAAGAAGAGAAGAGAAGAGAAAAAAGAAGAGAAAAGAAAAGAAAAGAAAAAAGAAAAGTCCACTGAATGCCATCTAAATGCCTGCACTTGAGCTGGGAGCTGTCCTCTGTCTTCGGTCAGGGCTTCTCTGTCAGCTGGGGTCCAGGGTCCTCCTGGAAAGACTCAGGAGTCAGAATGAATGAAGTGTTGTTTGCCTCAGTGCCTAATGGAACACGTGGGAAATTCTTTCTCGGTCAAAACAAACAGTTGTTTAGACAGATACCTAACATGAATGATTCTTACTCCAAAGGCTTTTATTTATTTATTTATTTATTTATTTATTTATTTATTGTGACTCTTTATTACTTCAAGGGCCAAATAACATAAACCAGGCAAGAAACATGAAGAAATTAATGCATCCACAATGCACATAGAGAGAACAGAGCTGAAGGGACTCTAGTAGCAAAACTACCTGTGGGACTTTCTGGCTGAGAAAAGCTCTGTTTCTGCAGTCAGTTCCGTCCCACACTTCACTGACCTGGATCTCAGTAAGCCACAACCATCCACACATCTGCTGGTCCCTACCTACCAACCTCAGCTTGCTGCACTGGAAATGCTTTGCAAGGTGATTTGACAGCATTCATTGTAGGAACTGATTAATGCACATAACCTTTGACCCAATCATTTTCTTTTTCTTTTTTTAAGAATTTCTGTAGAGAAAAAAATTTTTTTTTGTTTTTTCGAGACAGGGTTTCTCTGTATAGCCCTGGCTGTCCTGGAACTCACTCTGTAGACCAGGCTGGCCTCGAACTCAGAAATCCGCCTGTCTCTGCCTCCCAGAGTGCTGGGATTACAGGTGTGCGCCACCACCGCCCGGCGAGAAATTTTAAGAAAAATGAAAATATAAATATTGGGAAATCTACCCTACTACTTGAAATTGTGTAAATTAAAAGCAACCTAAGTGTCCATTGACGTGAGCACAATGAAATAAATGATAGATATGTGTGTACCTGGGGCTATGTTTGAATTACTATTTCTTTCCAACCTAATAATTGCATTCACATGTATCCATTTTTATTGCTTCTGTAACAAATTGCTTCAATTTTGTAGGTGTAAAACAGCATAAACTAATCATCTCAGACATCCACTATAACTAGAAATCACTGTGCGGGTGGAGTCTAAGAGAATGTCCTTCCTCCCTTTTTAGCGTTGAAAGAACTCAATTGCACGTGGCTGTGGGCTGAGGACTCTGCTTGCTGGCTGTAAGCTGAAGGCTGCCTGTAGCCCCTAGAGGTCTTGTATTGGTCCTGCATGTAGACCTCCACCCCAAACAGCAATGCTACCCACCCTGTCTGTCATGGCACTCCCACTGAAGCATCATTCTCCAAACCAATAGGAAAGGCCCCACTTTTAGGTACTGAAGTGATGGGACTGGGCCCACCCAGAATTCTTGTTCAGCATACGCTCCTTTAACCACATATGCAGAATCCAGTTAGCTTTGTAAACCAACATATATGAAAGGATGTGGACGTGACAGTGAGAACCACTTGGGTCGTTAACTTACCCACCCATTTATGCTGCCCATCTAAAGAGTCTCCCCATGTTAAACAGTGCCACGGTATTTTCCCCATCTCCTTTACACATGTTATAAAAATCCTCTGCTGATGACTACATATGGCATTCTCTCATGACGTTTTTTGAGAGTTTTCCCCCTTATAAAATTAAAAATCTGTCTTAATTTGAAGTTTTAATTATTCTTTTGAGAATCTCATTTGTGAGAACTAGATCTATAATACTTACTACCCTCCCCCTCCCTCCATTAACTTCTACTGTCTCCCCTCATTTTCTCTCAGATTCATCACATTTTCTTCTTTAATTATTATATATGATATAATATATTATATATAATATTTATATGCTTTTTTTGTTTTGTTTTTCGAGACAGGGTTTCTCTGTGTAGCCCTGGCTGTCCTGGAACTCACTCTGTAGACCAGGCTGGCCTCGAACTCAGAAATCTGCCTGTCTCTGCCTCCCAAGTGCTGGGATTAAAGGCGTGTGCCACCACTGCCTGGCTTACTTACTTATTTATAAATATATATACATATATATATGTGTGTGTATATATACATATATATATATATATATACACACACAATGTGTGTGTTTGTGTGTGCCCATGCATGCATGTGTAAATACACCCTGCTGGGTCCATTTAATGTTGCTCATATGTACATGGGTTTAGGGCTAACCTCTTGAAATTAGATAATCTATCAAGAGTCTTATTCTTCACTGGAGAAGTACCTATCTTGGTCCTCTAGCTCTTACAATCTTTCTTCCCTCTCTTCTGGAATGTTCTCTAAGCCTCGGGGTAGATGCATTGCGGGTGTATCAGCTGGGGTTGGGTATCCATGGTCAGTTTTCTGCATTTGGGCCATTTATGATTTCTGTAATGGTCTTTGCTGCAAAGGAAGGTTCTTTGATAAAGGGTGATAAAGTGTCTTTGATGATCTACACTTTATGTTTGGATATAATGCAGTTAGACATTATACTGGTTTAGGAACGTGGCAGGAGTGGTTCTCCTCTGTGGTCTATAACTTCACCAGCATGGTTGTAATTCTGGGATGAATTCTCTCTTACTGCGCAGGGGAGGCCTTAAGGTCAACCAGACAGCTGCTGGTTACCACCAAGGTGTGAATGCCGCGACTGCATCCCAGGGACCGCCATTTTTACGGTTCCTAGCTTTACTTCTGGATACACCCTGTAGTTGCTTGTCTCCCTTCGCAACTTGCATTGTCCTTTCATAGACAGTGAATTCTGTAATGCGAGACTTCAGGCGTCCACATCAATTCTAGCTCAGTGCCTCTAGGTCCTATGACTACACGGTGTGACGTCCTCAGTAATAGAGTCTTGCCTTCCAATTCTGGGAGTCGACCAAGAGTAATGCATGAACCGACCATGTTTTGGGACTCTCTTGGAGTCCTCTACCCAATAACTTGAAGAGAAGTTTCCCTTGCCTGACACTAGGGGTGAGATAGTCTGTGCCTCTTGGGAAATGGCATAACTTCATCTAGTGTGTGTGTGTGTGTGTGTGTGTGTGTGTGTGTGTGTGTGTATTCTTGCATATAAACTAATGTTTCCCTTCTGGCTTTTCAGACATCCATAGTATCACCCCTCCCTCCCCCTCTGTGTGGCTGCCCCTCCCCTGTCCTAGTTAAAGGTCCTCCCCCTACCCATTTTACCTCATTTACCTCTCCCCGGCACCCATAGCCTGCTAGCCCCTTTTCCAGGATTAAAAGAGTCGCCATGGTCTCTTTTACACTTTCCTGGTTAAAATTCTTAATTTCTGGCAAAGGGGGTATATTTGGTGAGAGGAGAGGGTGGCCTCGCAGTTTCTTTGAAGGTCCCGAAAGTAGGTATGGATGAGTCAGGTTTTAAAAACTGGTATCCGTAAAGAGGGACCACAAAGCACTAAGATGATGAGCTGGACAGTAAAAATTCCATGTTCTTCACATTCCCCTCCACATGCTTGGCATTTCTTCTCAACGGAAAAGTACAAATATTGGGATAAGAACATTTAACTGACAGAAACGAGAAACTCCAAATGCTAATCCTGCCTAAAGGGCAGAATTTAATTCTGTTCTAAACTACTGTGTGTTGGATTAAGAGGAGTGGTTAGCCAAACATTCGAGAACAAGTAATTACGGCCACATCTCGCTAGCACATGCTTGCCTTCACCCTGTTTATGCACTGGGCCCGCAGTGGGAAAAGAGAAAACACTGTCTGACACATCCTAGCCAGCCACAAGAGTTTCAGACTGACTTTTTAGTTTTTTTTAAATCACCATCAAAGAAACATTTTTATTCCCATGATCTTGATTTGGATACTAGTGAGACAGTTTCTTTCTGTTATAGGAGACTTTGTGTGTGTGTGTGTGTGTGTGTGTGTGTGTGTGTGTGTGTGTATGGCTGTACATTTCCTGCCAAATCTTGGTCATCTAAATGTGGAGGTGTACAGTTCTTGTGTTTGGTTCTTGCAGTATGTTTAAAGTGGGGATGGATGGGGGAAAGATGGACTTTATTTATTCAGTCAGCAAATGTTTATGAGACACTGTGCCCAGAAATGTGCTGGGCTGTCAGGACATAGGGATTCAAACAGGTTCCTCACACTTGGTGAGCTTGTGGTACAGCGGTAGGGGACAACGACCGCAGCCCTTACTACACAGAACAAAAACATTCTATTGGAGTCAAGCACGGCATTGCAGGAATACAGACGTAGGCTCGGGACAGTCAAGGATGACCTCTTGGTGTCACTAATGGCATGCCTCCAAGGACCCGTGGATGGCAAGCAAATTAGAGGATAGGAAGCTCGCAACTGAGAGAACGACTTGGGAGAGACCAGACCATGATTGAAAGAGAGTGCCAACAAGGCAGGGTGGTGAGATGACACAGGTACTGTTGTGAGCATAAAATGAGAAAGCGGAGGAAGAATAGGTTCTGTGAGCGTGTGGCGGAAGGGCGTGCCTCAGCGGGCCCAGGCCGAGGCATCCCTTCCCCCCTGAGGGACCAGACTCAGAGGACATAGTATAGAATAGGGTTTATTCAGGGCACGGGGAGGGGAGTTAACAGAGTAGTAGGGGTAGAAAAAGGCGGAGAGAGGGAGAGAGTAGAGAAGTAAAGGCCAGCCATGACCACATGGAGAGAGGAGGAAAGGGAAGGGGGAAGGGAGGAGCCCAAGAGGGCAAGGGAGAAGCTATGAGAGTGAGAGAATAAGAGAGAGAGAGGAAAGGGGCAAGCAGCCCTTTTTATAGTGGGCCAGACCTACCTGGCAGTTGCCAGGTAACTGTGGGGCGGAGCTTAGACAGAATCCTAACAGGTACCGGTACTGTTTAATGATGTTATCACTAACGTGATATTCAGAAAGTTAAACATCAAAGCTGAACTTCGGTGCCGTGGATGCTTTGCATAGTTCCATCCTGACCCTGACTGACAGGAATGAGGATACGGAGATATCCAACAGGCACCAGCAATCTGTTACTCATTCAATACACATTTATCAAACCTCCGGGAAGCACAAACCGGTGTTAAAGATTAAGGGGTGCACTAGGTCTGCCTAGCAGCTTAGCTTGCTGGGAAAGACAGGCAGGGTGTGAGTGATGGGGTGGGGGTGGGGGGGGGACACCAGGCAGAGGTGGAAGGTTCTTCAAGGAAACAGATTCAGAATCAGAGCATTATCTAAAGACTCTTGGTACCGCTGTGGGCTGGGTCTCCCGTGGGTTCTCCCGGGATGTCGTGGAGATGAAAAGATGGAGCTACACCTCTGTAACAGCTTGAAAAGGAGGAACTTGCTCGCAATGCCGCCATTATCTATCTCTGAAACATTTGGCTCGACCCTGCTTATACAGCCCGAAGTTCTGCTTCCTTTCCTAAAGACTCATGGTAAGACGAGTGCACTAGGGGCTGGAGGTGAGGCTTGCTTAGTAGAATGTGAGCCCAGCATGCAGGAAATCCTGGGTTCAGACCCCAGCTCTTCATAGACCAAGCAATGGGGAAATATGCTTGTAATCTTCGCACTGGGGAGGTTGAAGGAGGAAGATCTTTGTATAGGAAGGTCAAGGCCAGCCTGGGCTGCACAAGATCTGGTTTTAAAATAAAACAGACCAAAAAAAAAAAAAAAAAAAAAAGCACAAAACTGAAACTGTGTTTCTGTTGCGCAGTCTATCTGCCCACATAGCAGAACGACCTCCCCTGAGTAAGAGTTCAGTCTTTATTGCTTAAAGATGAACAACTTCCTACCCATCATTAGGCCTGAATGCCACCCCCCCTCGCCTCACCATTCCAGCCCCATGTTCCCCTGAATGCCCTCTTCCTACACACTTTACCGCACGCACTGGGCTCCTGGTCCTAATTATCAGTTGTGTAATTTATCGATAAAGCCAAACATGAGTAAGAGGGGAGGGGCTAATTAGACACGGAACACTCAGTGTCCCAACAAGAAAAATTCCAGGGATTCGAAAATAGAAAATCATCGGCGATGTGCCAGCTTTTCTTCCTGACACTTCTTCTGTGGACTGAAGAAACCAGCAGAGTTCTTCATGAGCCAGCAAGTGGTGGGCTCGAGAGTCGGGGGCGGGGGGGGGATGCCATCAGCTCCAGAGACCTGAGCCTTGTGGAGAAAAGCCATCATTTAGAACCACAATTCTACACACAGGAAGGATGGTGGTGCTCCGAGGGAAACACTACAGAGAAGCTGGAGAAGGGATGGAAAGGAACATGAAGCCACCTGCCAAGAGAGGGCATGTGGCGGGCTATAGGCCTGTCTGGAAAAGGTGGGACTGTTGTTTCTTTAACGGGACTGATAAGCTAATAGCTTACTTGTCTGACTGTAAAGACTCAAGTCTGATTACATGAAAGAGGCAACTAACATTGTTGCAAACTGGCCTTAGACGTGTCTATCTTTCCTTTTTGTGAGTCAGGGTCTTGTGATCCTTGACCTCAGTGCTATAGCCTTCCTTCCCGCCTTGTCTTCCTAGTGTGGGATTATAAACAGTTATAAGGCACTGGACCTGGCTTAAACTTACCCCTAGATAGAAACAAAACCGTTCTTTAAAAAAAAAAAATAATGGAGAAACCACTCTAATGGTGAGTATACCCACTCCATCTCCCCTGCCTATGTATCCAAACGCATTTCTAAGTTGACCATCTGCCCAAGGTCAACTGACAGGATATGTTCTCCACCTTATAGGAAAAAAAAATTCCAAGGTCAGTGGGTTGAACTCTCTGAAGGACCCAAAACTCAGTGGTGAGTGTCATTGTCAGGTGATAATGAGCACATTGTTTAGCTGTTCTCTGATTATCATATCAAACAACTGAAATGATATTCTGAGATGCATGTGTACATGTGCGCACACGTGCTCTCTCTCTCTCTCTCTCTCTCTCTCTCTCTCTCTCACACACACACACACACACACACACACACAAACACCACCACCACCACCACCACCACACCCTACTCTGTATCAGAGACAATAGAGAACCAATCAGAAGTTTCTTAGATCTGCAGGAAATAGCAGTGAAGACACAGCCTCCTTGGTGATGGCATATCGGGCCGCTATTTATAGCCCATCATGCGTCCACTGGTGTGCGCTAGGGTCCTCAGCAGCCAGAGAATAATTTTAGGGAATGAGCTTCCTGGTGAGCTCACAGCTTAGCCCTGCCTGTGTCACTATCTTGAGTCAGCAGCAGATAATTCTGTGCAGAATGAGCTAATTTTAGCCATCTGTGGGATCTTTGTAAACACTCTGTAGTGACTCTTGCAGAAGTCAGTGTGGAGCAGTAGCTGTCTCTGCCTCATTTTCAGCCCCCAGTAATCTACCAGGGATCTTTTGAGGTGACGTGTTCTTACAGGAAACGGCTAGGTGAGCGTCAGTGCTTCAGAGAGAGGATATTCAGCATTCTGCCATTGATCCAAGGTCAGAAGGTTTAATGGGTCCAGAAAATGCTGCCTACCTTCACGTCATTTTTCTGTTATCTTTGACACATTTTTTTTCTGTCGTCATTTTGGAGATGTCATCTCAGGAACCCAGAGCACAGGCTCAGGGAGGGGAGGCAAGAAGGGGGTATGGTGAGTTCCTGGAGCGAGCGGTTTCTCCCAGCTTCAACCCCACTTCCTCCTCGCCCCCCCCCCCCGCCATGCACACTCATGCTGTCCACTTGGAGTGTGAGGTGATGGTTCAGCTCCTGAATCACACCCCGCGTTCAGGCATGCACCCCAGGGCTTAGGGTTACATTTCCTCCTAGTCAGTCACTTGATGAAGATACCCCAGGGTCTCATGAGTCTCTAGAGAACAAGGGGGGGCAGATGAGACTACACCCATTAGCGCTCTCAGTTCCTAATGTCTTGTCACAGCCTGCACAATTGACCAAGAATTCCTATTCTGTGGACTTAGAACCGCAGGGTTTGGCTCTAGGGTCTGTTGCTCTCCTTGGATCCTATTTAGGCTCTGGCTAGCATCCAAAAGAGGCAGAAAAGGACAAGGAAAGCTTGTATCTTTCTGAGTTGCCCATTAGAGAGGTGGGCAGGCCAGCCCATTGACCTGCTCCACTCGATTCCTTTAAGGGAGGAGGTAACAGCATCTGTCGACATAAGGTTACGTTCTGTTCTTTCCTGTAACACGGAGACAGGAGGATTGTCTAGCATTTAAGAGCAACCATGTAGCAAAACCTTAGCTCAAGAGATACAAACAAAGGCCAGTGAGACGGTAAGGTTTGATCCCCGGAGGCCACATAAAAGTGGCAAGAGTTGGTTCTACAAAGTTGCCCCCTGACCTCCAAATAAATGTGCACAGTAGCACACTTTTGCCCACACCAAACACACATATGAATGTACACACCACAATATATAAAGCAACAATAATTTTAGAAACATCTAAATATAGGATCTATTTGTGGAATAAACGTGGAAACCAGGCAACGGTGCTGAGTTTGTAAGAACAGTGAGGACATACTCCAGGCCCATGAACCTGAGCTTGGCAGAAAATCTCATCAACCGGGAGCGGGAGGCATCTGGCTGCTTGTGAAGGAAACTCTGTGGGGCTTATCTCTTTGTTGAAAACCTTCAGCCCTGGAATGTTTGAAATCAAGTCTGCCTGTCGGAAAAAAAGAGAATGAGAGCATCTCAAATGAATGCACGGGCGGCCAGTGAGGAGGAGGAGAGCACAAAAGATGAAGAAGGAGGAAACTGAGACTGGGTGAGAGGGAAAGGATGCTCTCTGTAGCCATTTTTATAAGAAAGGCAGCTACTGTGGATTCCAGCGTACACTTTGTGTTTCTTGAATTCTTTAAAAGTCTTTTCAGGACTCTCGTTGGGGGCAAGATTTTGCTAAAGGAAACTTCATTTAAATGCCTGTTTCCAAAGAAAACACACACCATACCAAGACACACACCATGTGTGTAGCTTCACTGTATTGCTGGGGACTGGACCTCCCTCGTGGATCCTCTTTACTGAGGATCCCAGTGTCCTTGGCTCCCCCATAAAACCGAGTCTCTCCGACTCTGGACCGAGTACAGCAAGCCTTTCAGAGCGAGGCGCAGGAGGCCACCCTTGGCTGTCTGCTAAGGCAGGCAGGGCTTGTGTGGCGGGCGGGCGGTCCCTGTGAACCATGTGGGCAGCGCTCTCTCTGAGGAGCCTAAGAAACCGACCTTTTGAGGAACGCAGTGTTAAGGAATGTCTGGAATGTTTTTAGCCCCAAGAGTTTCCTGGAAACCTGTATGGTCCCCAGTGAAGAATGGATAAAGCAGTATTACAGAGTTAAGCAAGACTGGTTCAGATCAGAGAGGCACTGGAGCAAGTCATTAAGAGGATGAGACTGTCCCCTCTCAAGCATGAGAAGCAGGTTCAGAGTTTCTTTCTAGAATCCAACTACATCTAACAAACCAACTCCCATCCTCCCAGGCTGAGGAGAGGGCCAGCCCTAAACAATCTGCAATTGTCACCGAGAGCAACCACCAGAGATTGCTTCTCTTTCTTTCTTCCCCACAATGGCCTTTGCAGTGTATGAATGAGTGAGCTGTTAAATACCTACATATTTTGTGCTGCAATTCTACGGTATTCACAAATGCTATTTGTGGACCGGGGAAGTCATATTTCTAGTTACCTCGTAAAGCTTTTACTATATTTAAAGGTTTCTAAAAAGTTATTTATAGCTAGGTGTCCGCGTATGTGAATAAGGGATCTATTTGACTTGAATTCTTACTCCTGTGAGAGCCTGAAGCCCGCTACAGCTCAACACAGTGATTTCATAGACACGGTTCACCTAGAGTAGCAGCCATCACATACTGTGGTCACTGACTTTGGATATTCTCCTTTTTTGGATTTTTCAAATTCTTTTGTCTGCATTCCGTGGTGAGTCACTGCAATTGGATGCACACGCAGATACTATTTAAATATCTATATAAAGGCATACTGTGTGTGAATATGTGTGATAAAAATTCATGAAATAAAATTTACCCTTACCTACTTGATGCATTTTGATATTTTTTCAATCTATTTTACTACTTCTTTTTATAGAATATTCAGACGATTACAGTGATTCATTTTATTTCCCTGCCCATTGATAGGTCACAATTTGGAGTGTGAGAAACTCTGGTCTCCCTGGCCCTCTAAATGACTTCTTAATGGAGTGAAGGAAAATGTTAGCGTGTATAAATGTGGACGTGTAATTGAAATGACTCAGGAAACGTGGAGATGCTGCTGAAGGATTCTGAGTTTTCCTATGCTTCTGTCTTTTTAAAGGAATATTTTCATTTATTATTTGAAAATTTAATACATGTGTGTCTTGACAATATTTACCCCAACCCTCCCTCTCTTTTCCCTGGGTCCCTCCTGTGGTGGTTCGAATGAAGATGGCTTTCATAGGCTTGTGTATTTTCATGATTAGTCCCCAGTGGATACATTGTCTAGGGATGAGGAGGAGGCGTGGCCTTATTGTAGAAGATGTGGCCTTGTTGTCGGAGGTGTGGCCTTGTAGTAGGAGGTGTGGCCTTGTTGGAAGAACTGTGCTTCTGGGGTGGGCTTTGAAGTTTCAAAGTCTGTCCCAAGCCCAGTGTTTCTTCGCCTGCTGCCCGCAGATCAGGATGTAACGCTCTCAGCTACCGCTCCAGTACCATCTTTCTGTTTCCCATCATGATGATAATGGACCAACCCTCTGAAACTGTAAGTCCCTAGTTAAACGCTTTATTTGATAAAAGTTGCTTTGGTCATGGTGGCCACAAACTAGTAGCCACGGCCCCAAAGGAAAATGACGCTTCTTCCCCCAGCCACCACCAACTGTCAATAGATCCTCAGCACGTCTGGACTGGACTTTGAATATGTAATTTAAGTTGCTTATGGTCGATTTTGTAATATTATCCCATCCTGGAGGCCATCAAGTTTTAAAAGAGAATACTCACATGCCATTTTCCTTCCTTTTAAATACGTGGCATAAAAATACAACAAAATATCAAACTTAAAAAGCAGGCTTCTTTAATACTGCCCCTCCCCCACCCCGGTGTTTTGTTTTCTTTCTTTTTTTTCTCTTTGTTCTTTTCTTTCTTCCTTTTCTCATAGAAGAGAACACACTTGTGAGGAGCACACAGAATTAAGAGACAAAGTCTGGGTTTAAAAGAAAGCTCCAGCCACAGCTTAAGAATAGACCCAGCTGGGCTCCAGGCAACAGGCACTTCCTCAAAACGTATGTTCAAAGGGCCTGGAGATGTAGCATACTTGGTGGTGAGTATAAACCAGGCAGAGTGACCAGACAAGCAATCCCAGCACTCAGGAAGTTCTGAAGGGTCAGCAGGGGGATCAGAAGTTCAAGGTCTTACTCACTTATGGAGCTCAAGGCCAACCTGAGATACCCAGGTCCTCGTCACAAAGAAAAGTCTACAAAACAGTAATAACTAATAATATTAATAATAATAATAATAATAAATACACTTTAATCTATGAACTTAGCTTTTGAAAAATAATTACCTGCAAAGGGTAATTATTTAAAGAAACTTTGTTGTGATTCTGTTTGTGAGAGCGACTGAGTCTATAATTAAGTCTGGCACCGCAGTCCTGGACCCTTTCATTTGTCAACAGTGAAGTCTGGTTAGAACTGTACAGGTGAGAACATGGAGAAGAGTATTTTTTTAAAAAATAGGTCATGTATTTTACCTTCACGTCTGGTTTATAGAAGTCAATTTTCATATACAGAATTGAATCTAAATGGGGTCCTGACTATATTTATTCTTGATGCTGCTAAGTTCCTAGATTGCATCAAGAGAGATTTTTAGTGTTTTATTGTAACTTTCTTTGTTCCTGATAATTTCATACATGTGGGCAATGACATAGCTCCACATCCACCTCTTCCTGATTCCCTCATCCAGCTCTCCCTGTCTCCTTCAGTATGTCCTCTTTTCAGGTTCACTCTAAGACCAGTCATGGCTACCATGAGTGCATGGATATAAAGCATCCCACCGGATTATGGATCTGAAGTTCCTACTGGAGTAAATCTACCAGTGGGAACACTCTCAGAAGACGAGGATTCTTCCTCCCCAAGCACCTACCAACTGCTGATGGCTCCTTAGTAAAGGGTGGGAGGCTGAAGTGCATCTCTGCCATCCATGCTGGGATTTCAGTTGGCTTCATCCTGTGCAGACAACGGGCCGTGAGTTTATGAGCGTGAGAGCCATGTCCTATCCGAGAGGCAGCGCTCCTCCCCTTCTCCAGCATTTACCTTTGTTCTGTTTCCTCTGAAGACCTTTCCTGAGTCTCCACGAGTCTGGGGTGAAGGGGCAGGATAAGTTGATAAGGATGTTCTATTTAAGACTGAACACCCCGTGTATTATTCTCAGCACTTGGACAGGCAAGCTTCCCTGTACTGACCACTGCTCATTGTGAAGAAAGAAAAAAAAATCTCCTTTGACCAAGATTGAGAGCAGCACAGATCTATGGTTATCAGTAGAAATATTTAGAAGTTCATTTAAGTAGCAGACATTATACTACGGCCTGTATAACCTTGCCAGCCACAGGCTTCTAATCAGTATTCCAGTGCCAGGCACGTCATGTTCTCACGCAGAGCCGGCCTCAAGTTCAACAGTAGGCACACCTCGCCAGGCAGGTCAGGAACCGTAAGATGCAGAGTCCTGCAGTGTGCAGGACTTTTGGCATCTTTTCTCCCCAACAGACTGCACAGAACCTCCAGCACTGTAAGAGCTAGCCTACAGGAAGGACGTTTCCTGGTCAGTTAGAGATTAAGCGACATATTTTAAAACTCCAAAGACAACAACACGGATGGATGCCCAGGCTGTTCTGAGAGGGCTACCCTTTAAGGACTTCTCTCCTGGAATGGATCTTTTCCCAGTGGTCACATGGAGTTTCTGTACAAACTCCTTCCTCAGTCTAGCATGGGGGACTCAAGCAAGAAGTTTTCAATAAGCCCTGCTGTCCTGTTCCAAATAGGCTTTCTTCACTCATCTTTCCAAGTTTGTCTACCATGCTTGGTTGCGAGAGCCTGTCAACTCCTGCCTCCTTCCTGGGACCCAACAGGGAACAGACAAGACAAGTGTCTACCCTGCTACATCCCAACCTTACACCCCTGGCTACATTTGGGGTTGGGTGTCTATTACAATGTATTTGAGGAACACATATATGCATGAATAAACAGCAAATTAATTACTTGCTCTTACTTTTAGAACCATTTCAGAGTCAACCTTCCCTGTCGGTCAGTCACAGGGTAGAACAAATGTCAGTCAGTTTCTCTGTCACCTTCATCCAAGCTAGAAGGTTGATCTTTTCCAGGAAGCTCCCAGTCGGTGTGTACAGCCCCAGCTCCCTAGGAGGAGCCCTCATATCTCTGAGACTGAAGCTTGTAGAAACTGCTGACTTATCATTTGGAAACTTCTAGAAGCAACAACTCTGGTGCTGTCCAAAGTCTAAAGAAAAGGGAAAATTCAAGTCTTTCCTCTTTCTTCTCCAAATTGCTTGTGGCAAATATTTCTCTAGTGAAAACAGAGATGCTTTTCCAGGTAGATGTTTATAGGCAACATTGTCTGAGTGTGTTTAGTCAGTTAAGACACAAACCAGGAGATTCTGATTCCCACGTTGCTAAGTAGCATTCTTCAGAAACCAGAAAGAAATTCTTTAACATGGTAGGCTCAACTAACATCGACTGTCCTGAGTGTTGCTTAAGCCACCCACAGTTGTCATGTGAGTTAGTCAAGAAGATCCTACAGGTCAGTAGGTGCAGACATGACACCTCAGCGTTCCAAAGGAGTCAGGACTGGGTCCTGCTGATAAGAAAGTCTGCTGGTATTATATCAGGCCTTTAGGGAAAGCTAAGCACCAACAGGGAATATGGAAGTCACACAACTGTCTTGACATCTGCATGGCATTTCATTGCCACAGGATGTGTGAAGAAAGAAACAGAAAAGACTTCGCTTGGGAAACGCTGAAAGCAATGTCTCTTTTCAAGAGTTTTACGGTTCTGCAAGTGTAGACCAGAGTCCGTGTGCTGGAGAATCTGAACGGCCTCGTAGTGAAGGAAACTACTGAATCTTGTTTAAGCAAGGGCGTTCATTAAGCTAGGGAAGCATTGTTCGAAGGCATGCCTACTACCTAGTTGGAGCTCGGAGCTGGAAGGACCATTTATGACCTGTGATCAAGAGCTAAGGGCTCCCTCCACCTTCACCACGCAGGCCTGAATGTCTTACACACCCCAGCCATACAGAGGCCCTCTTAA
Organism: Apodemus agrarius; assembly: GCA_964023405.1. NCBI lineage: Eukaryota > Metazoa > Chordata > Mammalia > Rodentia > Muridae > Apodemus > Apodemus agrarius. Next base: position 14,715,278 of record OZ030007.1, read on the forward strand.
ATCTTTCTCTATCTCCTAACAATGGGAAAGGGACAGAATTCCAAAATATTCCACTCTGCAGCACACAGGTTACATTCTAAGGATTTTATATTAAATCGCCACCTGCCATCTGTGGTAGGGTATATACCACAAGGTATACCACTGCGTATACCACAAGGTCCTATCTCTTGTATGTGTGCAACATTTCTCACACTGAGCCTGGGATATGAGTGGGTTTTCTCCCATTTTGTAGATGCTCTTCACAAATTTCAAATTGTGGTTCAAAGGCCAAAGCTGATATTGAATGCCATTTTAGTTTGTTCAACTCTTTTGGTTGATCGACTTTTTGTTTTCGTGAGGCACTGTGTATGGTTTGAATATGCTTGACCCAGGGAACGGCACTGTTAGGAGGGGTGGGCTTGTTGGTGGAGGTGTGGCCTTATTGGAGGAAGTGTGTCACCGTGGGGGTGGGCTCTCAAGACCCTCCTCCTAGTCACATAAGACACAGTCTACTCCTGGCTTACTTTGGATGAAGATGTAGGACTCTCAAGCCCTTCAGTACCATGCCTGCCTGGACGCTGCCATGCTTCCTGCCTTGATGATAACGAACTGAACCTCTGAACCTGTAAGCCAGCCCCAATTAAATGTTGTTATAAGAGTTGTCTTGGTCATGGTGTCTGTTCACAGCAGTAAAACCCTAACTAAGACACACTGTCTAACATGGTAGATCAGGCTGGCCCGTAGCTCACTAAGTTGCTCAGGTTGGCCTCAAACTCACAATAGTCCTGTCAGTCTCTTACATGATGGGAATGCAGGCACGGCTCCCAAACCTAGGGAATGTCAACAATTTATTCCTTCTACCACATTAATAAGATCTGACACTGACATAATGTTTATTATAAGCCAGGCACCAAATTTTAATGGATTTAATTCATAACAAGTCAATGGAGGTGGTATCCCTAGTTCTGTTTTCTGACTGGGAGAACAAGAGGAAAAAATGAAACAAGCTGTCAAGTTCACACAGATGGAAAGAGGCGGGGCTAGAATTCACATGAAGCTGTGCAGTGAGTGGCTGTGCAGTCCAGGAAGTCCTATAGCTGTGTTCATTTCAGGATTCTCCAGACCCCATTGGCTAGGGAAGCATTGTTTGTAGGTAATGGTCAGTTTCATCAGATGTGGCTTGGGGTCACAGGACTAACTTCTCTTCGATCCTGGGCTCTACTTGTCTTGCCCTTAGAGGCTATCATGGTCTCTATTTCCTCCAGGCAGTAGGGATTCCCACAGCTTTGTGCTCTTCTTTCTCAAACATTATCATGGAATAAAATCAAGTGAACCTGTGTGCAAAGATCATAGTAAAGGAGATCACTTTAGAACAGAAAAATGGTTTTCCATCTCTTATCTACCTAGAGGAAAAAAGCCATCTTTTGTGCTCTGAATATCTGAAAAGTCTAAAACACTCAAAGGTCTCTAGTAATACGGGCCTGCAGTTTGCAGTGTGGATGGTAATTCTGTGACGGTCTTTCAAAATCAATGAGTTCAGCCCTTAGTTCCCGTGTGGTTTGGGTGGGTGAAGCGATTCATGTGGACCAACCTCTCTGCCCCCGGTTTTGCACAGACTGTCTAAGTTTACAATAAATATTTGAGATGGAGGCAGCTGGTGTTCCCAGAAGCACAAGACGGGGGCACCCAGAGTTGAAGTAACTCACCCCGGGTCTGACAGCCCTGCAGCACACATTAGAACCAGACGGCGAAGAAACAGCCTGGCTTCCCACTGTCCCCAGCTGCTCCAGCTGCTAACGCTGGGCTTGGACAAAGCCAGCCAAGGGCCCCCAAGTTCTAACAAAGTGATCATTTGCTTTTTGAAAACCCTCCATTAAAAGGAACATGACATCTCCAAATGGTTATCCTTGGGGAACCATCGAAATCTGTCAACTGGAAATAAGATTCCAGAGGGGGAAACCTGAAAACCTCTAATTGCTCCAAGATGATAGCTGGTCGGCAGACCTGGCTCGTCTTAAAAGGACATGTGTTGGCAGGGACAGCTGGCATTTAACAGGCGTGATTGGGGATCTCATCGTCGCAGAAATCATAGCTGCCCGTTCTAGGTCTGTTACAAAGTTGTTTTCATGTCTCTCTCGGCTGCAGAAGCCAGTGCGGCTTACCCTCAGTGCAGCCTGTGCTTTCCCCTCCACCATGTGGGCTGTATTTTTTTTTTTACAGCATTAAGGATTATTTTACCGTGTATAAAAAATAGGAAAGGATCCCTTTATCTCCTAAAATAATTTACTTTATGTGAAGTTATTGATATGTGGTGTTGATCTTGTTACCCCGCAAGGCCTTAAGAAAGAATCTTTAAGAGTTGTAAAGGGGCTTTCAGATTTTTCAGGTCAGAGCTGGAAAGATGGCCCAGAAGTTAAGAGCCTGTCCTGTTGCTGCGGAGGACTCACACCGACTCCCAGCAGCTGTGTTGAGTGGCTCCCAACTGCCTGTACTGCTCCAGGATCCAATCCCTCGCCACACATGCACACACAAACAGGTACATACCCACACAAAGACACCGGTGCATACACAGAATCAAAAGCCTCCAAATCTAAAGCAACAGGAGGTTCTGACGGTTGCTTGTCTTCTTGGAACTCATGCTCAAACTGGGCATCGGCGGTGGCACAAGCCTGTGGTCCTAGCACTGGGAGGCTGAGGTAGGAGACTGGAGGTTGAAGAGAAGTCTGTCTCAAAAAAACAGACAACACAACCCCAAATTGACAGGCACCATCACCAACACAGACAGAGTAATGACCGTACATGGACTTTTGAAGGGGGAAGATGAGAGCAAAGGATAATGGTCATTTTTGAATATATGGGTGTGTGTGTGTGTGTGTGTGTGTGTGAGATGTATGTATGTTGTGTGTATATGTGTTGTGTGTATGTGTGTTGTGTGTGTGTGTGGTATATGTGGTGTGTATGGTGTGTGGTGTGTGTGTGTGTGTATGTGTGGTGTGTGTGTGTGTGTGTGTGTGTGTGTGTATGGTATGTATATGTGTGGTGTGTGTGTGGTGTGTGTGTATGTGTGGTATGTGTGTGTATGTGTGGGGTGTGTGTGTGTGGTGTGTGTGTGTGTGTGTATGGTATGTATATGTGTGGTGTGTGTATGTGTGGTGTGTGTATATGTGTGTTGTGTGTGTGTGGTGTGTGTGTGTGTGGTATGTGTGGTGTATGTGTGTGTGGTATGTATATGTGTGGTGTGTGTGTGTGGTGTGTGTGTATGTGTGGTGTGTGTATGGTATGTATATGTGTGGTGTGCATATGTGTGTTGTGTGTATATGTGTGGTGTGTGTGTGTGGTATGTATGTGTGGTGTGTGTGTGGTGTGTGTGTGTGGTATGTGTGTGTTGTGTGTGTGTGTGTGTGGTATGTATGTGTGGTGTGTGTGATGTGTGTGTGTTTGTGTGTGGTGTGTGTGTGTATGTGATGTGTGTGTGTTTGTGTGTGGTGTGTGTGTGTATGTGGTGTGTGTGTGTGTGTGTGTGTGTGTGTGTGTGGTATGTATATGTGTGGTGTGTGTGTGTGGTATGTGTGTGTGGTATGTATATGTGTGGTGTGTGTGGTGTGTGTGTGTGTGTGTGGTATGTATATGTGTGGTGTGTGTGTGTGTGTGTGTGTGTGTGGTATGTATATGTGGTGTGTGTGTGTATGGTGTGTGTGTGTGTGTGGTATGTATATGTGTGGTGTGTGTGTGTGTGTGGTATGTATATGTGTGGTGTGTGTGTGTGTGTGTATATGTGGTGTGTGTGTATGTGTGTGTGTGTGTGTGGTATGTATATGTGTGGTGTGTGTGTGTGTGTGTATGTGTGTTACACATGGAGGTTGTTTTGTCTTCCCACTATGGAAGCAGAGGGGACCACATTCCAGTCGTCAGGCTTGGCAGTGACACCTTCCACCCACTAAGCCATCTGTCTCATATGGCCATTTATGTGCTCACTTATGTGTATTCGAGGTGTACAAGCCACTGTGCGTGAGTGGAGATCAGAGGGTAACTTGTTAGAGTTCTTGTCTCTCTTTCTTTTATGGGGATCAGGGGACTTGAACTCAGGTCACCTGGCTTGCCAGTGTGTACTCTAACCAGCCAAGCCATCCAAACAGCCTTATTTTTTTCTTAACTTAAAATTAACTGTGACATCTGTCCAGATAAGATAAAAGTATAAAATACTATCAGGATACTAGTGCAAAAATAGTGTAAAATAAAAGGGGCTTTGTTAGGCAAGAGGTGGGATGTGGGGAGCTGAGGAGGGTATCCCCTCCTGATCCTGGTACCTTTGATTCGCGCTCTTCCGTGCTCTAATAAATTTTAAAGGAATAGAAATGACCTTGGGGTTTAACACATAATCTTTAAGCAAAAGAAAAACCATAGACATGAAAATGACCAAAATATTATATGATTATATGAAGTTGTCAAATAATTATAAAGAATAACCCTTGAGTTCATTATTCTAGGAGGTAGAGAAGCTTGAGACTGAAGACAAAGGCTCAGAGTCATGCGGTTGGCTTGGTTTCTAGGTGTGTGACCTTGAGCAAGTTGATTCTCCTGCCTGGGCACAGTCCCTTCCTGTTTCAATTCAATTGCCAATAAATCTTGCTGCAGCAGATAGTTTGTTATGAGAATTGGGCAATATATAGAAAGTCCTTAAGACAATGTCTAGGAAGGCTTGCTTGTTATGGTTGGATCTTAAGTATTTTCCCATAGGCGTTCCCACCCTGTGCTGTTCTTGGGACTAGATGGCTAACTTTAGGAGCTAGGCCCTAGTGTAAGGTCACTAGGTCACCGGAGCCCCTAAGAGGATGTTGGGACCCAAATGCCGCTTTCTCTGTCTCTGTCCTTCCTGGCTGCCAGGAGAACCATTCTCCGCGTTAACATACTTCATAGGCTGAAAACAACCAGGCAGTGAGACCTCTGAAACCCCAAGCCAAAGCAAACAGTCCTTCCTCACAGAGCGACTCCCCCGGGCATTTTGTCATAGGCAGAAAGCTAACTCACTCGGGGTTCAGTAACAGTGGGCTATTCAAAACAGAACATGTCATCAAACAATACAATATACCTGGATGGGACTTGAGAAGGGAAATTAAATAGGGGTTAATCCAGAAGATAAATTAAACGAGGCTACTCATAGCTCTCCACCTAAGGAAAATTTATAGACGTGACATTTCATAAGTGCTTTGAAAATATGGAGTTAGGGATTCTGTCTATCAGTGGGCCGTCGATGGAGTCAACCACTGATTAGGAAACATGTCCATTGTTAGGGAAGCTCAATTCTTTGTCTCCCCCGGCCTGCTCAAGGCTCCCGAACCCTCTCTTCTGTATCCATAAGACCTAGGATGGCCACCATAACTCGGAATAGGCTTTCTGTGTCTCATCAGGGCCACGGAGTTTCAGCTTTCTCAAAAATTATTCTCAAAATAATTTTATTCTAAAATAACCCACGAGGACACAATAAGGCTAAAAACAACTCTCATTGTGAGAACAGAGCACAGGTGTTAGGTAAAGGGTTTTCTTTTGGGTTTGTTTTCTTTTTATGAGATAGAATCTTGCTCGGAGCCTCAGGCTGGCCTTGAACTTGAGATCCTCCTGCTCTCGTCTCCCGAGTGAAGGCTCTTACAAGTGTGTTCTGTGACACCTGGCTAGATAACATAAAAACAGTGTAAA